>JBBBDQ010001282.1:1270000-1602543 GCA_037127315.1 Ascarosepion bandense | reverse complement strand
ATATATATATATATATAAGGCAAGATGTTTGTGCGTGTGTCAGTTTATCTGCCTGTATGTCTATTTTTTCAGCCATGATACCATTTACTCAGAGGACTTATTTAGCCTTCAAAATTCAGTTTATGACGAAAAAACTTATTTGATATCGATTCCAGGAAATCAAAATTTGACTAACATCCATTTATTTTTCTTTCAGTCTACGGTTTCGCTTTAACTGGAAACAACTATTGATTTTTAGTCTTTCGTGCCAACGTCCAAAGAGTCTGAGCTCCAGGACCATGGATTAGTTTTAAAGCTTTCATTACACCCGAGCAACGCCGGGCTATACTGCTAGTTCTCTATAAATTTATTTTGCCTTCTTTCTTTAATTCTTTTCACCATTTCTTTAAGTATTTACTCATTTTTATCCTTTTTTTCTCTCTCATATTCTTGTTATTTTTTGTATGTTTCTTCTTTCACTCTTTCTTCTCTTTTATTTCTTGTTTCAATCATTTTGATTGTCTTTTCTCTATATGTTGTTCCTTATTCGAATTCCATTATTTTGCTCTTTTTCTTTTAGTATTTTTCTTTCTCATCATCCTCCCTTTCTTTACTCTTTCTCCATTTAACCTTACTCTTACTTTTATTCTTTCTCTCTATTCATCCCTTTTCTTTCTCTCTATTCATCCCTTTTCTTTCTCTCTATGCATCCCTTTTCTTTCTCTATATTCATCCCTTTTCTTTCTCTCTATGCATCCCTTTTCTTTCTCTCTATGCATCCCTTTTCTTTCTCTCTATTCATCCCTTTTCTTTCTCGCTATTCATCCCTTTTCTTTCTCTCTATTCATCCCTTTTCTTTCTCTCTATTCATCCCTTTTCTTTCTCTCTATTCATCCCTTTTCTTTCTCTCTATGCATCCCTTTTCTTTCTCTCTATTCATCCCTTTTCTTTCTCTCTATTCTTCCATTTTCTTTCTCTATATCATTGCTGTTAATCTTACTTTCTCGTTTCCTTTCCATTCTTATCTTTTCTAGTTCTTTCTTTCTCTCATATGTTCTCTTTCGTTATCATTTTCCTTCCTTCTTTCTTTCTTTCTTTCATAATCTCTTTTTTCTTTGGTTTATTTTTATTTTTATATATTTTTTTCTTCCTACTCTTTCTCGTTTTTCTTTCTTTTTATAACTTTTCTTCCTTAATTTGTCATTATATTTCTAATTCTTATTCTTTGTTTTTGTTTTTCGTTTATTCTTTCCTGTTTTACATTTTTCTCCTTCATTGTCTTTCTTTCTTTTTTCTTTCTTCATTCTTTCTTTATTTCTTTCTTTATTTCTTTCTTTCATAATCTCTTTTTTCTTTGGTTCCTTTTTATTTTTATATATATTTTTTCTTCCTACTCTTTCTCGTTTTTCTTTCTTTTTATAACTTTTCTTCCTTAATTTGTCATTATATTTCTTATTCTTTTTTTTGTTTTTATTTTATTCTTCGCTGTTTTTCATTTTTTTCCTTCATTGTCTTTCTTTCTTTTTTTTCTTTCTTTATTTCTTTCTTTATTGTTTCTTTCTTTTTTTCTTTATTTCTTTGTTTCTTGTACTTTTTCGTTCCTGATTATTTCTTTCTAATTTTTATGGCAAAGACGAAGGACGCATTCCAGAAGCTGAGTAAAGTACTAACACACAGGAAAGTTTCACTAGAAACAAAAAAAAGAGTGCTGGATTGCTATGTGATGTCAGTTCTTCAATACGGCAGTGAATGCTGGACAATATCATCGAAAATGAGGACAAAACTGAAAGCAGCGGAAATATTGTTCTACAGAAGGATGCTGCGGATATCATGGACCGAGCATGCAAGCAACGATGAGGTGTTGGAAAGAATGGCAACTAAAAGGAAATTAATACTGAACATCAGGAAGAGACAACTGAAGTTCCTGGAACACACAATGAGGAAGGAAAGCTTAGAGAACCTGATACTGACTGGCCAGATAGAAGGAAAGATAAACAGAGGAAGGCAGCGGTTAACATAATTGCAGGACCTGATCAGGTGGATGACGGAACGGAGGTTGCAAGGTGTAACAGGAGCAAACATACTAAGAGCAACAAGGGATAGGAAGGCGTGAAGAATCATGATCGCCTACGTCCTGAAGGGACAGGGCACATAGAAGAAAAAGAAGAAGAATTTTTCTTCATTTTATATTCTGCTTCCTTTCCTTTCTTTCAGCATTCTTCAGCATTTATTTGTTCATAATTTATGTTTTTTCTGTTTGCTTTTTTGTAAAAATGTCCTTAACGATTCAATTAATGTGATTTTTCACACTCTTCATTACGCTACTTTGAAAATTAATGTCATACTTGGCGCTATTCACCACTGATTTTCAATAATAAAAAAAATCCGTTCCCGCCAAAAACTATTAAAAATATAAACAAGTAAAAACGAAAGTACTCGTAATAAACCAACAAAATTATTCATTGAAGAAATAACGATTTCTTTCTCGTCTCATTTTTTTTTCTTTTTCGTTTGTTTTATCATTTGTTATCTTTCATTTTATTCTTGCTTTTAGCCTTAAAAAATAGGATTGAAGAAAATATGAGACAAAAGAGGTAAAAAAAAATGACCAAATTAGTCTCGAAGATTTTCAAAATCTGACAGCTTGGCTGTAGTCTTGAGGAGGCAGCCGTCAATTATGTTCTTTCCAATCATTATTTTCGCTTTTATCCCGATTATTTTATTGATGTTCTTATTAGTATCTTTACGAGCGATGTCATTAATTTTACACTTGTTTATTATTAACATTATCATTGCTATTATTAATAATGATAATATTGTCGTTATGAATGCTTTTCTTGTCGTTGTCGGTATTATTATTATTATTATTATTATTATTATTATTATTATTATTATGTCTTTTCTTTTACTCGTAGTGTGTTCACACAAGTATTAACCGTTGGCTTTTACTGGAAATCAAGTGATAGAATGTCCCCTTATTGAGATGATTTCAATATCGCTGTTAAGACAATCCTCTCTATTCATCGCCAGAAGTGAAATATTTTCTGAACTTTTCGAAAAGCTTTTTAGGGATTGTTGCCAGTAATCATTGGTATTTTGTTCACCTACCTGGTTAATGCGCGAGGATGTGCGTTGTGGTGCAGTGGATATCGGCGTGGAACGAAAAATCGCGAAGCCGAGTTCGAATTCCGGTTGAATTCCTTGCATTCACTTACGCGCAAATACCCTTCGGAAAGGTATTAATCCGTCTATTCCTTCCAGTTATGGGTTAAATAACAGGACAGATTGGGTTCTATAGCACTTGATCGGCAACCAGTCTACCGCAGAAAGCAATGGCAACCTACTGCGGGATAATCTTCTGCCCAGTCAGTCATGTCTCTTTCGAGACATGATCGCCCAAGCGTGTATCACGTATGGCACTTGACTGACCTGGTTAATTTTTAAAAATTTTGGTGGGAGGTTCAAGTATTTTTCCAAATTTGCTTCTTAATCTGCTCCTCCTTCTTTTTCTCCTGCTCCTTCTTTTTCTTCTTCTTCTACCCTCCTCTTCTTTCTTCCTCTTTGTCTTCTTCATCTGATCGTCCTTCTTCTTTCTGTTTTGCTTCTTCTTTATCGTCTTCTCCTTTTTCTTTTTCTTTTCCTCGTCCTTCTTTTTCTTCAACTCTGCCTTTCCTCCCCTTCTCCTTCTTCTTCACCTCCTCCTTCTTCTTTATCTTCTGCACCTTTTTCTTCTTCTTCTTCTTCTTTTCAGCTTTTCATCCTTCTTCCTCTTCTGCTCGTTCTTCTTCTTCTTCTTCTTCTTCTTCTTCTTCTTCTTCTTCTTCTCCTCCTCCTCCGCTCTTTTTCTCTTCTTCTTCTGCTCGTTCTTCTTCTTCTTCTTCTTCTTCTTCTTCTTCTTCTTCTTCTTTGTGTTAGTATGCTTAAATTTAGAAAGGCTTAATGTTAAATAGTCTTAGAAACAATGAAAATAGTCAGTCAGTTAAGTGCCATACGTGAAACACGCTTGGGCGATCATGTCTCGAAAGAGGCATGACTGATTGGACAGAAAATTATCCCGCAGTAGTTTGCCATTGCTTTCTGCGGTAGACTGGTTGCCAGCCAAGGCTATAGAACCCAATCTGTCCTGTTATTTAACCTATAACTGGAAGGAAGAAATGGATTAATACTTTTCCCAAGGGTATTTGCGCGTAAGTGAATGCACTGAATTCAACTGGAGTTCGAACTCGGCTCTCCGATTTCTCGTTCCGAGCCGATATCCACTGCACCGCAAAATAGTACGTGTGCAAAAAATGATAAGCCAAGTATAAAGAGAATGAAAATATCCTGAGTACAAAAATTAGAAGCGTTTTGGTGCAGAGGACGTTAAGCAAATTATTAAATATTAGCAAAATAATGAAAATAGTACTGGACTTAAAGTCTTTAAACTTAATTCATTTAGGGGCCAACCACTCATTCGACATTCTAGTCCTTGGTAAAACTTTTAACTGCATCCGTTTAAAGACGATTTTTTCCGGCAACTATAGTCCCAGGTAAGATTTTAAATGCATCCATTTAATGGTTACTTTCTGGCTACTTCAGTTCTGGGTAAAAATTTTAGTTGCATCCATTCAGACATGAGAAAACTGGCTATGACTATAAACTGCACCCATTTGATGTCGACTTCAGTCCTGGGTAGGGCTTTAAACTGCATCCACTGACAAAGAATAAGAGTTCTATCCATGTATATGAAAAAGATGCAAAACGTAATAAATCTAATAACAGGAAAGGTAATGAAGCAGTGTTACAGAATTTTATTATCCTGTATAAGGAAACACAATGTAAATTTTGTACATTACATGGTCACCTTATGGAGAAGTGTACAAAATGCAGATACTTTAAATACATTATGTCAGTTCTTCAATACGGCAGTGAATGAATGCTGGACAATACCATCGAAGATGAGGAAAAAACTTGAAGCAGTGGAAATGGGATTTTACGGAAGGATGCTTCGGATATCATGGACCGAAAATGTGAGCAATGATGAGGTTTTGGAAAATTCTTGAAAAGAAAACTAATAGTGAGCATCAGGAAAAGACAACTAAAGTTCCTGGGACATGCAATGAGGAAGGACGGCTCGGAGAATCTGATACTGAGAGGCCAGATAGAAGGAAAAAGAGACAGAGAAAGGATTGAAAGGCCTGATCAGGTGGATGATGGAACGAGGGTTGCGTGGAGTAACCGGAGAAAACATATTAAGAGCCACCAGGGATAGGAAGACGTGGAAAGCCATGATCGCCTACGTCCTGAAAGGATAGAAGAAGAAGAAGAAGAAGAAGAAGAAGACGAAGATGTTTCAGTGGAAGACATTAATTTGAAGATTGTCCTCGATTCCAGAATAAATTCTTCTTTTTCTGTGAACAATAATCTTTTAAGGTACAAATAATTCGAATTAGTAAAATGCTAATTTAATACGACATACTGCACAAGTCATGTTATATTAGTCGGACAGAAGTTATTTATAAAATGCTTATTAGACACAGGTAGCCAGCGGTCGTATTTTTCTTAAAAAAATATTAAAGAAGTTGCAATGCCTTGTCCGAACTCTAAATCTTGTCAATTTCCTAGAAGAAACATATCTAGGTTTTTCCAATAAAAATTATACCAAATCCAGCTCAAGTTTACTGTGTACAAAGAAAGATCACTTCCCCTTTCTGTTTTGTTATACAAGTTTGATATTCAATTCAAGTGTGATGACTTCAGCCAAGTGATAACCAATTTGACTAAATTAAATTACAAATTGACATTTTCTTATAATTACTATAGTAATCAAATAACCATTCAAAGAATATTAGTAGTGGATATTTTTCAGTAAATTAAAGATACACAAATTGTTAAATGCATAAATGTTTCAGCGTGGAAAATGCCAAATAGAATTACCCCTTTCAAGAACAGTCTAAATTTTCTATATAGGCATCATGTTACCCCAGTAGGACTTGAGGTTTATAACATTCAAAACATCTACCATACTATAATTTCTGAACATTTCTCGTGTTCCAGACAGCAAGTAAAATCCATATTAAAACTAAGGTTCACCTACACAGAAAATTCCTAGAGGCCTTCGAATTGAACTTTGAGAAAATATTTACTTTCAATGAAGATTAGTTTGAGTTTGAGTCTTGCTTAACGGCGCATCAACCTCAAAAGATGAGGGTGTTAGGATTTTTTTTAATTCTTTTTTTGAATTTTTGGTTACAGTGCGAAGGTTGATATGGTCAGACTTGATGATTTTTTTCTCTTAGAAAACTCAAGATGTCTTCTAATTTTATATTTCTGAAAAGTAGTTTGCAGATCAAGTTTCGTTGACATGATTTTTGTTTGACGGCATAACAACCTCAACGGGTTATTTAATGCTAACAAGATTTTTACAGTAGATTTGTATGAATAGAATATGTCAGTCTGTTAAGTGCCATACGTGATACACGCTTGGGCGATCATGTCTCGAAAGAGACATGACTGACTGGGCAGAAGATTATCTCGCAGTAGTTTGCCATTGCTTTCTGCGGTAGACTGGTTGCCGACCAAGGCTATAGAACCCAATCTGTCCTGTTATTTGACTCATAGCTAGAAGGGAAGAGTTGTATTATATTATCATGTAGTAATTAGTGGGGGATCAGTTTATTACTTCATAACAATATAAGACTGATCCGCCACTTTATACCCAGTAGAAGTTTTAATTATATTTCTATTACATTCAGTCAGTCAATTAAGTGCCATACGTGATACACGCTTGGGCAATCATGTCTCGAAAGAGACATGACTGACTGGGCAGAAGATTATCCCGCAGTAGGTTGCCATTGCTTTCTGCGGTAGACTGGTTGCCGACCAAGGCTATAGAACCCAATCTGTCCTGTTATTTAACCCATAACTGGAAGGAATAGACGGATTAATACCTTTCCCAAGAGTATTTGCGCGTAAGTGAATACAATGCATTCAACTGGAATTCGAACTCGGCTCCACTGTTTCTCGTTCCGAGCCGATATCCACTATACCACAACGCACATAGAATATGTATTTTTTGTAAAAAATAAGTTTGTAGATCAGCTTTCTTTGATGTATTTTTGTAAAGTGTTTTTATTGAGAGTCAGATGTATAGCTGGATGTAATTTTTACCACAAGTTTATTACTGGTAATATATTTTACCTTCAAAATTGTATTGCTCTACTGTTACTATAAAAGTCACAGGGGTCAAAACACTTTCATAGTGTTTTGACCCCTGTTTGGGGATAAACTATTTTCCTATAGCTGGGACTCTAACAGATACTACCACCCGAGGTCAGAGTGGACATGGGAGCAACAGCAATTAAGAGGTGGTTCCATGCTTCTTCTAATCTCCAAATCAGAGGCATTGATGCCGGATGCAGTTTATCGTCATACCCAGGACCATCAATGAAGTTGAGTGTATCAGTGATTACAAAAAAATCATATAAGGTAAATTCTAAAAACAAAAATAAAATTCAAAGACAATTTATTAGAATTACCCTGGCTCGAAGACGGGATTAAATCAGTGACATCTAATTATTAAGTAGCCTTGAAAGTGCATCATAAAACTATGCATTCTTTAGCTACTGTTTACAGTGATATTTTTCACTAACAAGAGAGCGAGAGGATTGTAGAAAGAATTGAAGTCTCCACAGAAAAACTTTTCAAAATAAATTTGTATATCTCAGAGGAGAGTTTTCAAATATGATGAACAAGTAACAGCAATGTGCAGACTTGCTTTTAACTGCTCATTCAAGACGGGGGGTGCTTACTTCCTCTATGAAGCAGCTCTATTCGACTATTTCAGACATTTAGACTCTTTCTACTTCCTCTCCTAAATCCTCCCCCGACCCTTTCCAAGATAAAGGAAAAAAATTGTTTTTTGAGCAAAAAAGTGTATCAATTGGACAGACAGGTCTTGGAGAGGGACCTGTAATCCCAAAAGCGGGCAATCCTAAGGCCATTTTTTAAATGTACATCGGTAGATGGGAAATCAACCAATGACCTAGGGAACTTTGTGAATGCCTCGGGATGATCGTGGCTGATATTGCCGTGAACAGTAGTTAGTTTCGGGTAGTTGCGGTTTATGCGCCCAAAGACCGGGACGAGCGTGTATCGTTTTTCTGTCATTTGGGGCCGTTCCTGGTGGGTTCTTCGGGCCTAGTCTTATTTGGGGACTGGAATGCCGTCCTGAACCCCAAGCTAGATAGGAGGCGGGAGCTAGCTGGAGGTCGGATGATCATAGCCTAGTTGATCTGATCGACGATTTCGGGCTAGTAGATAGATACCGGGTCGATCACGCTAGTGGGGAAGATGCGGACGTGAACACTTAATTGGCCGTCTACCCAGGTAACTAGCTATCTGAATAGAATGTTAGTGAGAAGGGTCAATCTAAATTTTCTAGATTGTCCCACGTTCGTTAGGCTACTCGGGCTCCAAACTTGTTTGTGCCCGGGTGGCGTTAGAAGATAAGCCTAGATTGGCTAGACACTAGTTCAATGTGTCTTTAATGGACAAGCTGGACTTCCGGCAACAGCTAACCAAACTAGTGCAGCGGTAATTAGTGGGGGCGGTTATTATGAATAGGCAGTGGGAGAGGCTTAAGGATATCATTAGGTCTTTCACCGCTGATTGTAGCCGTCGTCTCTCCCTAACCAAGGCTAACAAGGTGAAGACACTTAAAGATAGTCTGTCTAGGGAGAAGATTGGAGGGAGAGAATTCCCTAGAGATAGCATTATATGGGCAGGCCCTAGAACGGTTGACCAGAGTCAGGTAGTTACGCATAGATTTTTTTAGCTCCTTTCTTGCCCGGAAGCCTCACCACTGGGGCCACCCCAGGTGCCTATGAAAGATTCCTGGGGTTATAAGTTGACAGTCCATCCAGAGATATCATTTTTAAACAGGAGTATCAAGAGAACCTTCCTCTGTGAAGAAAGGTCCCTCACGAGAATCTGCCTATCTACTTTACAGCTCTCCTCCCCCTAAGAGAAAGAGAAGTGGTGGGAGGCTCCTCGTCTTATCGAATTGTTCTTTTTGCACAGGCGAAGCAAGGACGGGTTGCGACATGGCTTGATCGTTCTGCTAGTTCCGTCCTGCTACACCCAGCCTTATTTTCTTTTTCTTTTAACTTTTAGAATCCTCCGCCTGCTGCTGCTCCTTTTCCCGCTCCCTCATAAATGAGGATGACTGAAGTGACGGTAATTCCTACACCTCCATGACTGACGTGACGGTAATTCCTCCACCTCCATGTCCGTAGCTTCTATCTTCTGTCCTTCTCCTGGCAGCTGTTCGTCTTTATCTTTGTGCTTCGGCTGTTCTTTTTTGGCCAACTTCTGCTTATCTGGCAGATTTTGCCCTTTTCCCTGCAGCTGCTTGCACTTCCACTGCACTGGCTGCGGCTGGTTTTCCTCCGCCTGTCTTTGTGGGACATTCTGCTGGGGAGGAGGAGTAGTTGTTTTTTGTCCTCTCGTTACCACCTTTCCATTCTCCTTCACGTTAACGGCCTTTGTAGATTTTTCCGCTGCTTCCTAGGTTAGAGCGCTAGGATATTGCCAGCTCAAGCCTTTGCCATATGTCTCGTAGTGCCACACGATTTGTAGGGGGGTCGACGGCGTTCCACTACGACTAACATCTGCTTGTCGCAGCGCATCAGCATATTGGGGATGTTTTTTGCAGAACAGTGTCACCAGCATCACAAAATGCCCGCTTTGCTAATTATTGTGGAGAAATCACCGACTTGCGCGAAGTTAACAAAACATGCACCCAGCCGGTCCTCGGAAATGTCAGCTGGCATCCCATGCACAATTATCGGCGTCTCGCGTCACAGACAATTCTCATAACTTTCCTCCTGTGTAACCCCTTGCACACCGGTTGCAGTAAAACTGCCTTGTTTGAGGTAAAATGATTATAAAAACAGACTCTAATCTTTATATATAATCCTTCCTTTATATATCTTTTTCAATTTTAATTTAACTTTTGCAATCAAAACATCAGCTGGCATCCCATGCACAATTATCGGCGTCTCGCGTCAGGACAATGCTCATAACTTTCCTCCTATGTAACCCCTTGCACACCGGTTGAAGTAAAACTGCCTTGTTTGAGGTAAAATGATTATAAAAACAGACTTAATCTTTATATATAATCCTTCCTTTACATTCTTTTTTCAATTTTAATTTAACTTTTGCAATCAAAACATCAGCTGGCATCCCATGCACAATTATCGGCGTCTCGCGTCACAGACAATGCTCACTTCCTCCTATGTAACCCTCAGACACCGGTTGCAGTAAAATTGCCTTGTTTGGAGGTAAAATGATTATGAAAACAGAGTCAATCTTCATATATAATCCTTCCTTTATAAATCTTTTTCAATTTTAATTTAACTTTTGCAATCAAAACATCAGCTGGCATCCCATGCACAATTATCGGCGTCTCGCGTCACAGACAATTCTCATAACTTTCCTCCTATGTAACCCCTTGCACACCGGTTGCAGTAAAACTGCCTTGTTTGAGGTAAAATGATTATGAAAACAGAGTCTAATCTTCATATATAATCCTTCCTTTATAAATCTTTTCAATTTTAATTTAACTTTGCAAATCAAAACATCAGCTGGCATCCCATGCACAATTATCATGCCCTGCGTCACAGACAATTCTCATAACTTTCCTCCTATGTAACTCTTTGCACACCGGTTGCAGTAAAACTGCCTTGTTTGAGGTAAAATGATTATGAAAACAGAGTCTAATCTTCATATATAATCCTTCCTTATAAATCTTTTTCAATTTTAATTTAACTTTTGCAATCAAAACATCAGCTGGCATCCCATGCACAATTATGTCTCGCGTCACAGACAATTCTCATAACTTTCCTCCTATGTAACCCCTTGCACACCGGTTGCAGTAAAACTGCCTTGTTTGAGGTAAAATGATTATGAAAACAGAGTCTAATCTTCATATATAATCCTTCCTTTATAAATCTTTTCAATTTTAATTTAACTTTTGCAATCAAAACATCAGCTGGCATCCCATGCACAATTATCGGCGTCTCGCGTCACAGACAATTCTCATAACTTTCCTCCTATGTAACCCCTTGCACACCGGTTGCAGTAAAACTGCCTTGTTTGAGGTAACGATTATGAAAAACAGAGTCTAATCTTCATATATAACTCTTCCTTTATAAATCTTTTTCAATTTTAATTAACTTTTTGCAATCAAAACATCAGCTGGCATCCCATGCACAATTATCGGCGTCTCGCGTCACAGACAATTCTCATAACTTTCCTCCGGTGTAAATTTCAGACACCGGTTACAGTAAAACTGCCTTGCTTGAGGTAAAATGATTATGAAAACAGAGTCTAATCTTCATATATAATCCTTCCTTTATATATCTTTTTCAATTTTAATTTAACTTTTGCAATCAAAACATCAGCTGGCATCCCATGCACAATTATCGGCGTCTCGCGTCACAGACAATTCTCATAACTTTCCTCCTATGCAACTCCCTTTTGCACACCGGTTGCAGCAAAAACTGCCTTGTTTGAGGTAAAATGATTATGAAAACAGAGTCTAATCTTCATATATAATCCTTCCTTTATAAATCTTTTTTCAATTTTAATTTAACTTTTGTAATCAAAACATCATTAATCCTACGCACAATTATCGGCGTCTCGCGTCACATACCTCATAACTTTCCTCCTATGTAACCCCTTGCACACCGGTTGCAGTAAAACTGCCTTGTTTGAGGTAAAATGATTATGAAAACAGAGTCTAATCTTCATAATCCTTCCTTTTATATATCTTTTTCAATTTTAATTTAACTTTTGCAATCAAAACATCAGCTGGCATCCCATGCACAATTATCGGCGTCTCGCGTCACAGACAATTCTCATAACTTTCCTCCTATGTAACCCTTTAAAAATAATCGGTTGCAGTAAAACTGCCTTGTTTGAGGTAAAATGATTATGAAAACAGAGTCTAATCTTTCATATATAATCCTTCCTTCTATAAATCTTTTTCAATTTTTAATTTAACTTTTGCAATCAAAACATCAGCTGGCATCCCATGCACAATTATCGGCGTCTTACGTCAGGACAATGCTCCCAGATATATAGCATGTAATCTTTTAGCAAAGATCTTTGGCGCAATCTTGAGGCTCTTAAGAGCCTCTTCCATTGTTTCCCTGTTTACTCCAACTAATTCCCGAATTTTTAAGTCGGTGATCAACATGGAAATTGTCCTTGTGACAACAGTATTTTGCATTTCCGGAATGGTTAGAAGCCCGTTTTCTTTCATGAAGACTTAAACTCTTCCTTTAGTTTTTTCGTAATTTATGAACTGCGCTTACTATATAAATTATGAAATACTAGCATCCAGTTGTCAGACGAAAAAAAAATCTCCTGAACGCTCGCCGGGAGACCAGTAAATTGGGTAGTGTGATTGGGTCGCTAATTTACATTGTTTGATTTCATTTTTCGCATGTTTTACAATTGTTTTTCTAATTTTAGTACTTTAATATGGCGTAGACTACGGCAAAAATTCCAATTCTCAGTTGTATCGATCACATTACAGACTCCGTTTGATTTTGTCAAGAAACCCGAAGTAAATAGCAGGGAAACCCGACCAGATGTGTCAGCAGTATTCAGTACACGGGCTGATGGTAGATTTATATATGTGCAGGATGGATTGAGACGGGAAGAACTTCCTGGCCGTACTTAGTGAACCGACCTTTCTAGCAACAGATTTAGCTATGGATTCGATGAATTAATTTAATATTTTTTTTTATAAGCGTTTCACCCCGAGCAAGGCATGTCACTGCCACTACTGCGCAGGGGGCTACGTGGAGTGGAGAAAGGATGATTAAATATAGAAAATGACAGAGGGTGGGTGATAGGCGGGTAAGGATACAGAGAATGGGGGTTGGGTAGATGAGAGTGTTCTGAGAATAATTGGGAGTTAGTGTGATAGGCGGTGTCTATTGACCCTACATTTAAACACCTGGAGATTGTAACTCTCGGGAAAGCAGAGTTGTGGAAGGGAGTTCCACAGGCGGGAAGCGCGAGAAAAGAAGCTGTTGGAGTAGAATTTACGGTTACATCTTATTTGTTTAACTGTAAAAGGGTGGGACCTAGTTGCTAATCTAGTATCTCGTGTAAATTCGTGCTTAGGCGGCAAATATTAATTTTAAATATTAATAAAATAAGATAAGATGTTAATTGATATAATAATATACCCGACATCTCGGGATTCGGGACAAAATCCAAAAGTGAATCTGCAATTTAATCGATCCCGATATAGCAACTGGACTTAAGTCACTTTCTCACCGACGCGATGTGGATTCCCTCAGACGAGATTCTTTCCCTGGTGCTCCGACCATATGAGGATTACGGCCATATCACGTTGAATACACCGGTTCTCGCTCGATCACCGAAGTTAAGCAACGTTGAGCCTGGTCAGTACTTAGATGGGTGACCGTTTGGGAATATCAAGTGCTGTAAGCGTTTAGTGACGGATGTGCGTTGTGGTGCAGTGGATATCGGCTCGGAAAGAGAAATCGGTGAGCCGAGTTCGTATTCCAGTTGAATAGCCTGCAGTCACTTTGGCACTGGTACCCTTGGGAAAGGTATTAATCTGTCCCTTCCCTTCATGGGTTAAATAACAGGGTAGGACTTGGGAACCTTGCCCTTAAAACAAATCCCAATGAATCTTAATAAAAGAAAAAAAGTATTTCTAGAAAACAAAACTCATATAAACAACAATAAATTGTTGAAAGAAAAAGGTATTACCAGCAATAAATTAAAAAAAAAATTAGTTGGCATTAAATGACCCGCCAAGGTTAACATGCCAACAAAACAACCGACCAACCGATCACATGAATTTACCTGTGCTACTGGATTGGTAACTAGGTCCCACCCTTTTACCGTCAAATGTAATATCACTTCTACTCTCTCAGTTACTTATCTCGCACTTCCCGCCTGTATAATTCACTTTCATATAATTGCTTCCCTACTTGCTACAATCTACAAACGTGCAACGTCAATTGCCATCTTCTATCTTCTTGATTCCCAACCTTCTCTTATCATTTCTTCGACATCTCCGGTAACTTGATCCCTGTTTATTTTCTTTCCTTTTCTCTCGTTGTAACCCCCTGCGCACCAGTGGCGGTACTGCCTTGGCTTGGGTGAAACAATTATAGAAACAAAACATTGCGAAAAGGGAATTATCTTCGACTAACATTAACACCTATGGAGTCGAATATAAACAATTTCTCAGAACAGCTTCAACCCCGGCGATCATAATGAATAACTCTGTACTTTTTTTAAATTTCTTAATTACTTTTTAAATTTCTTAATTACCATTTCAAATTTCTTAATTACCATTTTAAATTTCTTAATTACCATTTTAAAATGGTTTATGAGATGTTTACTAGTATACATAAATGTTCCATGCAATTAGTTACGTATAAGTTTATTTTAATTATTTTTTTTCTTTTTTTTATAATCGTATCGCCTCAAGCAAGGCATTTAACTGCCACTGTTGTGCAGGGGGTTACATAGGAGGAAAGTCATGAGAAAAAGTGATAAGATACAGGGGGTGTGAGGAAGTGGGTAAGAGGAGGATGATTGTGGCCATAAAGTGAGTGATCAGTTTATATACAGTTTGTCATGTAGAATTCATCCCCCATTTTATATCCACATTATAATAGAATAAAATTTGTTTTTTACAATCATATCGCCCCAAGCAAGGCATTTTACTGCCACGGTTGTGCAGGGGGTTACATAGGAGGAAAGTTATGAGAAAGAGTGTCAGGTTATAGGGGTGTCAGGAAGTGGGTAAGAGAAGTATTACCGTGGCCATAAAGTGAGGTATCACTTTGTATATGGATTGTAATGTAGAATTCATTCCCCACTTCATATCTAAATGATAATAGTATAGAATTTTTTTTTTAATAATCTTTTTCTTCTATAATCATATCATCCCAAGCAAAGCATTTTATTGCCACTGTTTTGCAGGGGGTTACATAGGAGGAAAGTTATAAGAAACACTGACAGGATACAGGGATGTATGCTGTCAGGATGAGAAGGATGAGAATACTGATGAGAGTGGAGTGGACTGAGAAAGGGGCATGAGAGAGAGGATTCAGGTTAGTGAGATAGGAGATAACTATTTATTTTACATTTAAATTTTTGGCGATTGTAGCTGTCGGGAAAGTAAGTAAACTTAAGGGAATTCCAGAGACGTGAAGTGTGAGAAAAGAAGCTATGTTAGTAGAAATTGAGTTTACATTTTATTGGTTTCACAGTAAAAGAATGGGACCTAGTTGTTAATCTTGTTGCTGGAGTAAATTCGTATATGAGGGGCACCAGTGAGCTAAGCTCATCGGAGCAGAAGCCGTGAAAGTATTTGTAGAAAAGAAACAGGGAAGCCACAGTGCGTTGGTGAGAAAGTGACTGTATCCGAGTTGCCAAGTTGCGATCGATCACATTACAGATTCTCTATTGGATTTTGTCAAGGACCTCTAGGTGGATAGCAGGAGCACCCGACCATATATGACAGCATTATTCAATGCACGGGCAAAAATTTACTTTTATCTCTAAATAAAACATACACATTTACTATTTCTATAATCAGCCAGTTAAGCGCCATCCGTGATACACGCATGGGAGATCATGTCTCCTAAAAAATATGACTGACTGGGCCGAAGAGTTGGTTGTTATGCCTTCCAGTAGTAGAGTGGTTGTTTCACTTATAGGATACAAATCCTATATAATCCAACAATTAACTAAAACACAAAAAGTAAAATTACACACCCACAAAATCGGATCAAAATGACTAAAAACAGTTTAGAAAAATCCAGACCAATTCAAATTTCACAAGTCAGTGTGAAAATTAAGATCTATCTAGAAAATTGATCTATGACCCCGGTCAGTTTTTCCTAACACCTAAAAAAATGAGTATGACGCTTTGATCCAGACACATGACTAAAATTCACTACTTAACTACGCCACTTGACCGGTCAAATTGATCCGAGATGGGAGCGGTAATTTGAAAATCCTCGTCGCAATTTGACTAAAGAAAAATTAATGTGCCGGCCCTGACGTAAGGGCGCGTCACACATTCGTTTTTTCTCTCCTAATTTTCTTTTTTTTCGTCTTCACCCAAACGCCGTTAAAGAAAACAACAGCAACAAGATATTTCACCTGAATCTGATAAGTACAATCTCCTTTATTGCTTGACTTTTCTTTTCACTTTTTCTCCGGCCATAAAAAGAAAAAGAACACAGACTTTATTAGCAACCTTTTCAATCTTTCTACACATACACATTCTGCTATCAACTATGAGCTCTGAATTTCTGTGGAACATTTAACTACTTACATTTCTCTTTGAACATTTCACTTCTTTCACAAGCCTTGTACCAAGCATGGCCGACGCACACTACACACTTTCTGCATTAGACAAAGCTATAAAACCCAATCTGTCCTGCTATTTAACTCATAGCTGGAGGAAGAAGAGACGGATTAATACCTTCCCAATGTTATTTGTGCGTAAGTGAATGCAACGAATTCAACTAGAATTCGAACTTGGCTCTTCGATTTTTCGTTCCGGGTCGATACCCACTGCACCACAACGGACATTTCTATAATACATTTCCTAAACTTACCTATTAGTAAACTATAAAATAAGCTTTTCTTTTTCTTTCTTTTTTTTAACATCGAACGGTTAAGGGGTGGGGATCACAAAAAAAGTTAAAAGTGAAAGTGGTCCATGGATAAAAAAAAAATGGGGTACGGAGAATTACTGTCTAAAGCAATACAACAAATCTCACATTTTATAAGGCTGACGCTCCGCGTCTTCTCTATAAACACTTTCATGGGAAATCTTCGTATGAATTCTTCGTTATCTAATAGTTTCATTTAAACGCGGTACCAGACTTGCGTTCAGATTTCTTCAACTTGCAGTTGGGGTGGCTGGATTTAACCGTAAATTCAACGCTAACATTTACTTTCCTTGCATTTCTCGCTTGTGGTACACGCTTTCATCTTCAAAAATTTAAATTCAATATCAATCGCTATTTACTGTCCTCCTGATCACTCTGTTCTTTTCCTGCTCATTAGTAATGTTCCTGCTTTCTGATATTTCCACACCCAGTAACTCCTTGTGTCTTAGTGACTTTACTCCCTTGCTTGGGTCGAAATCGATTGAAGGAAATAAAATCTTGACGTTGTTTCTATGCAAGAGATACCTCAACTTAGCAGAGCTTCTATTTCTCACTTTCAAAACTGTTACTACTGTAGATCCTCGGTAGTATAGTGGTAAGTATCCCCGCCTGTCACACGGGAGACCGCGGTTCGATTCCCCGCCGGGGAGACTATTATGGGATGTGCGTTGTGGTGCAGTGGATATCGGCTCGTAACAAGAAATCGGGGAGCCGAGTTCGAATTCCAGTTGAACTCTTTGCATTCACTTACGCACAAATATCTTGGGAAAGGTATTAATCCGTCTCTTTCCTCAGGTCATAGATTAAATAACAGGACAGATTGGTTTCTTCCCTTGGCTGGCAACCAGTCTACCACAGAAAGCAATGGCAAACTTCTGATAATCTTCTGCCCAGTTAGTCATGTCTCTTTCGTGACAAGCGTGTATCACGTATGACACTTAATTGACTGACTACTGTTCTAGTCTGAAGGAGAAAAGCCCAAATTGAAAACTGGACAGTAAAATGGGTTTACAATATTTCAGTATAGCATAAAACACCCCAAATAAAACTGCTGATAGGAAAACAACAAAAAGATTATATTTCATCAGAATCTGTAGACGTTTCTTTAAGACTAGCAGTATATCCCGGTGTTGCTCGGGTATAATGAAAGTTTTAAAACTAATCAGTGGTCCTGGAGCTCAGACTCTTTGGACGTTAGCACAAAAGATTAAAAAGCAATAGTTGTTTCCAGTTAAAGCGAAACCGTAGACTGAAAAAAAAAATAAATGTATGTAAGTCAAATATTGATTTCCTGATATCGATATCAAATAAGTTTTTTTCGTCGTAAACTGAATTTTGAAGGCTAAATAAGTCCTCTGAGTAAATAGTATCATGGCTGAGACTAAGAACTACAATTATACCTACTTAGAGCCAAACCCGAAGCAAAAACTAAAATAAAAGGGCTGAAAAAAATACAGACATACAGGCAGATAAACAGACACACACACAAACATCTTGCCTTTTATATATAGATATATATATATATATATATTATCGATTTTCTGCACTATTGTCAGAACTGCAACCTTGAAACTTCTGGATATCGTTTCTTATGTCTTTGTCTATGAGTATCAAATTTGAGTAAGATCAGACCACTTCTTCTATAACCCGATTTTTTCGATTATCGATTTTCGATATTTATCGGGGGTACCTCGACACAAAACCGAGCTAAGAACATTCGCAAGCGCTTATAGTACAACTGTGTACATTTTCAAGAAAATCGGTTCAGCCATTTCGGAGTCTATAGGTAACGGACACACATACACACACACAGACACACACACACACACAGACAAAGTTCCATTTATAAATTAAGTTTAGATCGGGTCAGCTCGTGGTATGGTTACCAGGCTCTTTCCTGCGCTGCCGCTGATACCAAGGTCACCTCCCTGTTTGTCTCTGACAAATCGAAATTCAAACCTGGTCCTCATGGCTGGAAAACGAACGTTCTAACTCTAATGACTGGCCACTCATATTCGAGGATACCCGTCTACTGTCTAGATAATCCCCATTGTAGACGCCTGCTCAGAGCCCACTTGTGGTTTATGCTGCAACTATGCTGAGTTACAATTTCTGGGAGAGACCGCGTTATTTAGCATGAACAACAGTCTGAACAAAGCCAGTACGCTCACACCCTCGGTCACAATATCTTCGTGCTGGCCCAAGCATTGACTGCTCCCAATTAGTTCCGTTTACTCAATTTCACTCAAATGGCTAGGGGTGGTATGACAGACACATTCCAAAAAGGCCGCTTGGTTAGCCTCTCCCAGACATATAGCAACAATTAGTCGTCTTCCTGAGAAATTGACCATGACGAGATTCGAACCAGTCAGTAAACGAATCTTCTAGCGATTCAGACACGTTCCCGATTTTTACTTGTATGAGAAAACAGAGAATGACGCAAACACTCTCTTCATGGATGGCCTTTACTCAGCAGTATACACAAAATAGCTGTTGCTGATAGTGATGATAATGTGTGCTTTTGATTTCATTTTTAAATACAACTATACCCAGCGTTGTGGTGCAGTGGATATCGGCTCGGAACGAGAAATCGGGAAGCCGAGTTTGAATTCCAGTTGAATACGTTGCATTCACTTACGCGCAAATACCCTTGGGAAAGGTATTAATCCGTCTCTTCCTTCCAGTTATGGGTTAAATAAGAGGACAGCTTGGGTTCTATAGCCTTGGTCGGCAACCAGTCCACTGCGGAAAGCAATGGCAACCTACTGCGGGATAATCTTCTGCCCAGTCAGTCATGTCTGTTTCGAGACATGATCGCCCTAACGTTTATCACGTAGGGCACTTAACTGACTAATACCCAGCTGATCATGGTCAACAGTTTGATCAACAGTTTGAACAAGTCTAGTAAATTCAAACTCCCGGTCACGCCCTAACACACACAAAACTTTATCTTATATTATTTCCGAGTATGATAGTCTGCTATGCCGTCTAGCCAATCCCTGTTACAGACGCCTGTTCCGGTACCTTAGGGTTGGTTCAACACCGACAAAGCCCACTAATGGCATTTTTGTTTAAATGCAGTAATACAAAGCGGAACAATTAATGACAAAGAGCGCATCATTTGACATGATCATTAGTTGAAACAACACCAGTAAAATCTCTGTCACGATTACTTGTGGCTTCGTTCATTGACGAGAAAGTTTGTCTACCCAATTTCGCTAATAAAGCTTTGTACGGTTTTCAGGCATTTTTAATGATGACGTTCGCTAGAATCGTCTTCCCAGAGCTAATCCTAATTTCTTGGAAAACGAACCATCTGACCAATATCAGATATGCGGCCATACTGAGGACAATAATATATATATATATATATATATATTATTGTCATATATATAGTCATCAGCAGACAGATCTGTTTCGCTGTATCAGAGCTCATCAGTACGGTTAGACACCGATTGAAAACCGACCGAATTCGAGTCAGTCGGCGATTCTACCTCTGGGCTATAGAGCGCTCGGTAGAAGAAGGCAAACTTTTTAGCGCGTATATTATCATTATACACACCCAATAGCCAGAGAGCTCTAATTCATTATTGAATGAGCTATGCGTACATGCCAGAGTAGCTACTGTAAGTATTTTATACTCATTCACAGGTCAATATATATATATATATATATATATTGTCCTGTGTATGAGGATAAATTACTTCCGACAGCAAAGCCTACGAACGGAAGGTTTTACGCAGTGTAGAAACACCTCTATCTTAATAACAGTTATTATCAGATCCACCCTGACCTGAGGTAGTAGCACCTGTTAAGGACCCGACTATTGTCAAATACTGATACCCAAAACTGGGATCAAAACATTGTGGAAGTATAAAAATACATATTTACAGTAAAATCTCTAGCAATACATTTTTGTAAAAAGAAAAAAATATGCACATACAGTCATCCGCAGACAAATCTGTTTCGCAGCTCATGAGTACAGTTAGACATCCGATTGCTTTCAGCCAGGATTGAAACTCGACCAAAGGTCATCAGTCGGCGATGCTACACCTGAGCTATAGGCGCTCGGTAGAAGAAGATATACTTTTAGCCTGTGATATACCACGCCAGTAGCTAAGAGTGTTCTAATTTTTCAATGAATGAACGATATATATATATATATATCTCCTTTATACAAATTTCATTAAAAACAACCTACAATGTACGGAGGTTATATTTTTTATATAATTTTTCTTTTCGTCTCATTTATTGAATTATCCAAATGCTTTTTATGTTTGTGTGATTTCGGTTATAACTTTAGCCATTATCATGGATCATTTTATTTTTACTTTTTATTGAATGTATTGATTGATTTTTGTATGTATTTTGAGTTATAGAAAAGTTTTTACAAACACTGTCACCATATTGTCTCCGTGACTATATATATATATATATATATATATATAGTCATTCGCAGACAGTCTTGTTTCGCTGTATCACAGCTCATCAATACGGTTAGATACCCAAGGGCATGATTGAAACCCGACCGATTTGATCAGTATTCGGCGCAGGGTGGAAGAAGGCACATTTTAGCCTGTTATATACACAATGGAAACAAACACCAGTAGCTAAGTGTGTTAAACTCATTGCTAAAAAACGATGCGTAAATAGCGGAGAGTAGCTACAATTTTTAAAGTATAACATTTCCATAGAATGCCCAATTGACAGGCGAGAGCGTACATAGTCATCCACAGCAAGTCTTGTTTTGCTCTATATATATATATATATATATATATACTAACTGTATAGCCCGGAGTTTTTAGTGGTTATGTTGAAATAGTAAGGTCAAGTGCTTATTCAAAAATCTCTATTATGAGGTTACCGTGACGCGTAAGTGAAGAAAATGCGAAATAGGTGTTGGGTTTTGTTGCATTTGTAAAACGGGATTCATGCTTGTTCAATTTTCCCAATAAACTGGTATAATTTATATACAATTGGAAAGACAGCGGCAGAGCGTTACGGTAGCCTGTAATATGATGCGATACCGTTGAAAAAGAAGTGGATGCATTCTCGGCGGGAGTTTGGCACTTTGTAGAAAACATAAAATTGTCATGGCATATGATAAGGTAAAAGTTACAAAAAAGACCCGATTTTTGTTGGAATACAACTTAATCGTTTCGGAGAAATAAACGATCATAAAAAGCAAAATTTTTAAATTAATTTTTGCCGCACCCTGTATGTCAATTGAAATTTTTTTTATTTACAGATCAAGGCATCAGACCTTGATGTACTAGTGACTCGATTTTGGTTGAGTTTGAGTAAAGCGTCTTGGAAAATTTCATAAAAGTACGCAGAAGATAACCCGAAATTATGCATGTTGTTGATTTTTGACGAACCATGTACATTGATTCGTAATTTTGTGTGTGTGTGTGTGTGTGTGTGTGTGTGTGTGTGTGTGTGTACATCAAAGGTTTGCACCTTGATGTACAAGTTACCCGACTTTAGTTGAATTCGCACAAGGCTTCTCGGAGGAGAAAAGCACGTAAATTCTAAGCGTTTCAATGATTTTCTGCTGTACATTGATTCTATTTTTGTGTGGGATAATAATGATTTAGTGATTAAAGATTATCTTTACTAATTAATCTATAGCTGGGGAGATAAACTAAAAAAATATGCAAATAAAAGAGATAGAAACACAAAATTAGATAGGCAAATAGATAGAGACAGAAAGAAACAGAGAAACAGAGAGACTGGAAGAGAGAGAGATTTTTTTGTTATTTGTTTTTGTTTAGTGGCATATCAAACTCTATGGTTTATTTAATTCCGAAATCTAAATATTTTTTCGCAAATTTTTAAAAATATTATAATAATAATTACAGCGATACAAGTATTATTAATTAACCCATATCGGGGGAAAGCTGTTTCAAATTAATTGCCGTAACCTTATGTGAACTCATGTTTCAACGTGACATGGCCGTAAGGCTATAAAGATCAGACCGGGTGAAACTAAAAGTGGAGCTCTTCTGGACATTTGCCATGGAAATAACGATATATTACCCAAAGGCATATGCTCGAAAGGGGATATAACGAACCTAACTGGAATTAGAACTCGGCTCTCCGAGTAAAATTTCCGTGCCATTATTCATTACACTAACCCTCATCCAATCTTATAGCTTCTGCTATTCCCACTCGGTCACCCATCTAGATACTGACCAGGTTCGATATTTACAGCTAAGACCTTCCTTGTTACGTCCACAGATTTGAATCACTTTCATTCACTCTGTTTTAAAGAAGGAAATTCCACGCAGGTAAATTATTTCCTAAAACCGTTACTTTTTGAACAGACAATCAAGATGATCTTTCTCGAACATTGTCAGATGCAAAACCTACAAGGCAGCAGGGGATTTGAATTCAGAGATTTCCTTCTCGACTGGCGATGGTATTTGGAGTCCGCATACTGCCCAATCGCCTGTACCGCCAATATACAAAGGAATATTGAGCTTTGCATATGAGAAACGACTTGGTTGCTGAAAAGTTGTCAGTGTTGACAACCAAACACTTTCAATAATTCTTCTTCTTCTATGTGCCCTGTCCCTTCAGGACGTATGCGATCATGGCTTTCCACGTCTCTCTATCCCTGGTGGGTCTTAGCACGCCTTCTCTTGTTACACTATGCAAACCTCGTTCCATCATCCACCTGATCATGTCATTCAAATATGTTATCCATTGCTTTTCTCTGTCTCTTTTTCCCTCTAACTATTGCCTGTTAGTATCAGGTGCTCCAAGCCCTGCTTCCTTGTTGCATGTCCCAGGAACTTCAGCTGTCTCTTCCTAATGCTCAGTATTAATTTCCGTTTCATTTCCATCATTTTTAAGACCTCATCATTTCTCACATGATCGATCCATGATATTCGCAGCATCCTTCTGAAGAACTACATTTCAGTTGCTTCAAGTTTTTCCTTTATCATTGATATTTTCCAGCTTTCACTGACATATTGAAGAACTGACATCACATAGCAATCCAAAACTCTCTTCTTTGTTTCTAGCGAAATTGTCCTATTTTATAATACTATACTCAACTTCTGAAATGCTTCCTTCGCCATGCCAATTCGCTTTCGGATCTCTGTGTCACACTTTCCGTCTTCTGTTATAACACTTCCCAGGTATTTGTACCTACTTGATTCTAGTATCCCCGCCTGTATTTCGCATATTGGGCTGCCCTTTTTGCTGATGACCAAGCATTCGGTTTTCTTGCAGGTTATTTGTAGTCCTTTCTTGTCACTCTCTTCAGCTACCTTCTGTAGAAGGTCTTTTATTTTCCTTTCTGTATCTGCTATCAGCACTGTATCATCTGCGTACCTTAGGTTGTTTAAATTGTGGCCTCCGATGATAAATCCAGGCATAACTTCTAGGGTCCTCAAAATGTTCTCGCTGTACAAGTTGAATAGATCCGGTGAAAAACACATAATTGTCTTACGCCCTTTCTAACTTTGTATATCTGCTGAATTCGTTACCTGTCAGTATACAAGCGGTTTGCTGCCATTAAAGATTCTTGATCACTCTTAAGTCTTTCCCAAATATGTCAAGGCTGCCGAGCATCTCCATCAATTCTTTGTGGCGTATTTTGTCAAACGCCTTCGCATAATCAATAAAGCATAGGTAGTCCTTCTTTATTTGTATTGCCCTTTTAGAGAGCATCCTAATCATAAATATGGCGTTCCTTGTTCCAGTGTCTTTGACGAAACCGCACTGTTCTTGTCCTATCTCTCGTCTGATCCTGCTTCTCGTTCTATTCATCAGGATTCGGACGATCAGTTTTGTTATATGGCTTATCAAACTGATGGTTCTGTGGAGTTCGCACTCGTTTGCTCCTGGCTTTTTAGGTAGTGCTATAAAGATCGACTTGCTGAGTTCATCTGGTATTACACCACTATTATAAATTTCATTTATTATTTCTGTCATTTTCTCTATGCCAAATTCGTCCAGGGGTATCAGCAGCTCTATGACTATGCCGTCTGGTCCCGCTGCTTTGTTTCTGTTCAGTTTGGCTATTGTAGATTCCACTTCAGACTTTAATATTTCAGGTTCGTCCACATCTTTGTGTATTATCGGTTGCTCTCTCTTGTTGTGAAAAAGATCTTTTATATATTCTTCTCATCGTTGCAGTATTTCCTCTTTCTCCAATATGACTGTTCCATCCTTGGATTTTATACATCCTGTTGAAGAGCAGGTTTTTTGTCCTGTCAGTTCTTTTATTTCCTTATGCATGTCTGCTTTATTATTTCTGCTCAATCTCTCTACTTCTGCACATTTGTCCTTGAGCCATTCCTCTTTAGCCTGTCTACATTTTCTCCTTATTTCCTTGTGTAGTTCCCTGTACTCCATTCCATGTCTTGATATCATTTTCTGCCTCCTTTGCATCATGTCCAGAATCTCTTCAGTCATCCACTGTTTTTTTTTTTGTTTTGTTTTTTTCTGCGCCTAATTTCCTTTGGGGCAATGTTGTTTGCTGATGTCACTATTACTTCCTTGAGCGCGTCCCATTTCGTGTGCCTTTTTCCAATTTGTTTTTGTATTTGATTTTCACGCTATTATGTATTCTTTCTGTAGGGTGAGGTTATTCACGAATGTGTTGTATTTCAGTTTTGGTGCTGCACTAGGCTTCTTCAATCTCCGGAGTTTCACCATTAGTTTGCAGATGACTGGGACGTGGTAGCTTCCACAGTCAGCGCCTGGATAGGCTTTGCTTTGAACCACAGCATTTCTGAATCTCCTGTGTATGGTTACGTAATCTATCTGGTTTTGCGTGTCACCTCCTGGGCTTCTCCATGTCCATAGACATCGTGGGTGTTCTTGAAACCAGGTGTTAGTTATTACCTGGTCATTTGCTGTGCACCATTAGACCAATTTTTCTCCTCGTTCGTTGCGTATTCCTAAACCAAAAATGCCAATTGTCATACCTTCTCTCTACTCGCCTACTTTGGCATTCAAATCTCCCATGATATTCTGATTTCTTGGCTTTTACATTGAGCCTTGGCATTGTCTAGAGTGAAGTAAAAAATATTCTATTTCTTCCTCGGTGCTTTGTGTTGTTGGTGCATAGATGACTACAGTTGCTATGTGTTATGTTTTTAACATGACAAAATAAAATGGTTATGGAAAAATGACACACTCGCCGAGTATTGAAAATAACTAGGGGAATTTATTATTGTGGAAACATGAGTACAGCGGACAGTTGTAGATATTGAACCACCGTGTGTTTAGAGAGCGTGGCAAACCTCAGCCTGCCATGTTTGCTCGCCTCTGCCGCAAGTCTCTTCTCCTTGTCTGTCTCCCAGCATGCACCTATATGCTGGGGACGGACTTCCTTGAATGGTCCAGGGGAGGTAACTTTTGACCCTTTTTTATGATGACCCTAATACTAAGTTGAATTGTCTCCATTTCAGTTCGACCAGGAGAACTCTTAATCTCTTCAAATCAGTGGTTAATTGCTATCCTACTTGCCCACATATTGCAGATCAATCAGTGGGTGTCACACGCAAACCCAAGTAGATGATCTCTATTTAATGGCAACTCCTATACACACACACACACACACACACACATATCAGAATGACAGTCCTCTCACAACTTGAAAAGTTGAAGTAAGAATTTAACTCTTGTTATCCACTCCACGGCTGTGAACCAATGACAAAGAGGCTCATGTCAAAACAAAGCATTTTAGATCCAGCTCCTAGTCAGCGTCTGTTTTTGCGGTGCCGCCAGCTTAGCAACATGAAACACAGACACTCCCTCGGCTGGACAGGATGCCCTCTCACCTAATTTCAGTGATGCATGGCACTTTTAGTCCTGCGTGAATCCCCTCCGAGCAGCTGTCGGTCGCTTTGGAGCCAAACTTCAGAAATGTGGATATACCACATATATTGAACCCAACTGCCAATTTGGGCAATCACGAACTATGTAGCCTCATTAAGTTTGCTCCACTGTTCATGCACAATTCAATCGGTTAAGCTCCATGCGTGATACACGCTTGGGCGATCATGTCTCGAAAGAGACATGACTGGGCAGTAGATCTTTCCCTAGTAGGTTGCCATTATTTTCGGAGGTAGACTGGTTGACAACCAAAGCTACAGTAACCAAACTGTCTTTTTATTTAACCCATGACTGGAGGGAGAAGCGACGGATTAATACCTTTCCGAAGGATATTTGTGCGTAAATAATTGCAACGAATTCAACAGAAATTCGAACTCGGCTCTCCGATTTCTCGTTCCAAGCCGATATCCACTGCACCACAACGCACATAAACCTTAACAACCCGGTCAAGGCTCTGAGTGCATTACTGGATGGGATGTAGTGTATCGACTCGATAAGAAGATCCGCATAATTTTCACTTCCTGCTTCCTCCACTGATATTCTGATCACACACACACAAACACTTCAGTCAGTAAATTTACATCTTGAGTGTCTCTCTAGCCTTAGATTAGGCAAACAATATTCATGTCATTCGATTAATTAAGCCAGATTTTCTGAAGATAACATTAAGACATTGAATGAGCAACAACAAAAAAAATACTTTCTTGTTCCTAAATCAAGAACCGATTATCTAATGAAGGCGTTATTATGGATTTCGTTCACATTTCTGTTAAGACAAAAAAAAAATTGAATCCTTGCCGGGTTAATGATTGCCCAGAAGTCATCGGCTTAATTTTTTAGACAGCAATCACGCAAATGCAAGATGGAGGTCTGTGCTAATACCGTTAATACGCGCTTGGTTTTTGATTTGATTATTTTATTTAAATCTCAGATTCATTAAATTTAAAAAAAAAAACAGCTCTTAGCATACGTACTGATGATTAAAATGTTACAATATTAAACAAAAAAAAAATTAATAACTTCCTTGCTTTTAGTAAAATGTGTGATTTGAGCGAGGGAAGATTTGGTTGTTTCGGTACAAGCCTTGCAAATTCGGACATTTTTGTTTCGTTTCTCACTGAGGCAGCTAGTGAGGAACTATAAATGCATCTTTACGGCTAATCGATAGCTCTATAGCGGTCACCTAGTGCAAAGAATAAAATCTTTTTTTTTCAATTATCTATCTTCTCAGATGATATTTTTAAATTTTCAATACAATCATTCTGCCAATCTTTCTTGTAGTTTTTTCTTCTTTTCCCTCTTCCATCCTTCTGACATCTTTTTCTTCTTATTCTACCTTAATAACTTTATACTTCTTCTACGTCCTCTTCTTCTTTGGCTTTTACTTCTTTCTCTTCTGTTCCTCTCCCTTTTACTCCTCTTTACTCTCTATTATTCATAGTAACTTTATCCTTATTCATTAACTTCTTCCTCCTCCTCCTCTTCTTCATATTATTATTATTATGTCATTTTTCAATCATATTTCGATTTCTGCTATGGTCGCACTACCAACCAAGTCTGCGGGAAGACCTAAGGCAGATCGTGGCGTGTTGTTATGGCCCCATTTCATGGTTTTCTATCTTCCCCATCATCTCTAGCGTTACATAGACAAATTTCTCCTTATTGTGTGGGCTGTACTTAATAAGACAATTTTTTGTATATCTCTTAAGCTGGGGTTTCCAGGGATTATTTCAATGTGTTGTTTTGTTCCATTTTTTATCCTTCCAAGTGCACCTACTATCACTGGCACAACTCTTGTTTTCAATTTCCACATTTTTTCTATTTCAATTGCCAGGTCTTTATATTTTGGTAGTTTTTCAAATTCCTTGGTTGCTATGTTACAATCCGCTGGACAAGCCATATCAATTAATAAGCAAGTTATTTTTTTTTTAGTTTTTAACAATAATGTCTGGCCTATTTGCTTTAATTTTTCTGTCTGTGTAGATCGTGTAATCCCATAAAATGGTCGCATATTTCTGTAACCGGTGCTGGGTGATGTTCATACCAATGTTTGTTTACATATTTTCCGTTGTGTTTGCACATTGTTCAGTGTAAATATTGCCCCACTCTATCGTGACGATTTTTATATTCATTTGTTTCAAATAAGGAACATCCTGAGATTAGATGGTCTATTGTTTCTTGGTATTTATCATATAACTACATTTTGAATCCATATTATTATGTATAATATTTACCTGAAAGTTTCTAGTGAAAAGACTTTGGTCTTGCGCAGCAAGAATAAAGCCTTTAGTTTCAGTCTTTAATCCAGATGCACGTAACCATCGATGAGTATTAAATTTATCAACATTAGATTTATTTGCACGTTCTGGATATTGGCCATGCAGAGGTTTACCTTGCCAGCTTTGTTTCATCTGTTCAAGAGCTTTATCTTTGGCTTTCTTTTTCATATCTTTTGCCGCAATAGTTGGTTCTTGGCTTCTGTTTTGCTTTTTTACAGAATCTGCTAAATGTAAATTTTGTTAGTATTTACTGCCTTCTTTCATTATTGAATATGCTTTCCATCTGTGTTCATGTTGTTTAACTAATTGTATCATCCAGTCGTTTGTTGTCTCTATGTATGTTAGTAAGCCAATAGTTGTTGTCTTGTATGATAATTCTAGCTGAATAAACCTCTTCCTTCTTCTTTACGGGGTATGTATAGGCGGTATATATCAGCCTTTGGATGATGCATCTTATGTTTAGAAAGAAGCTTTCTTTTCTTAGAATCCATTCGTCTGATGTCGTGAGGATTCCAATTAAAGATGTTGAAGCTATATAGGACTACGGATGGCAAGGTTATTAATGGCCATAATTCTGTTCTGAGAATTCAATTCAGTTTTTAATATCATTCGTAGCCTTCTATAGTACTCTTTACGCACTATTTCTATCATTTTTTTCTGATGAATTTCTTCACTCTCATTTACACCTATGCACTTATAAGCTTCTTCTTGCTCTAAGTGTTTTATTGTTACAGGAGTGACTGAGCTAATTGAGTATGTTTGTTGTAGCGATCCTCGTAAAACTGTAGCTTTAGCATATTTATTCAAATTGAATTTCATTCCAATGTCTTCACTGAAGCATTTTACAGTTTGCAGAAGACCTTCCAACTCATTATCATTCTTAGCATATAACTTTAAGTCATCCATTTAAAATAGATGGCTTATTTTCTTTTGGGATATTTTATTACCACATTCTGTCTTGTTAAGTTGACTGGTTAATGCTATTAATGATATGCAAAATAGTAAGGGAGATAAAGAGTCACCTTGAAATATACCTCTTGTGATGTTTATTTCACCAAACTTATAGATTCCATTTACAATATTGAGGTAAAGGGTTGTTTTCCATATAGACATACATTGTTGATGAAATTGATGATGACTCGTGATACATTGTATATATCTAAAGTCTTTAAGATCCAGGAATATGGTGCACTATCGAATGCCTTACGATAATCTATCTCGGTAGTATTAAGATTTTTCTTTGCATTGTAGCAGTTTTCCAAGATCGTCTTGTTAATAAGTAATTGGTCTTTACATCCGTAACAGCCACGTTTGCACCCTTTTTGTTCAAGCGGTAGCATGTCATTTCTTTTCAAGAAGAAATATGTCTGCTTTTTGAAAATAGATGTTAATAGTTTATATGCTGTCGGAAGGTATGTGATTGGTGTGTAGTTTTTCGGGTTGTTTGTGTCCCTATTCTTGGGTAGAAGAAATGTAATTTCGTTGGACATCCATGCAGGAATTTTAGTGGGATCGTTAACCATTTCTTGAAGTTTGTTGGCTAGTTTTTTATGTGCAGCATTTATTATTATTATTATTATTATTATTATTATTATTATTATTAATATTATTATTATTATTCTCTTTCTCAATTATTATCAACTCTTTTTTCTTATTTTTCTTCTTTCTTTTTTCTTATTCGGCTCCTCTTATTTCTCTTCTATTACTCGCTCTTCTACTCCGCTCTCTTCTTTATTATTCGTAGTAGTTTTATCGTTCTTTTTCTTTTTACTATTATTATTATTATTATTATTATTATTATTATGTCATTTTTCAATCATATTTCGATTTCTGCTATGGTCGCACTACCAACCAAGTCTGCGGGAAGACCTAAGGCAGATCGTGGCGTGTTGTTATGGCCCCATTTCATGGTTTTCTATCTTCCCCATCATCTCTAACGTTACATAGACAAATTTCTCCTTATTGTGTGGGCTGTACTTAATAAGACAATTTTTTGTATATCTCTTAAGCTGGGGTTTCCAGGGATTATTTCAATGTGTTGTTTTGTTCCATTTTTTATCCTTCCAAGTGCACCTACTATCACTGGCACAACTCTTGTTTTCAATTTCCACATTTTTTCTATTTCAATTGCCAGGTCTTTATATTTTGACAGTTTTTCAAATTCCTTGGTTGCTATGTTACAATCTGCTGAACAAGCCATATCAATTAATAGACAAGTTTTCTCCTTCTGGTTTTTAACAATAATGTCTGGCCTGTTTGCTTCAATTTTTCTGTCTGTGTAGATGGTGTAATCCCATAGAATGGTTACATCTTCTATTTCTGTAACCGGTGCTGGGTGATGTTCATACCAGTGTTTGTTTACATATTTTCCATAATGTTTGCACATTGCCCAATGTAAATATTGCCCAACTCTATCGTGGCGATTTTTATATTCATTTGGGGCAAGCACAGAACAGCCTGAGATTAGGTGGTCTATTGTTTCTTGGTGTTTATCACAACACCTGCATTTTGTATCCATATTATTATGCATAATATTTGCCTGAAAGTTTCTAGTGAAAAGACTTTGGTCTTGTGCTGCAAGAATAAAGCCTTCAGTTTCAGACTTTAATCCAGATGCACGTAACCATCGATGAGTATTAACTTTGTCAACATTGGATTTATTGGCACGTTCTGGATATTGTCCATGCAGAGGTTTGTCTTGCCAGCGCTGTTTCATCTGTTCAAGAGCTTTACCTTTGGCTTTCATTTTCATATTTTTTGCCGCAATAGTTGGTTCTTGGCTTCTGTTTTGCTTTTCTACAGAATCTACTAACTGTAAATCTTGTTTGTATTTACTACCTTCTTTTATTATTGAATATTTTTTCTTTCTTTCTTCATGTTGCCTTACTAATTGTATCATCCAATCCTTTGTTGTTTCTATGTATGTTAGTAAGCCAATAGTTGTTGTCTTGTATGACAATTCCAGCTGAATAAGACCTCTTCCACCTTCTTTACGGGGTATGTATAGACGGTCTACATCAGCCTTTGGATGATGCATCTTATGCTTAGAAAGAAGCTTTCTTGTTTTAGCATCCATTCGCCTGATGTCGTTTAGAGTCCAGTTTAAGATGTTAAAGCTATATTGGACAACTGGGATTGCAAGGCTATTAATGGCCATAACTCTGTTCTGTGAATTTAATTCAGTTTTAATATCATTCGTAGCCTTCTATAGTACTCTTTACGCACTATTTCTTTCATTTTTTTATGGTGAATGTTTTCGCTCTCATTTACACCTAGGTATTTATAAGCTTCTTCTGGTTTCAATTCTTTTATTGTTACAGCAGAGTCTAAGCTAATTGAGGATGTTTCTTGTATTGATCCACGTAAAACTGTAGCTTTAGCACATTTATTCAAATTAAATTTCATTCCAATGTCTTCGCTGAAGCATTTTACAGTTTGCAGAAGACCTTCCAGCTCATTATCATTCTTAGCATATAACTTTAAGTCATCCATGTAAAATAGATGGCTTATTTTCTTTTGTCCTATTTTATAACCACATTCTGTCTTATTAAGTTGACTGGTTAGTGCTATTAATGATATGCAGAATAGTAAGGGAGATAAAGAATCACCTTGAAATATACCTCTTTTGATGTTTATTTCATCAGACTTATAGGTTCCATTTATATGATTGAGGTAAAGGGTTGTTTTCCATATAGACATGCACTGTTTGATGAAATTGATGATGACGGGCGATATCTTGTATATATTTAAAGTCTTTAAAATCCAGGAATGTGGCACACTATCGAATGCCTTTCGATAATCTATCCAGGCAGTACTAAGATTTTTCTTTGTACTGTAGCAGTTTTCCAGGATCATTTTGTTAATTAGCAATTGGTCTTTACAACTATAACAGCCACGTTTGCACCCTTTTTGTTCAAGCGGTATCATGTCATTTCTTTCTAAGAATAAATATGTCTGTTTTGTTAAAATAGATGTTAATAGTTTATATGTTGTCGGAAGACATGTAATTGGTCTGTAGTTTTTCGGGTTGTTTGTGTCACCATTCTTGGATAGAAGAAATGTAATTCCTTTGGTCATCCATGCAGGAATTTTAGTGGGATCGTCAACCATTTCTTGAAGTTCTTTGGCTAGTTTTTTATGTGCTGCATTTAAATAATATAGCCAAAAGTTAAGAATTTTATCTATACCTGGGAATTTCCAATTGTGTGCTTTTTTTAGTGCAAATTTAAAATCATCTTCTGTAATTCCAGACCATGTCTGTTCTGGTTTGTTTTTCATTCGTTCTATCTCTTGCGCAATCCAATGTACTTCCTTGCTATGTTCTTTAGGGCAAGCCCATATCTTTTCCCAGAACTGTGTGACTTCTTCCATTCTGGGGGGACTGTCACTTCAATTCTTTTTTTACCTATTTCCCTGTAAAATTTCTTTGTATCAATCTGAAAAATCTTGTTTTGTCTGTAAAATCTTGCTCTTTTTTCATAGCGTCTTATTCTTTGAGCCTTCAGTTGGATTTTTTGCTTTATTTTTTCTTTATTTGATAAGACTTCATTTTCATTCATAATGTTATATTTTCTTTCGGCTCTTCTGCTTTTCCTAGTTCTTACATTTATTCCTCTACTCAGTTCATCCAGTACTGATAGTTCACTTCTAAGTTGTTCGATTTCTTTTTCTATTTTTCTTTTCCAAGGTGGATCTTCACGTCTGCGAGACTGCCTTGTTTTTATTTTGATATTCAATTTTTTGTTGCTGCTGTTGCTGATGCATATATTACTTCGTTGAGATTCGTATGAGTGTCTTCATCCAGTATTAATTTCAGTGCTGCATTTTGAGTTTAATAGTTCGGAGGTTATGTTTTGTTGGTTGTAATTTTGGGAGCTGTTCTCGTTCCTCCATTGTAATAATTTGTATTTGACTTAGATGGTTTTTTTATTTCTATCTTGGCTTCCTGTATATTGTTCTTATTTTCCGTCAAATAATTATCTTCGATGTGTTCTGAACTCGTTTTATTTTTGTCTTTTAACTGATCACACCTTTCCAGCACTTTTAAACTTACAGCATTATCTTCGCAGTGATTTGCGTGTTTCACGGTTTCTACATTATGACCTGTGGCTTGTTTGATGTTATTACTTTTTATTTCTGATTCCGGTTCCTTTTCATATTTTGTTGATTCGTCTCTTCTTGTTACAATTCTTTTAATTTCATTCATTTCAGCCTCTGTCAGTCGGTTATTACGAATAATGTACCTACGTACATTGGCTAATTTATTTTCGTCAATATACTTTCTATTTGCTTGACCAACTTTTTCACGCCAAATGTCATATGTTTGGCGAGTCATGTTTTTTTTAAGGTTTGAGTAACGCTTCATGAAATGCAGTCATAACGACTTTGTACTCCTCACGAGACCATTTTATTTTTTCTTTCTTTAAATATACGGTTGTAGATCTAGCTGGTGAATTTTCAGGACCATCATTAGGATTATCCTGGTTGTGGGGACCTGAAGATTCATTCTTTGTGTAGGAGTTTGTTCCTATGGCAGATTTTTCGACCTCAGGTAGGTTCCCTCCTGAAGGACGGGCTCCTGTTTATCCACTGGAAGAGCCATACTGGACTTTTATTTCTATTTAGCCATTTTCATGTTTTTCCCACGAGTGACGCACGGGTCAAAGTCCACCCAAAGTTGCCCGGCACGTTGGGTAACGGTCTTTTACAAACAGGGTCCCGAAGCCTGTAGGGGATCGTTGTGACCTCATAACGCAGTAGCCATTCCTCCTCGGCACGATTAACACCTTGAGTTGCGGGTTGTTGTTCGCGGGTTTTCCTTCTCCTAAATGGGCTGCCGGCCAACATCTGACATAGAGCGATTGGAATTCAGGAGAAAGACGCTGGTTATAAAAAAAAAAAAACCTTTGGCGTAGCAACGGCTCAACGAAACAAAACATCAATACTAGAGTATTTTGTTAATAAAAAAAAAAAATTTTAAAATATCGACAGCTAAAGGAAATATAATACGGATGATTTATTATTATGATTTTATTATTATTATTATTATTATTATTATTATTATTATTATTATCTTTCAGCAATATTATATTATCTTTCTGACAAAAAAAATTCATGGTTTTAATTTTCTTCTTCTTCTTCTTCTTCTTCTTCTTCTTCTCCTCCTCCTCCTCCTCCTCTCAATAATAAATAGATGGCTCTTCTCCTTTTTTTACAATCCTCGGCCGTCTAAAATGAGGGAAAATTATTTATATCGATATATATATAATGATGTACTTACTATTGGTACCATTCATTAAGACATAAAATAATAATTCAAACACTTGAATCAAGCAGGATGGATATATATATATATATATATATATATATATATATATATATATATATATATATATAACATTAAATAACTATACAAAGGTCTTAACGGACTTTATTATAATAGATAGATAGATAGAAAGATAGCTTGTAATCTTGTGATGATCTATGAAGAAAAATTAAAGGTAATAAACGTCTCAATTATAATAAAGACCGTTATATATATAGTAATCCGCAGACAGATCTGTTTCGCTGTATCACGGCTCATCAGCACAGTTAGACAGCCGATTGCTTTTTACCTACGATTGAAACCCGACCAGTTGGCGTCAAGTCGGCGATTCTACCTCTGAGCTACAAGCGCTCGGTAGAAGGCAGACTTTTTTAGCGTGCATATTATCCGCCGCACGCCCAATAGCTGGGAGTATTCTTATTCATTACTGAATGAACGATGAGTAGATACCAGAGTAGCTTCTGTTTTTCAAAGTCTACCATTCCTTCAGTCCTTGAGCGTAAATAGTCATCCGCAGACGAATCTGTTTCGTTGTATCACAGCTCATCAGTACGGTAAGACAGCCGATTGCTTTTTACCCAGGATTGAAACCCAACCGAATTGGCGTATATACTGGCAGTTTTGCCCGGTTTCACTCGGGTAGTTTAAGGAATAAGTATAAAAAAATATGATGAATTTACATAGCCAATACTTACACAACGTCCACCCTCGTCACTTTTGTACGTATAGATACTGTGGAATGTCGCTTTTAGATTAAGGTGGGAGGGCAAGGGGCGACATATATAGAGATGTAGATTTTTTTTTTTTAATCGTATCACCCCGAGCAAGGCGGTAACGCCACTGATGTGCAGAGGGCTACGTAATAGTGAAAAGATTGGAAAAGAGAAAGCCGGAAACCACATCCTAAACAGGGAACAAGGGATGAGCCTCTTAACCTGTTCAATAGACGTGGGTGGAGTGTGAACCGGGCGATAACTGGGAGTGATCGATTTTATATTATACTCAATACATAAAGTGATCCCTGACTTTGTGGTATGATAATATATATTTTTCTACCCCTAATTTTGGCCTTCTGAAAAATTACAATGTGTCGTTAGCATTCTAAAATTTTTATCCACATCTGAGCGCAATTCCCGTCGAGCTAGACCGCAAAATGCAGGCGCTAAATCGAATCTATCAAACAAACAAATACTTACACAAAGTCCACCCTCGTCACTTTTATAGATATAGATATATATTGTCACGCTTATTATGAGAGATACAATCATGAGGCAGCGTCGGGCCAATTCATTCTCTTTACTACTATTTATTAAACTTTACTGCCAATTATGAAATCTCTTGCCGCGTATTCGCTTTTTAACAGTACCTGATTATTATTACATTTTTTCTTTTGTAATAATTATGTCGTCGACTAGTAAAGAATACAAATTAATAAATATATTCTTTACTAGTCGATATATATATATATATATATATATATATATATATATATATATATATATATTCTTTACTAATCGACGACATAATTTCTGTATGTATACTTTCCGACTGCTGAAAAATCAGTCGGGTTTCAGTCCCTGCTTAAGGTAAATGTTTAATCTAGCCGCATTGAAGCGCTGTGATACAGCGAAACAGGCCCGTCTGCAGATTATATATATATATAGATATAGATAGATAGATAGATAGATATATCCGAGTAAGTATAGAATGAGGAGAGAAAAAAGATTTTTTTTTTCCGTCCAAAACATTAATTTAAAACAGTGCTCGATATATGGTGTATAGAGCTGTGAATATTTATTATAAATTATGTTTTAGAACATGTACATAATTTCTTCTATATATGTACTCTTCACAATATCTCGCTGTTTCAGTGTTAGAACCCAAACACATCATCGGGAGCATTTTTTTTTCTCCCGATGATGTGTTTGGCTTCCAAACACTGAAACAGCCATATGATTGTAGAGAAGAGGACATATATAGAAGAAATTATGTACATGTTCTAAAACATAATATATATATATATATATATATATATAAAACAGTTACCACTTCTGCGATTTATGCGTTGCCCTTCAGGAATGAATTGAGTTCTCCCAGTGACTATCGTGTGTATACACCGCACATATATAACACGCTAAAATTTCCCCTCCCTAGTTCCATGTGCCTGTGGCTTAGGGATGTAGGTTGAGTTTCGATCCCGGCTGAAAGCAAGTGGAATTCTATCCACGCTGATAAGCTGTGATACACGTTCAGGGGTTGGAATTACTTTTTTATGTCTTAATGTTTATACTCAATAGTTGGTAAATCAATACATATGTTGCCGTCATTTTAGATAGCATATCGATATAAATATAATATAAAACGACGTATATATAAATGTTTTTTCGTCATTTTTGAAAGGAAGGCACAGATCTACTCGTATACAATAAAAGTTGAACAATTGAGTTTTTTGGGAGGGGGGTTTGCATTTTTATTTTTTACATCAAAATAAAACTTTGTTTTCTATCAACTCTATTATTTCAACATTTGGAAAATTATTCATGAAAATTTAAGGGATTTGCACCTTTATTCGCAATTATGTTAGCTGACGAATAATTCTGACATTAACTGTACATGTTGACACCTACGGTCAGTTAAGAGTAAAAATCCTTAGAGAGCCAGGCTGGAGTATTGTTATCATCATCCCTTACATTGCAAAGTAGGAAAGGGCACGAGAAAACTTACTACTAGGGTCATTCAATAAATACGGTGAATTTTTGGTATAAGGATTTTTAATGCAGATAGAAGCTTACTTTTTTTATCCTTTATTTCTTTTTCAAAGGGACTTTTTTTTCAGATTGAAAACAATTTAAGAATTTAAGATATTAACAAAGATGGCCGACCAAGAAGCATGCTCCAGGATTGAACAGAGGTCAGTTATCAAGTTTTTGGTTGCTGAAGGGTGCAAACCAGTTGAAATTCATAGGGGAATGTCAATTGTGTATGGTGCCACATGTTTCAGCCAAAACAATGTCTACAAGTGAGCTAAATTGTTTAAAGAAGGACGGAGCAGTGTTGAGGATAAAGACAGGCCTGGGAGGCCTACAGAAGTGAGGTCTTCTACAGTGATCAAATAAGTCAATGATCTCATTCAGTCGGACAGAAGGGAGACAGTGGATGACATTGCAAGGACGTTGAGCCTATCTGTTGAGACAGTACACAAAATTGTCTATGATGACCTTGCCTACTCGAAGGTCAGCTGCCGGTGGTTGCCAAAGATGCAGAGCACAAACAGAACTGCTCCCTCATCACCCTTACAGCCCAGACCTTGCCCCTTCAGATTTCACTTGTTTGGTTCCTTGAAAGCGTTCACGAGAGGCACGAAGTTTGAAAGTGACGATGAAGTCAAAAGTGCTGTGAGCGATTGACTGAGACATCAGTCCAAAGATTTTTACGCTGAGGGAATACGGAAGCTTGTGCATAGAATGGAAAAGTGTGTGACACTGCTGGGAGACTACGTTGTAAAATTTTAAAAAAGTAAGCTTCTATATGTATTAGAAGTCCTTATACCGAAAAATTAATCTTATTTATTGAATGACGCTCGTATATTGTGACTGAGACATCAGTCCAAAGATTTTTACGCTGAGGGAATACGGAAGCTTGTGCATAGATGGGAAAAGTGTGTGACACTGCTGGGAGACTACGTTGTAAAATTTAAAAAAAGTAAGCTTCTATATGTATTAGAAGTCCTTATACCGAAAAATTCATCTTATTTATTGAATGACCCTCATAGAAGTCCTTATACCGAAAAATTCATCTTATTTATTGAATGACCCTCATAGAAGTCCTTATACCGAAAAATCCATCTTATTTATTGAATGACCCTCATAGAAGTCCTTATACCGAAAAATTCATCTTATTTATTGAATGACCCTCATAGAAGTCCTTATACCGAAAAATTCATCTTATTTATTGAATGACCCTCATAGAAGTCCTTATACCGAAAAATTCATCTTATTTATTGAATGACCCTCATAGAAGTCCTTATACCGAAAAATTCATCTTATTTATTGAATGACCCTCATAGAAGTCCTTATACCGAAAAATTCATCTTATTTATTGAATGACCCTCATAGAAGTCCTTATACCGAAAAATTCATCTTATTTATTGAATGACCCTCGTAGAAGTCCTTATACCGAAAAATTCATCTTATTTATTGAATGACCCTCGTATATAGGTTCTTACCATAAAATCTCTTTGACTTCAGAAAGAATGCATCTTTCACTGGATGTTGGCCGTTCCAAGAAATGTCGATTTCTACATAGTTAGAGCATGTGGCTTAACTTAATGTATTTTTACGAGGAAACCAGTAATTGTTTCAGTAGTATAACATCAGCTACGCAGTCTCTACACGCTTTAAACAATAAGATAGGTTTATAACTAGATCTTTTACTAAAATCACAATTATAGTGAACGCTTTGGGTTTTATTATTATGTTACAACATAGAATCTTAATTGAGCAATAATAGTTTTATTAATAAGACTAATGAGCGAACCTTTAGATTGTTAGCTTGTTAACCACTGAATAGACTGTAATCGCTAGGACTGTGAACGTGTCGTTTCGACGGAAATTGCAGTTCTTTCATGCGCTCTGGAACGCATCGTGTTTGAATCGAACTATTATTTTGAGCATGTCATCTTCATAACGAAATGCTACGAATCATTCTAATATTCTGAAATCATACTTTATTCCCTGAGATAAATTAATATAGAAATGTAAAAAAAAAGTAATACGACAAATATTCGCGCTTTTAATATCAGACTAGAACATGCAAATTACGCACATGCAATATGAGCGAATCAAGATGGCGACAAAGAGAAGTCTGTCAAATATTTCTTGGCTGGTATTGGTTTAAAAAAAAAAGGAAATGGTGGATAGCAAAGAATGAGGAGTTTGAATGAGATGGAGAAGATAAAAAAAAATTCGATGCAATTTGGGAAGGAATGTTGTGAAAAGCAAGCGAACAGGAAGTTATTGAGAAAGATGGCAATGTTTTGGACTGGACGTGCCGAGGTGAGCAAGGTTTGGAGAAAGGAGATGGGATAGATGAAACTCGAGCGATTAATGTATCGATCTGTAATCTGACCCAATCAGCAGTGATTTTTTCCTGCGATCTTTTACGCTTCTGTGATGAAGTTGAAGATGGACGCCCATTAGATCCCTTCTCCTACTATTTTACTATACTCATGATCTCGTTTTCTCTCTTATTCTCACTCTTTCTCGCTTGTTCTCACTCTTTCTAGCTTGTTCTCACTCTTTCTCTCTTATTCTCACTCTTTCTCTCTTATTCTCACCCTTTCTAGCTTGTTCTCACTCTTTCTAGCTTGTTCTCACTCTTTCTAGCTTGTTCTCACTCTTTCTCTCTTATTCTCACTCTTTCTCGCTTGTTCTCACTCTTTCTCTCTTATTCTCACTCTTTCTCTCTTATTCTCACTCTTTCTAGCTTGTTCTCACTCTTTCTAGCTTGTTCTCACTCTTTCTCGCTTGTTCTCACTCTTTCTCTCTTATTCTCACTCTTTCTCGCTTGTTCTCACTCTTTCTAGCTTGTTCTCACTCTTTCTCGCTTGTTCTCACTCTTTCTCTCTTATTCTCACTCTTTCTCTCTTATTCTCACTCTTTCTCGCTTATTCTCACTCTTTCTCGCTTGTTCTCACTCTTTCTCTATCCTCACTCTTTCTCGCTTGTTCCTCACTCTTTCTAGCTTGTTCTCACTCTTTCTCTCTTATTCTCACTCTTTCTCTCTTATTCTCACTCTTTCTCGCTTGTTCTCACTCTTTCTCGCTTGTTCTCACTCTTTCTCGCTTGTTCTCACTCTTTCTAGCTTGTTCTCACTCTTTCTCGCTTGTTCTCACTCTTTCTCTCTTATTCTCACTCTTTCTAGCTTGTTCTCACTCTTTCTCGCTTGTTCTCACTCTTTCTCGCTTGTTCTCACTCTTTCTAGCTTGTTCTCACTCTTTCTCGCTTGTTCTCACTCTTTCTCTCTTATTCTCACTCTTTCTAGCTTGTTCTCACTCTTTCTCGCTTGTTCTCACTCTTTCTAGCTTGTTCTCACTCTTTCTCGCTTGTTCTCACTCTTTCTAGCTTGTTCTCACTCTTTCTCTCTTATTCTCACTCTTTCTCTCTTATTCTCACTCTTTCTCGCTTATTCGTAATCTCTGTCTTTTTTTTCTGATTCCTTTCAGCCTTCTCTCTTTTACATATTATCTTTATTATTCTTTTTATTTTACTTCCTTTTTCTTCCTTTTCACTCTTCCTAATACTTTCTTGCCCTTTCTTTTTCTTTTCTTTTCCTATTTTTTCTCTCTTTATCTTCTACTCTTTCTCTATCAACCATCAACCTTTCTTAAAATTTCTCTTTCTTCCATCCCTTCTTACGACTTTTTTTTTTTTTTTTGCACTTCTTTCGTACTTTTTGCTTTGTTCCCGTTTCGGTCCTGTGTATGACGATAAACTACAACCGGCAACAAGATCGAGATATTAGAGGTTTTGAGGATCCTGGAACAATGCGTTTAGTAGAATAAGTGAAGGTAAAGAAGGTGTTGGGCATTACCTATTTATTATTCATTAATATTTCGAGATCAGAATCCCATCTTCAGAATGATAGGAGAGCTTGGTTTCACGTCGTCCACTCTTGGACCGTGCCTTTAAACGAATGTTCTTCTTTCGCTGCTACTACTTTCTTCAAGGCTATAGAACCAAATCGGTCCTGTTATTTAACCCGTAACTGGAGGGAAGATACGGATTTATGCTTTCCCAGAGGTATTTGTGCGTAAGTGAATGCAACGAATTCAACTGGAATTCGAACTCGGCACCCAGTTTTGTGGGTCCGAGTTGATATCCACTGCACCACAACGAACATCTATAAACGTTTTTAGTCAATGATAAAGCGTTTATTTTTATTTTTATTTTTATTTGAACATTTCAGTTTCCTATAAATGGCTTAAATAAGTGTTGTTATTGTCATTTCCCGATGAATTCATTGCATTCATATACGCACGAATACCCTTCGGTAAGACATCAATCTATCTCTTCTCGCTTCATCTTTGGGTTGAATAGCAGGACAGATTGGGTTCTATATTCTTGATTGTCAACTCGTCTACCGCCGAAAGAAATGGCAACATGCTGCGCGGAAATCTTCTGCCAAGTCAACCATAGATGGAAAGACACCAAGAACGTATCATGTATTGTCACTTAACTGACTGACTGACTGACTGACTGACTGACTGATGGTCATATCTCATTGAAATATTGGTTCTCGATCGATCACCAAACTTAAACAACATTAACACTGGTCAGTACGCAATTCAGCAACCGCTGGGAAATACCAGGAACTTTCAGCCACGTGACAAGCCTAGCAAGCCGGCGATGGATGTAAGCTCGCTATTTATACGAACAGAACTCGATATGTAGAGGTTGTTCTGGACTGGCATGTTACAGAGCCTATTCCTTTCTTCTTCTTCTTCTTCATCTTATTATTATTATTATTATTAAACCTCTTCTTTTTTTGTCTTTTTTATTATTATGCTTCTTCTTTTACGTCTTCTCCTTAGTAATCTTTTTTTTGTTTCTTGTTCTTCTTGTTCTTCTTCTATGTGTAGCTGGTCCTGGTATGACGGTAAACTGCATCCGGCAGCAAGCCCTCTGATTAGGAGATTGTGAGGAGTATGGAATCAACACTTAATTGCTGTTGTTTCCAGGTCCACCCTGACCCGGAGTGGTATCATCTGTTACGGTTCAATTTTGGGCAAATAGTTAACCCCCAACGTGAGGTCAAAACACTATGAAAGAATACAGACTTTTATAGAAATATATACATAAAAATAGACTTTTATAGAAAAATATACATTTTTGAAGGAAAAAATTATTACCAGCAATACATTTTTATACAAAACTAGAAGACATCTTCAGTTTTCTAAAATAAACAAAAATAAATTTTTAAAAAATTTTCATCGAAGTCTGACTAAATCAACCTTCCCATTATGAGCGAACATTAAAAATAAAACAACCTTAAACCCCATTTTTTTGGATTAAATAACCCACAGAGACTGATATGCCGTTAAATAAAATTCAAATTCTATGTGCAGCAACTTTTCAGTACATGGGTGATCATGGTTTCCCAAATCTTTCTGTACAGTTTGGCCCTTAGCAGTCTCTCATCTTTTGTTAAGGATCTCGTTCCCTGGTTCCGTGACGTGTCAGAAAGAAAATATAAAAGAAAAGGAAAAGTGAAAATACGGAAAACTAAAATATAAGGAAGGAAAAATCTAAAAGTTAAAATAAGAAAAGAAACGCTGCCAATTCCATGGACTAACCGAGTAAGCAACAAAAAAGTCTTAAAGAAAATGGCAACAAAAAGAAAACTTATGGTTAGAATAAGGAAGAGACACCTGAAATTCCTTAAACTCAAAATGAGGAAGGAGGGATTGAAAAACATAATCCTCAGAGAGCATACTCAGGAAAAGATATATATGCGAAGACAGCAAGGCTCGTGCCTGAGGAGCTTGTGCGAAGGGTTGAATGGATGCTTGGACGAATGGACGCGGGAACGATAACAAACGTAGAAAAATTGTTAAGGGCCAAAGTAGATTGGAATATTTGTACAACCGTGAACGCCCATATCCAGAAAAGATATTAAAGCCCGATACAGTCTTTCCAGCGGATCAAACGAGTTAAACAGAAGTTTTATACTTCGATATTCATTAGCCTAATAAATGCAAGGAGAGGTTGATAAATTGTCGTCTAAATGACGCAAAAATGAAAATAACGCCGACATCTCATTTTAACAGATACATTTACAAAAATTACACAAAAATATCTTGAAATAATAAAGAGTAAGTTTATTCAATAAAATCGCCATTGACTCCAACCACAGCCCCCAGACGACTTTGGGAGTTTCTGGAACTTTTCTGGACGCTTTCTTTTGGTTAATTTGCTGAATGCTACCATAATCCTTGCCTTTAGTTCATCTTTGGTATTGCAAGGAGTTTTGTTGGTCTCTCACTCAACTGCACCCTACACTTAATAATCAAGGGGGTTGCAGTCTGGAGAGTTAGGTGACCAGATGTAAGCGCGTGATGTAGTCGCAGAAATTGTTTCATAGCCATAACGGAGTTCTTCTACTTGTGTGGCATGGTGCAGAGTCTTTTTGCCAGACATAGGGCCTTCAAGCATCCACCTTCTTGACCCAGAGCAGCACTATCCGCTCAAGTTACTTGATGCAGACTTCCTTGTTGAGTCTGAGTCCCTCATCAATAAATTCGAAAGTTCATTACTTATCAGAATGAAGACGGTGAGTATTCAAAGCTGCTGTACCTTAATCGCAATTACAGTCATCCAATTCTTTCCGAATCTTTAGAACTGCGCTCAGATTGATACCCAAAATCTTTGAACTTTTCGTATTGAAGGTTCCTGTATGAATGCCAAGCAGTACAGCATGCAGTTTCCAAATTTATTGCGGTATAAATTGCGCCATGGTGCTTTTTTTCTCACAAACGTTGCCTAACTGACCGTACTATATTATACACTCGACAAAATCAAAAATAAACAACGCGCATGCGCTAAATTAACAATATAAATTGGCGACATTTTACCCATTGCTCCCTGTAAATTAGGTAACTCGTGTTGGTGTGATAGTTAACAATTTATCTCGCTAGAAAAATTACAACTGAATAGTGAGTTCAATGGATGTGCGTTGTGGTGCACTGGATATCGACTCGGAACTCCAAACTCCAGTTGAATTTCTTGCATTCACCTACGCACAAATACCCTCGGGAAAGGTATTAATCCGTCTCTTCCCTCCATTAATGTGTTAAATAACAGGACAGATTGGGTTCTATAGCCTTGGTCGGCAACCAGTCTACCGCATAAAGCAATGGCAATTTACTGCGAAATAATCTTCTGCCCAGTCAGTCATGTCTCTTTTGAGACATGATCTCCCAGCGCGCGTATCACGTATGGCATTAAACTGACTGACTGAGTTCGATACTCATAATGATCTCCATACTTTCTGTCTTGTAACACATCTAAGCTACGCTTTGAAAACCACCATTCATACATACATATTTAGAAAGTGCAGTAGCCACGATTTGCTTTGTCGGCCTTAAAATAGCAAAGCCTCTAACTACAAAAACAGGAATAAATATAAACATAGATTTATAGGACATACAATAATAACTATTTATGAAATGAAATAAGAAAAAAAAGATAGGAAAAACAAGCACCGAACATAAATCACACATGTAAGATTTTGAGGGGCGTATTTGGTTTTACTATGTGAAGCTCATAAATCTAATTATCTATCGACTGTGCATCAGATTTCGGGTCCGGGTGTAGTGAGTGAAATTTACGGCGCCGGTGTGTCGTGCAGACGTGTCGTTCTTGAACCGTCAATGTGGTTGCTTTCTCCCTGTCGCTATACCGCTGCTTGTCTAAGTGGTAATTCTCCGCTGATTATATCGGTAGTGATAGGTTCAATTTGATCAAGGTTTTAATTCCTCGATATTCTGCTTAATCTACGAAACGTTGAATTCTTAAAACTGACTTACTAGTGTTTGATATTTTACTGAAACTATGTCCGCGCGTTGTTAATATTACAGTGTCTAAATGTCTAAGTTAATTAATGCTTTAATCAGGTCTACATCTGTCCGTACACGAGAAAATATTTTTCAGGTTTTTCGAGCTATACAATATATATGTATTATATGGAACGTTATATTTCTCAGAATGAGACCGAATCTAAGCGTCAAGAAGATGACTTTTTAATATCATTGGTCTGGAGAAAGCGATCTTAGCGTGCGACACCTTTGGAAAGTTACTGAAAGCCATACAGCGAGTTGACACAAGCTTAGTGAGTGAAATTGGATAGACGATACTATCTGGTATTAGTCAATGGCTGTGCTAGCACGAATTAACAAGTCACCATTATAAAACGATCCCTGCCTGTGTCAAGTAAATCTTTCTGAGCTTCGGTCGATTCCACCCACGCTGTGTTGTTGATCTCGGATTAGCCAAAAGGATCGCTTGTCACTTGACGATGTTGGCCCAAATACGCGAGGGACTGATATGTAATAAAACCCAGATTTAAGACCGCAACGACACGGTGTAAATTTATATATATTTATATATATCGAATAAATACAAGATTACAAGCAAGTCAAAGTTAAGTGACACAAAAAAGTATCAGTTGGCTGGTATTTCAGTAGCATGCTAATATTCGTATTCTATTATCTTGCAGCTGGTTGAATTTGAACTGACCGTCTCTCTCTCTCTCTCTCTCTCTCTCTCTCTCTCTCTCTCTCTCTCTCTCTCTCTCTCTCGTGGCAGGCTATTTTAGCTTGTCTGCTTCAATTCATCACTGGTCCTGACTCACTGAATTTTCTTTTATACCCCTGTTTTATTAAAAAATAAAATCACGAAAAACCGGAATATTGAAGTTAGGGACGGGATTTCTATTTCCCCCTTCCTATATAAGTCTTAGCATCTCGAAAAGTAAATAATATCATTTAATCATTTCGTTTTCCAATAGAAAGAAGCAAACTTACGCCGAGGTTATTGTCTTCTTGTTCCTATCGGCTGACGTGGTAATCAGTAAACAGGAAATGCTCAAAATCGTATTTTGACCATGTGTCACATATTGTTAAAACTCATTTGACAATATTTTGACTACACTTAGGAAATTAGCTTTGATACATTTGCTTACTTCTCCCAGCAAAAGTAATTCTGCACTCATTGAATCCGAATTTGTATTCTCCATTTTTTTTTATCACTTCGGCTACTTTTCTCGACAAAAATAATTGGCTTCTCCAACTTTTAGAGAAATCTCTTCTTACCTTGAAAATCACCTGAAATTAATACCAGCCATCTGAAAATAGAGTTACATGATTCCCAATATCACCCGTCTTTTATGAAATAAATGACACTATAACTACCAGTTATACTATTTAGCAGGAGTATTGATTTTTAGGCTCTACCCCCAAAAAATGTCCATGCTAATGATGCATCGAACGTGTTAGTTTTAAGCAATACTAACATGAAAACAATTTCCATGCATAAAAGAAGTGTCCTTCTTCTAATCCTATGTAAAATGCGAATATGTGTTTTTTTTTCTTTTTTGAATTACATGTAATAATATAAAATATTCTGTTCTTTTAATTTCATGCAAATTTTCACTTTTTATGTGGCAACAGTCTTTTTATCAACACACTTCCTACAGAAGGTAGCTGAAGAGAGTGACAAGAAAGGACTACAAATAAACTGCAAGAAAACCGAATGCATGGTCATCAGTAAAAAGGGCTGCCCAATATGCCAAGTACAAGTCGGGGATACTAAAATCAAATAGGTACAAAATTTAAATACCTGGGAAGCGTTATGACAGAAGACGGAAAGTGCGACACAGAGATCCGAATGCGAATTGGCATGGCGAAGGACGCGTTCCAGAAGTTGAGTAAAGTATTAAGAAACAGGACAATTCCGCTAGAAACAAAGAAGAGAGTACTGGATTGTTATGCGATGTCAGTTCTTCAATATGGCAGTGAATACTGAACAATATAATCAAAGATTAAGGAAAAACTTGAAGCAACTTAAATGTGGTTCTACAGAAGGATGCTGCGAATATCACAGATCAGGCATGTGAGTAATGATTAGTTTTTAGAAATGATGGAAACGAAAAAGAAATTAATACTGAGCATCAGGAAGAGACAGCTGAAGTTCCTGGGAAATGCAATGAGGAAAGAGGGCTTGGAGAACCTGATACTAACAGGCCAGATAGAGAGAAAAAGAGACAGGGGAAAGCAGCGGATAACATATTTGAAGGACCTAATCAGGTGGATGATGAAATGGGGGTTGTATGGTATAACAAGAGAAGGTCTGCTAAGAGAAACCAGGGATAGGGAGACGTGGAAAGCCTTGATCGCCTACGTCCTGAAGGGACAGGTCACATAGAACAAGAAGAAGAAGAAGGGTTTACATCCCTTTTGGCATGAAAAGCAACAAGTCTTCTCATCCTCTTTTTTCAGATGTGGGTGTGGTTATGGATGTGTCTTTTAGGGCTTATTTCTTTTTTGTTGCCAACCTCCCCTCTGCAGGGGGAGATTTCAGTGACTTCTTAGCAGGAGTCGGTTCTTCTTCAGATCTTGCCGTCAGGGTCAATCAGATCTTGTCTTCACCTGCCAATTCTGCTCTGCTCAGATATGGATCACCAGACGGTATTCTTTTCTTCGTCTGTTGTACGCTCACCGAGACCTCGTTATTCCGTTTCTCTTTCTGTTTCTTTATTTTCCACACTCCCACTACCACCTCAACAACGACCAATAAAGTACTACTCCCCACTGTTCAGATTACTAAAATTACTTTATGATTCTTCCAATTCATATCTTCTTTTACCAAAGTATTTAATTTGTCTTTTGACTGATCCATATTGATTTTATCTATTTGCTTTAATAACTCCGGTATTCGCTCTATCGTGACCTTAAGGTATTTATTCATTACCAGCTCCCATAACTGTGGGTAGTTATTTAAGATTTTGTCAAACAAATTTATTATTGAGTTTTCTTCAAATTTCTCTTCAGTTGGTAATATGGGGGCATGGATATGGACATGCCGATCGCAGAACACCCCACAGGTAATTTTATCAGGGTTAAGAGTGGCTTCACTCTCAGCGTCTTTGTGGGTTCTCCTTCAAACACACCGGAAAGATCAATGGGTTTCTGAGCGACCACTACCCAAATTCCCTGTACTGATTTTTTGCGGTAGTACTTTTTTCAGTTAATATCTTGACCTGGCAATATTCCTCTTTCTATTATTTTTAAATAATTCCAGTATATACAGTTGGTTCTCACTGGTCACTTAAATAGATCTCAGCGAGGTACATGTTCCCAAAGCATCGTTTCTAGACTTTCTAGCTTCTAACATCGTAAACTTCGTCCGGCCCCTATTCATAACTATATGCCATCATTCAAATTGATATCTGGCTATTGCCCCCAGGCGATTTTGTGGCCGGGGATACGGAATAGGTAAATTTATAGCCCGATATATCTCGATGTGCGTTGTGGTGCATTGGATATCGGTTCGGAACGAGAACTCGGGGAGCCGAGTTCGAATTCCAACTGAATTCATTGTATTCACTTACGCGCAAATACCCTTGGGAAAGGTATTAATCCGTCTATTCCTCCCAGTTATGGGTCAAATAACAGGACAGATTGGGTTCTATAGCCTTGGTCGGCAACCAGTCTACCGCAAAAAGCAATGGCAACCTACTGCGGGATAATCTTCTGCCCAGTCAGCCATGTCTCGAAAGAGACATGATCGCCCAAGCGTGTATCACGTATGGTACTTAACTGACTGATATCTCGAACTGTCCCTGTCCAGTAACGTCATTGACACTACAACCAGTAATTTGTTATCCTCCAACAAAGTTATACAACCCAGAACACTATAATATTTCCATAATTATTTAAAGGAATCCACCGGTAACCTTCAGTTTGTATCTTGATTCAAAATTCTCTTAAATGTCCTGGGGTCACTATATTCGGAGACAAGTGACCCAAGGGCAACACACCCAGCTGAGCCCTCACGTAATCTAGTAATTTTTATAGGGACTGACTAGTTTGTCGTATTTTGTTAAAGAAGCTATCAGCTGATAATACTGTAGTATAAATCTTTTTAATCTATGCACTTCGTTCACAAACTCCATCCTTGTTTCATTTGAAACGCTATTCTGTGCCACCTTGGCTGGAACTCAGGTTTTTCTCCAACTTTCCCAGTCTTCGTTTTATGACTCTAACCTCATCTTCTGTTACGGTTCCAAATAAAACATCCAATACTTTCACTAAAATGAGAACTATTGCTCTTTTCCTTCTAGTTTGTAATAATTTAATTCCATTCGGGTAATTTCTCATCTCCTAAAATTAGTCCTCCATCATATTTATGTCCCACTCTAAAGAGTACAACAAATTATGGTATCCCGTTTCCGTGGGGTAATTCTTGGCCATATTTGAACTGACTGGACCCAGTTCTTTTATTTTACTCTCTTTTATTTTACTCTCCAGTTTGCTTAACAATACTTCGTATGGATTTAGATCAATTACAAATGTGGCTAGCCATTTTGATCTAGTTAATACTGCTTCGCTCATTTTCTTGAAAATCGTATTTTGGCTGTGTTTCCAAGCTGCTGTCTCCACCATCATCATCATTGTTAGCAGTATCAACCATCTTGTGCCGGCCATAGCTGCAGGGCAACAAGATATCCCATTTTTTATTCCTTTAACCATCTATGTTCCTTTCGTTCACACTTACATATTCCTTAGTGTCTATTCCCATCTTAAGCTAGTTCTGTCCCGAAGTTTGGATGTCATTACCAATAACGTTGCCGAACAAGCATCTGGCCAGAATGCTACCCGAAAACGAAATTGACGGATAAATTTCTCTGCTTCTCGTGACCTGCTAACTACACCTTATTCCTTAATGAGACTCAGGTTTTCCTGTCCCCTCTTAATCTTTTCTTGAAGGGTAGCTCCTGATATATACCTGGTCTCTTCACACGTTCTTCCAGTAGTGTTTGGAACTGAGAGAAATATATGTTTCACATTCACTATCCAACTCTTCACCTCTTCACACAAACCTGAGGTCACATAAAACTTCTTGACGCTGCTCGTCCCCTCTACTTCCACCGGGAGATTCTTCATCCCCTTTATCTTCATCATGGTTCCTTCCGCTTGAGTAATTTCAATGTCTGCCTTCTTCAAGTTACCCTTATATCACAAGCGTTCATAGTCTACCTGATTCAGCATCGAGACCTGTGACCCTGTATCTAGTAAAGTTCTTACTACTGATCCTCGAACTAATATCTCACAATGAAGTCCTTCTCCTTCGATTAACACATGAGACACTCTAGCTGTCTTCTTTCGTCTTCTAGTACTTTGGCTCTCACGCCAACCGGTCATGGGCAGTAGCACATCACCGGGGTCGTCTACAGAGGGATCCTACTTTGATCCCTTCCATCTGAGTGACCGAAAACGGACCCTACTCATTTTTCCTGTGCTCCTTCGCCGAAGATAGCTTCTCTTCAGGTAACCTAGTCTTTCACAATATAAGCACCTCTTCATGGTGAAATTTGCCACAAAATGACCCTCACAGCCACATGCGCTGCACCTCTTTCTAGTTGTCCTGACATTATTATACTAGTAATAATAATTATTAGAAATTATTATTACTAATAATGTAATAATAATTATATTATTAGTTAATGTAATCAAATCACATTAACTAATAACTAATAATAGTTATTAGTTAATTATTATTAACTAATAACTATTATTATTAGTTAATAATAGATTAACTATTCAAGAGCTGCAATAGTTAATCTAAACTTATTTATAAATGGAACTTTGTCTGTGTGTGTGTGTGTGTGTGTGTGTGTGTGTGTGTACTCCGAAACGGCTGAACCGATTTTCTTGAAAATTTACAGTTGTACTATAAGCGTCTGCGAGTGTTCTTAGCTAGGTTTTGTGTCGAGGTACACTCGATAAATATCGAAAATCGATAATCAAAAAAATCGGGTTATAGAAGGAGTGGTCCGATTTGAATCAAATTTGATACACTCATAGACAAAGACATAAGAAACGATATTCGGATGTTTCACGGTTGCAGTTCTTACAATAATGCAGAAAATCGATAATATATACATACACACACACACACACACACACACACATATATATATATATATATATATATATATATATATATATATATATATATATATAAGGCAAGATGTTTGTGTGTGTGCCTGTTTATCTGCCTGTATGTCTGTATTTTTTCGGCCCTTTTATTTTACTTTTTGCTTCAGGTTTGGCTCTAAGTAGGTATAATTGTAGTTCTTAGTCTCAGCCATGATACCATTTACTCAGAGGACTTATTTAGCCTTCAAAATTCAGTTTATGACGAAAATAACTTATTTGATATCGATACCAGGAAATCAAAATTTGACTTACATCCATTCATTTTTCTTTCAGTCTACGGTTTCGCTTTAACTGGAAACAACTATTGCTTTTTAGTCTTTCGTGCCAACGTCCAAAGAGTCTGAGCTCCAGGACCATGGATTAGTTTTAAAGCTTTCATTACACCCGAGCAACGCCAGTCTATACTGCTAGTATAGATATAATCTGATATATCCAGGAAAGGAATATGAGTGTAAAGATTAGTGGAAGAATGGTACTCGACACAAGAATATGTTATAACGTATTTATTGTACTACTGTACAATAAACAATAAGATACAGATAAGCAATCAACGAGTAGTAGCGGACTAAACTATCAAGTAGAGAATGCCTTCGCTTAAGACGGTTGCTCTCTCTCTCTCTCTCTCTCTCTCTCTCTCTCTCTCTCTCTCTCTCTCTCTCTCTTACCGCTTGTCACTGTCCTTTATAGTCTAGAGCATTCCATTCTCGGGGATGGCAGGATGTTCCACTATAACAAATTTGTAGCTGTAAGCGAAAATAATGACATTCAAAATGTTGAAATTCTACCATACTTTGAATAAAAGGTTAGGAAGGAAACCACCATCAATAATAGAAACGAGCTAAAATGACTACTGTATTTGAGGAACCTATGTGCGTTGTGGTGCAGTGGATATCGACTCGAAACGAGAAATCGGAGAGCTGAGTTCGAATTCCAGTTGAATTCCTTACAGTCACTTTCGCAAAAATACTCTTGGGAAAGGTATTAATCCGTCGATTCACCCTCCAGTTATGGGGTAAATAATAAGACAGATTGGGTTCTATAGCCTTGGTTGGCAACCAGTCTACCGAAGAAAACAATGGCAACCTACAGCATGATATTCTTCTGTCGAGTTAATCATGTCTCTTTCTAGTCATGATCGCCCCAAGCGTGTATCACGTCTGGCACTCAAATGACTAATTTCCTTTAAATGGAAGATTTCATAAATTTCAACTAATAGTAGCATTAGCTACTCGATCAATGACTACCTGATGTTTCCTTAAAAAGAAACAGTTTATATTCCTGGTATAATTACCATACTACAGATATGATTAACGGACCTTAATTACAGTTCAAGTATATGCCCCACCAGAGCCACAATCGATATACCGGTTGCCAACCACAGGTAGTTAGTTCAGTATACTCAATTATTTAATCCATAGCAGGGGGTTGAACAGATAGATTCATTTATTTCTCTGAGGTATTTGTGTAAAAATGAATGTGAAGATCTCGACCGGAATTCGACCTCGGTTCTCCGATTTCTTCTTCCGTGACTCCGACTATCACCCGATCTGCACATATAGTTATTATAACAGCATATTCAATCACTTAACAAACACTGAAGAACGCAATTCTTCTGACATCTCAAACACACAATCAAACAGTGTTGATCTGATCTTTGACTTTTGCAAAAACAAATATGTTCACGCTAACATCTTTCTCTTAAAACATCAGAGAGAAGAAATAAGGAAAAAAGATGAAGTACAGGCAAGTAAGGCAGTAAAGAAACAGGAAGGAAGGAAGGAAGGAAGGAAGGAAGGAAGGAAGGAAGGAAGATGCTGAGGATGCAATGAACCGAACATGTTAGCAATGGCAAGATTTTAGAGAATATGGAAACAATAAGAAAATTTATATTAACATCGGAAAGAGGCAGCTGAAATTTCTGAGGTACGCAACGCGGAATAAAGGCTTGGAAAATTTGAAACTCACAAGATAGGTTAATGGAAAGAAGGACAAAGGAAACAGAGTGTAATGGGCTTGAGTAAATGAATAGTGGAACAGGATTTGCGAGAAATAGCAAAAATATAATAAAATATTATTAACACCTACAAGGGACAGAATTTATTAAGACCAGCACAGGGTGTGCCATGATCGCCTACTTCCTGAAGAGACACTTCACATAAACAAGAATAATGTAACCAGCCAGTTCCCCTCACCCACTTAATGATGGGTCGGGGAAGAGACCAGCTGTCAGACTTTAGATATTTAATTTAAAATATAATTGTAATTTTGTTGCCTTAAAAAGAATTGCCTTTTGTAATTTTCTTCTGGATTTTTCTTTTCGTTTATTGGAATTGTTGTATATTTTATTCTTTCATATAATGTCATGAATTACGAACTGTCTATGAGTTTAATAGAATTAACATTTCCGTACCTGTTTTGTTATTTTTCAAATTGACAATGGCTTTCATTTAGGTATATTGCCCTTGTTTTATTTAATAAACTTGTTCTTTTCTTTCTTTTATCTTCCCTTCCTTCTCGTTTTTTTCCAATTACCTGCCTCTCAACAGCCCACTTTATTTTCTTCTTTTCTATTTTTCTACTCTTTTTTTTCTTCCTTCCAGTTTTCATTCATTTCTTTCGTCCTGCTATTTTTCTATCCTTCTCTTCTCCATGCTTTCCTTTCGTGTACTACTTTCTTTCTGCTTTTTTTCCTTCAGTTTTCCTTCCATTATTACTCCTTCTTCACATTTATTCCTAACATTTTTCTTCTTTCCTTGATTCTTACAATTTTTTCTTCTTTTTACACTTTCTGTTTATATCGGTCTTTTTATTTCGGTCTTTCTTTTTACTTTTCTTTCTTCATCCATACTGATTTTTCTTTCTTTCTTTCTTTCTTTCTTCCATTATTCTTCTCACCTTTTCTTTTCCCTTTTGCATTATTCCATCTTATTACCTTCTTTTTTCTTCTTTCACTTTTCTTTCTTTCTTTATTCAACATTTTTGCATTTATTTGTTCTTTCTCTCAGCTTTCTTTCCTGTTCCTTTTTTCTTTCTTTCTTTCTTTATCTTTCTTTTTCTTTCTTTCTTTTTCTTTCTTTCTTTTCTTTTTCTTTTTTCTTTCGTTTTTCTTTCTTTTTCTATCTATCTTTTCTTTTTCTTTCTTTCTTTCTTTCTTTCTTTCTTTCTTTTTCTTTCTTTCTTTTTATTTTCTTTCTTTTTCTTTTCTTTCTTTTTTCTTTCTTTCTTTTTTTTTCTTTCTTTCTTTCTTTCTCTCATTCTCTCTTTTTTCTTTCATAATTATTCATTTTATGCTTCTATTTCCTTCCCCGGTTCATTACTTCTTTCTTGTCTTCCTCTACTTGGTTTAGATTTTAACTTCAATTTTTTTCTAAAAATTTTTCCTCCTTTCCTTTATTCTTTCTTTTTTTAACATTCTTTCTTTTGCCTTTTTTCTTCTGCCTTTCTCGCTCTTATTTCCTAATTTTTTCTCTATTCTTTTTCTTTATCCTTTTCCATTTCCTGTGTCCTTTCTTTTTCCATCTTTCCTTTTTCCATCTGAACTAAAAATCAGTACTCCTCACACTTTTTCCCTTTCATCGTTTTTATCATACTAATCCCCTTTGTCGCCATTTACCTCTGTTCATACTCTCCAATCACTTTGCCACACAATCACGTTACCCACCTACACCATATACCCATCATGCAACGCGCGTACACTTGACCCATTTACACCTATTCCAATGTTGGCCGTTCGATAAACGAAAGTGCTTGCACGCCAACACTTTCAATCGTGAATGGGTCTATGTATACGCATGCATTTGCTTTTATACGCCTTTTTCAGGCCGTGTGCTATTCAAAATGGTTGTCGCTTACTGTTTGTAATTTTACTCAGTGGAAATTGGGTTTATTAAGTGTTATGCGTTAGTTTGGTATTGGAGTGTTTGAACAGACTTGATTTCCTCAGTTTAGTCTAGCCTGGCACAAATAAAGTGCGTCTGCGTTCTTTCTTACTCATTCGTGTAATCCGGAAAAATGGTAATCATTTTGATCGTCCTTAGAAAGTATCTGATGCCTTCAATCGTACTTTATCTTTAAAAGTGTTAGATTTGACAAAAACATGGCGTATTTCTGCCATGTTTGGGTTGGAATTGCTTATTCCTTACTTTCAAGCCTTGACAGAGTTCAAAATTGTTTTCTTGGTGTTTTATGATATGACTTATTTTCCACTCTAAAACCTTTTTCTTCTGAGACGCAAAGTCACAAGCCTATTTTTACTATCTAGTGGATGGCTTATCAAGATTGATAACAAAAAATACTGAGCCCTTTGAGAACACTTTTATTGCAGCAATAAAACGTGAATTTGAAATGAAAAGCATATTATGCAATGTGGTAAAATAATTACCAGTTACTTTTTTTTAATCATTTCACCCCAAGCGAGGCATTCACTGCCACTATTGCGCAGAGGGTTACATAGAGAAAGGTGGTGAGAAAGAGCTGTTAGATATAGGAAATGTCAGAAGGAGGGTGATAGACGGGTAAGGATGTAGATGGGAGGAGTGTTTGAGAGAATAGATGCAAGTTAGTGTGTGAGGAGGTGTCTATTGACCCTACATTTAAACTCCTGGAGATTGTAGCTGTCGAGGAAGCAAGTATGCGGAAGGGAATTCCACAGGCAGGAAGTGCGAGAAAAGAAGCTGTTGGAGTAGAAATTGCGGTTACATTTTATCGGTTTGACTGTAAAAAGGTGAGACCTAGTTGCTAATCTAGTATCTCATGCAAATTCGTACTTACGGGGTATCAGTGATCTATGTTAATCGGAGCAGAAGCCGTGAAAGTATTTATAGAAGAGGCACAGGGAAGCCACGTCTCGCCTGTGAGAGAGTGACTGCAGGCGGTCTGCCAAGTCGGTATCTATCACAGTACAGATTCTCCGTTGTATTTTGTCAAGAACCCCGAGGAGAACTGCGGGGTCACCCGACCAGATGTAGCAGCAGTATTCAATACACGGGCGGATGGTAGATTTGTGGAAGAACTGAAAGAAAAAGCGAAACAAGATGTGTTTATTGCGGAAATAAAAAAAGAACAACTAAAAGAAAATAAGAAAGAACGCAGTCCTGACTTAAACTTATACTCGTGACAGAGTACTGATTTTCAAAGAGTAGCATAATATATTTTAATGTCAGTTTTACGGTTTAATTCTGCAATGACAGTGTCTGCAAACGGTTCATTATTTTCAGTAAGAATATTCATTATTACTTTAAAAGACATGATTCCTCAGTATTTACATTATTCGAACTATTGTTCCCATCTTCGTTGCCATTTGTAAGACGTTTCGGTCGTTGTACGCTCCTGCCTTCTTCAGATGATAGGAATTTCGAATTGAAACCTTTATTACAATCACTGGGGTATCTGATCTTCATTCATTGTGTAGTAGTGCCTCTTTTGGTAGTCATGAGTTATCTCCCTCTAACCCTGTATGTTACTAGTTCACCACTGCTGTAGCCTAGTATTGAACTCACAATTCTTTGGGTCAAATCACTGGAACTAACCAACGTCTATATCCACTAGGTCATGTGTCCTTAAGGATAACTCGTGACTACCAAAAAAGGAATGCAAGGAATTAAGATCATATACATCAGTGATTGTAATAAAGATTTCAGTTCGAAATTTCTAGCACCTGAAGAAGGTCAAAGCGTACAACAGCCGAAACGTCGTACAAATAAGGACAATAGCCCGAATAATGTAAATACTGTAAATACCACCTCATCTCAGAAATATAAACAAATACGAAATGATTCATTTTTCCTCTTTTTGTCGGTCGTATGAGATTACAGTATTTTTCATGTTCCAGCGAGATTAACTTTCTTCACAAAAGTTTCGTTTTTCTTTTGATTTCCCAGTTGCTACATTTTTTTTTCTGAAAATGTGTTCGTATTTTTGAAAATGTGCAGAAAATTGTTTTCCTTATCTGGATTGTATGTCTTTCAGCTATGTTTTTTTTTTTTCGGACGTGTCTAGAGTAAAAGATCTTGGTGAAATTTCTGTTTCCCTCAGTAATATTTCAATCAGTTTTTCTTGTTCTGTAGTTTCAACAACTGCTGCTGTTGTTGGGGTCTGTTATTGAATTTTTATCACAGAAACTAATATTTCCTCCATATTTGCAATAATTTTTCTACATACACACACAAAAATAATTACCAACGAGGTTCAAATTCTCGTCGTCATGCGTATCCACTGAGCCGAAACAACGAGCATTTATTTTCCTACTTGTGATACTTAGTATGAGTTTCAAATATTCTCGTAACTCCAGTTATAACTTATGAGCTGCGATTCCTCGTCGCCGCTGTTATAACTCGGCTTCTATCTGTTAAAATCTAAAGTACTGCTTAGGCACTCACCGTGATGTGTCTAAGAAATACTCTGGAGATTGACGCCAATGTAATTTTAGACTCACTCGGAGTTTTTATTTATGCGTTTAGACAAGTTTATTTAGTCACCGGGGTGTATTATTTGTTCAGCAACAAATAGTCAGAATGGTAGGCAAAAATGAATATATATATCGTTTTATAAATAAACGGAGCGTCTACTGGAATATGTGCATCCACTAAAGGTGACGTTTAAGTGATAAAATCTGTCGGATTAATATAAAAAAGATCTATTGCTTCTTTACAAATTACATAAGAATTTGTAATTAATATACTTTATAAATTATATAATACCGATTGTTATTTCCAAAATATAGGTATTGCCGGATTTTACAATGAACATTAATGATTTCTTCTTCTTCTTCTTCTTCTTCTTCTTCTTAGGTCTTCTTTTTCTTCTTCTCGGGTCTTCTTCTTCTTCTTTTATAGCTCGCCTATAAGATAATCCTGAAAGAACCCCCTCACTAACACGGAACATAGTGTGTTACGGAACAACGCCTTTGCTTCTTCTATCATCACCCATATTTATTGGGCACCTTGTCCTGATCTTAACGCCGTCAGAATAATTTTTGTTTATGGAAAGATTTTTGTATTATCAACATTCTTATTGTTTCCCTGTTTGATGTTTAGGAAGAATTCGAAATTTTATTTTCTGAGGTTATATTAAAACTTTATCAGCCACTGCGCCGAAACAACGAGCATTTATTTTCCTACTTGTGATACTTAGTATGAGTTTCAAATATTCTCGTAACTCCAGTTATAACTTATGAGCTGCGATTCCTCGTCGCCGCTGTTATAACTCGGCTTCTATCTGTTAAAAGTCTTGCTTAGGCACTCACCGTGATATACAAGAGGAATAATTGTTGCTGTTTTAATTATTATTATTACTACTACTACTACTACTACTAAAAATAATAATAATACACTGGAAGAAATTAAAGAAAAGGCGGAAGAAGACGTGTTTATTGCGGAAATAAAAAAAAAGAAAATGAGAAAGAAAATGAGAAAGAGCGCAAACCAGAGATGAACGCATACTCGTTATGTGACGGAGTACTGATCTTCACACAAAGACGTATCGTATTTAAAAAGTGAACATTCAATTATATTCATTGTGGAAATCTGAGAATTTCAAGGATGAAATCTCTCATGAGAATCTATGTAATATGGATCAAAATGGATCAAGACATTGAAAAGTAATAAAAGCCTTCAGAGGTTGTGCTCTGAGAGAAAAATTCCCAACCGCGAAAATGCAAACTTGGCCAAAGGCAGATACGTTGTGATCACGATTGCATATAGATTTTGCCTGTCTTATAAACATATTCTATTATCTGGTGGTAGTGGAAAGCTTTATATAGGGGCTGAAATTTGCAAATGCTAAAAACCTGCTTCTTCGGTGACTGACGTTTTTACAAAATGCAAGATAGAGCATTCCAGATACCATAGTCTCTGATAATTGTCAGTCAGTCAGTTAAGTGCCATACGTGATACACGCTTTGGGCAATCATGTCTCGAAAAAGACATGACTGACTGGGCAGAAAATTTTCCCGCAGTAGGTTGCCATTTCTTTCTGCGGTAGACTGGTTGCCATTCAAGGCTATAGAACCCAATCAGTCCTGTTATTTGACTCATAGGCAGAGGGGGAAGAGATGTATTATATTATTAAGTAATAATTAGTAGGGGATCAGTTTATTACTTCAAAACTATATAAAAATGATCCCCCATTTTGTGCCCAGTAGAAGCCTTAATCATGTTTTCAACTATTATATTCAGTCAGTCGGTTAAGTGCCATAGGTTATACACGCTTTAGACAATCATGTCTCGAAAGAGATATGACTGACTGGGCAGAAGATTATCCCGCAGTAGGTTGCCATTTCTTTCTGCGGTAGACTCGTTGCCAGCCAAGGCTATAGAACCCACTCTGTCCTATTATTTAAGCCATAACTGGAGGAAACGAAGATTAATACCTTTCCCAAGGGTATTAATGCATAAGTGAATGCAAGGAATTCAACTGGAATTCGATAAATGTACACAATTCAATACACACGAATTCAAAGATTTGTGTCAAATGTTTTTTAACTGAACATATTACTACCTCCACCATATCACCCTAATGTCAATCAGATGCTTTTAGGAGATAATTTTAAAAAGCTATGTTACGTAAAAGTGAACCAAGCTCACTATGAAAATATTTTAGAGGTTACCATATAATCTCAATTCCTAAATCATCGTCAGGTAAATCACCGGCTGAATTAATGTTCATAAGAAAATTGAAATGCTGCTCGATGATCTGTTATCAAGTAAAACGTATTTTTCAGAGTATATGAAGATATCTGCTGTCTGGCTCAAAACTGTCTAGGTATCTGTCTTCGAGTAGAGAACGTCTCAGTCAGTGCAGCTTCAACGATCAGAAACTCCGCTGCGAAGAATAGTAAAGCTTTGTCCCGATTTCACGAAAGTGGTGTCAGGGCAAATTTTGACACTTGTCCCGAGTGCAAGCGCTCTGGTGACCCACGGTAAGCCGATCCTTGTGTCACATCTTTTCTCGGTGTGGATGTATGGGTAAATACCAGTTTGTTGCAGTCAGGCAGACAGCTGTTTGGCTCGCAACTGTCAAGCTTCTGTCTCTTTCTTTCTTTCTTTCTTTTCTTTCTTTCTTTTTTCCTTCTTTCTTTCTTTCTTTCTTTTTATTTCTTTTTCTTTCTTTCTGTCGTTTTTCTTTTTCTTTCTTTCTTTCTTTCTTTCGTTTTTTCTTTTTCTTTCTTTCTTTCTTTCTTTCTTTCTTTCTTTCTTTCTTTCATAATTATGCATTTTCTGCCTCTATTTACTTCCCCGAAAGAAAGAATAAAGGAAAGAGAAGGACTCAGTCGGGATGGTCAACAGACTGAGAAAGATATACAAGCTTTCTTTTCGAGCAGTTCCACTCACTCGGGTATCCGTCTACGAACAGAGACGAATAGTAGGCTATTTACCCGATATAGCGAATTTTTTTTTAGTTTTTTTTTTTTTTTTTTAGTTTTGTTTTTCTAATCATTTCACCCCAAGCGAGGCAGAACTACCACTGGTGTGCAAAGTTTACATAAGAGGTGAGTGATGAGAAAGATGAACAAGTTACAGGAGTGTAACAAAAAAATGGGTAAGATAAGGATGAGAACACGAGGGCTGCATGAGAGTAGAGTGGAAGGAAAATCGAACATGATACAAGGGTTGTCAGGGAAAGGATTGCCTCCGGCATTCAGGCTGGGGTCACCAAATTAAGACCGAATAAGACCAGTTTAAGACCAGTTTAGACCGGTTTTGAACCTATCCACGGCGGTGGATAGGTAATATTTTGATCAGTACCTGGGCGTACGCGCTCAGGTTTCCCACGTTAAAAACACCTTATGTCACATCTCTCTTAAGTGGGGTAGAAGGGTAAATATTGGGAAAGGATGCGAGTCAAGGAGATAAGAGATGGCAATTGACTTTGCATTTGAATTGTTGGAGATTGTAGCTGTCAGAGAAGCAAGTGTACGGAAGGGAAGTCCACAGGCGGGAAGTGCGAGCAAAGAAGTTGTTAGAGTAGAAGTTGCGATTACATTTGACTGGTTTCACTGTAAATGGGTGGAACCTAGCCGCTAGTCTAGTAGCTCGACTAAATTCATGCAAAGGGGGCACCAGGAGCTAAGCTCATCGGAGCAGAGCTCGTGAAAGTATTTATAGAAGAGACAGAGGGAAGCCACATTACGTCGGTGAGAAAGTTACTGGAGTTGAGCTACCAGTTTGAGATCAATTACATTGCAGATTCTCCATTGGATTTCTTCATGAAAAGCAGATGAATAGTGTTGGGAAAATTTTCAACCTTAGCCCGATTGCAAGTGCTCGGTTTTCCCACATTAATCCCTACCTTGTGTCATAACTCTTCTCTTGTTTGGAGGCATGGGTAATATCAGTCCGTTGCATTCAGGCAGTCAGTTGTCTGACTCGCAACTATCAAGCTGTCTTCGAGCGAACAACAACTCAGCCGAGGCTCAGTTTACAGACAATATCTCTGTCTTGCAGAAGTGTTTGACTCAGTCGGAGCCCCGCCTACGAGCAGACACTTGGCTGAGAAGAATATACAAGCTGTGTGTTCGATCTCACGCATGCGTGTTGCTGGGAAAATCTTGACATTTGCCATTGTGTAAACGTTTACGTTGAACTCGACCTTGTTTTATAACGCTTCTTCGTGGGGAGGGATCTATATAGACCAATCGTTGGAGTCAGTCTAGTTTGCGTTTTTACTACAGACCAGTTCAAGTAACGGCGCGTTTCTGACGCGATTTTGTTGGTCTTCTATTTGGAAATTTTTATTATTTTTGTTTGAATAATGTTTAATTTTTAATTTTTTCTACTTTTTACTTATTGATTTTGTGAAAAACATGATTTTCCTTTTTTTCAGTTTTCTTCCTCCCCAGGTCCTAATTTTTTAAAACTTTTTATTTTAATAAGTTTCTGCCTTATTTTTCGTTTATATTTTTTTTTTCAGTCCCCGCCAGGATTTAGATTCATTTAATTTTTTTTTTTTTTTTGTAATTTTAGTAGTTGTTTTTTCTACACGTTTCTTCTTTTATTTTTTATTTTTTATTTTTGGCGTCCTAAGTAAATAATGCTTTCTTTGCTTTAATTTAATCTTTCGTTTCCATTTTTGTTTCCATTTTTGTTTCTATTCTTTTTTTTTTTTCGTGTTATTTCGGACATTTTGTTTGATTTTATCTTTTTACACGTGTCTTTTTATTAGTCCCTTTGTTGTATTTTGTTGTCACAATTTGTTTTACTTTACGTTTTAATTTTTAAAAAAGAAGAAAAGCCTTTCAAGTTATTTGGATTGGTTTTACAGCGTTTTATTGCATTGAGTTATTGATTCTTTTTGCTTACACGTCATACATTATTTTTGTTTTAAACCGTTTTATTTCATTGAGTTATTGATTCTTTTTGCTTACACGTCATACATTATTTTTGTTTTAAACCGTTTTATTTCATTGAGTTATTGATTCTTTTTGCTTATACGTCATACATTATTTTTGTATTACAACGTTTTATTTCATTGAGTTATTGATTCTTTTTGCTTACACGTCATACATTATTTTTGTATTACACCGTTTTATTTCATTGAGTTATTGATTCTTTTTGCTTACACGTCATACATTATTTTTGTATTACACCGTTTTATTTCATTGAGTTATTGATTCTTTTTGCTTACACGTCATACATTATTTTTGTATTACACCGTTTTATTTCATTGAGTTATTGATTCTTTTTGCTTACACGTCATACATTATTTTTGTTTTAAACCGTTTTATTTCATTGAGTTATTGATTCTTTTTGCTTACACGTCATACATTATTTTTGTATTACATCCTTTTATTTCATTGAGTTATTGATTCTTTTTGCTTACACGTCATACATTATTTTTGTATTACATCCTTTTATTTCATTGAGTTATTGATTCTTTTTGCTTACACGTCATACATCATTTTTGTTTTAAACCGTTTTATTTCATTGAGTTATTGATTCTTTTTGCGCCACACGTCATACATTATTTTGGTATTACACCCTTTTATTTCATTGAGTTATTGATTCTTTTTGCTTACACGTCATACATTATTTTTGTTTTATACCGTTTTATTTCATTGAGTTATTGATTCTTTTTGCTTACACGACATACATTATTTTTGTTTTATACCGTTTTATTTCATTGAGTTATTGATTCTTTTTGCTTACACGTCATACATTATTTTTGTTTTATACCGTTTTATTTCATTGAGTTATTGATTCTTTTTGCTTACACGACATACATTATTTTTGTTTTAAACTGTTTTATTTCATTGAGTTATTGATTCATTTTGCTTACACGTCATACATTATTTTTGTATTACACCGTTTTATTTCATTGAGTTATTGATTCTTTTTGCTAACACGTCATACATTATTTTTGTATTACACCGTTTTATTTCATTGAGTTATTGATTCTTTTTGCTTACACGTCATACATTATTTTTGTATTACACCGTTTTATTTCATTGAGTTATTGATTCTTTTTGCTTACACGTCATACATTATTTTTGTTTTACACCGTTTTATTTCATTGAGTTATTGATTCTTTTTGCTTACACGTCATAAAATTATTTTTGTTTTATACCGTTTTATTTCATTGAGTTATTGATTCTTTTTGCTTACACGTCATACATTATTTTTGTTTTAAACCGTTTTATTTCATTGAGTTACTGATTCTTTTTGCTTATACGTCATACATTATTTTTGTTTTACACCTTTTTATTTCATTGAGTTATTGATTCTTTTTGCTTACACGTCATACATTATTTTTGTTTTACACCTTTTTAATTCATTGAGTTACTGATTCTTTTTGCTTACACGTCATACATTATTTTTGTTTTAAACCGTTTTATTTCATTGAGTTATTGTTTCTTTTTGCTTACACGTCATACATTATTTTTGTATTACACCGTTTTATTTCATTGAGTTATTGATTCTTTTTTGCTTACACGTCATACATTATTTTTGTTTTAAACCGTTTTATTTCATTGAGTTATTGATTCTTTTTTGCTTACACGTCATACATTATTTTTGTTTTATACCGTTTTATTCATTGAGTTATTGATTCTTTTTGCTTACACGTCATACATTATTTTTGTTTTAAACCGTTTTATTTTATTGAGTTATTGATTCTTTTTGCTCACACGTCATACATTATTTTTGTATTACACCGTTTTATTTCATTGAGTTATTGATTCTTTTTGCTTACACGTCATACATTATTTTTGTATTACACCGTTTTATTTCATTGAGTTATTGATTCTTTTTGCTTACACGTCATACATTATTTTTGTTTTAAACCGTTTTATTTCATTGAGTTATTGATTCTTTTTGCTAACACGTCATACATTATTTTTGTATTACGCCGTTTTATTTCATTGAGTTATTGATTCTTTTTGCTTACACGTCATACATTATTTTTGTATTACACCGTTTTATTTCATTGAGTTATTGATTCTTTTTGCTTACACGTCATACATTATTTTTGTATTACACCGTTTTATTTCACTGAGTTATTGATTCTTTTTGCTTACACGTCATACATTATTTTTGTTTTACACCGTTTTATTTCATTGAGTTATTGATTCTTTTTGCTTACACGTCATACATTATTTTTGTTTTAAACCGTTTTATTTCATTGAGTTATTGATTCTTTTTGCTTACACGTCATACATTATTTTTGTTTTACACCTTTTTTATTCATTGAGTTATTGATTCTTTTTGCTTACACGTCATACATTATTTTTGTTTTAAACCGTTTTATTTCATTGAGTTATTGATTCTTTTTGCTCACACGTCATACATTATTTTTGTATTACACCGTTTTATTTCATTGAGTTATTGATTCTTTTTGCTTACACGACATACATTATTTTTGTTTTAAACCGTTTTATTTCATTGAGTTATTGATTCTTTTTGCTTACACGTCATACATTATTTTTGTTTTAAACCGTTTTATTTCATTGAGTTATTGATTCTTTTTGCTTACACGTCATACATTATTTTTGTATTACACCGTTTTATTTCATTGAGTTATTGATTCTTTTTGCTTACACGTCATACATTATTTTTGCTAACGTTTGTGAAATGTATTATTTTTCTTCACTTTGCAGAACGTCTTTGTTTGTTTTTGTTTTTTTTATTTATCTTGGTTTATATATTGGGATGTGCGTTGTGGTGCAGTGGATATCGACTCGGAACGACAAATCGAGGTGCCAAGTTCAAATTTCAGTTGAATTCCTTGCATTCACTTAAGCCTTGTGAAAAAGTCTTAATCCGTCTCTTTGTCTCCAGTCATGGGTTAAACAATAGGACAGATTGGGTTCTATAGCCTTGGTTGGCAACCAGTCTACCGCAGAAAGCAATGGCAACCTACTGCGGGATAATCTTCTGCCCAGTCAGTCATGTCTATTTCGCCCAAAGCGTGTATCACGTATAGCACTTAATAGACTGATAAAGGATGTGTGTTCTGGTTCAGTGAATATCGACTCGGAACGACAAATCGGGGTGCCGAGTTCGAATTCCAGCTGAATTCCTTGGATTCACTTACCCACAAATACTCTTGTGAAAGGTATTAATCCGTCTCTTCATCTCCTGTCATGTGTTAAATAACAGGACAGATTGGGTTCTATAGCCTTGGCTGGCAACCAGTCTACCGCAGAAAGCAACGACAACCTACTTCGGGATAATTTTCTGCCTAGTAAATCATGTCTCTTTCGAGACGTGATCGCCCAAAACGTGTATCACGTATGACACTTAACTGACTGAGTTTATATATCATACCTGCTTGCTAAACTTATGTCGGTCTTTTTGTATTATAACTTTTTCGTTTGCCTTGTTAAGTTTTTTCTGCATTCATTTAAGATTATTATACTTTTTGGTATTTCTTTGTTTTTATTATTTTTATCTAAAACCCCGCTTTCTTTAAAAGGAAAAACACAAATTTAAAAAAAAAAATAATTTACTCAAAAATGTTAGTCGTTTAAAAAAAAAAAAGATCTGTTTTGGTCTAAGAAACTTCTCCTCCCGACTAGATAAAAAGACTCAATAAACATTGGCTGCTGAGATTGTAGCCATATGTTGTATACTAATTCGACGAAAATAAATTGGAACCAAAGTTGGCCAATCGGCTTGACATAAACGATGAACAACGAACACGAATTTATATAAGAATATACAATTATATTTTATTCTCTCTTTTTTTTTTTCGGTAACGTGGCGTGTGTGGAGTGAAGGTTGGTCGGAGAGTTAGCACACACGCATACGAGGGCATTTGACTGCTACGTTTGTCTTATTCCATCCTTTTCTTTCAGGTCTCTCTCTGATCTAGTCTCCACGCCACTCTCTCTATCTCTTTCTCTCTCTCTCACACACACACACACACACTTCTCCCTTAAATAGGCGAACTTAGTTTGACACGTCATAGTCCCGTTATGCACATTGTTTATGGTTTTGAATGCTTTTTTTTTTACTTCGGCCACACTGTTCATCAAAACAAAACTCCGCCTTTCACTTAGGTTTTTACACTCCTGATCTTTCAAAACAATATTTTTTGTAAATTTTACCAGCTTTGCGTCGTTCAATGTAAAATACATTTCTGAGCAAAATTATACACCTCAGTAAGAGAACATATAACACATAAACCTCATTGAAAAGAAAAGTATAGAAGCTACGTTTGGACAAAATCAAGAAAGTGAAGAAAACGGATATGTTTTGAGATCAGCAACAACAACAAAAGTAGCAATAAAGTAGTCGCCGTGGAATTGTACTGATGCTGAAAGTCCCCACCGAATTGTGTCATAAACATGATGGATGCTCTCGAGAACGTCAAGAGATTCGCACTTCTTATCAAAGAAAATTTTTCCCGTTGAGTTACAGAAGTTTGACAAAGAATTATGTCAGTCTTTGTGGTCGACAAGCGTTTGTGCAAAATTTGTTGCTCCACAATAGAGACTGATATTAAATTTTTCCGTCCGTTGTAGTCAAACCTCAAATAATTATCAAAATAAAGGGTTATTTAAATTGGAATGTACTGCTGCCCACGCCTACCATCTGCGTGCTTGTGCTCATGCCTTTCTATCACTAAATACCTTATTTTAAGAACTAGGTATCATAATAGGAGTAGAAACCTCAGTATTTGAGATCTCTCCACCGTCGTATGAGAGCACTTGGACGCTTATCTAGCTTAATTTGGTCAGATACTCAGTGCTTCTTCCAATGACCTGAACGGGTTGATAGAGCTTTGACATTATGCTAAATCGGAAAACTTTCGTTTCCGTTCACAACTGTCTGAATGTAGAAAGCCAGAAAATATAGGTCAATCTAACTGGCTCTAAAACAACAGAGTGAAAGTTCCAAGGGCAATTCTATGACCAGCTATGCCGAAGAAATCAGAAACCAGAAATTAAAGTATGAACCAAGTTTCAAAAAGGCCTAAAATTTACACCAACTTTAAAAACATAACGCAATCGTTCTGCACGGAAAATTCTTCCTCGACACCGTCTTTCCCAAAAAGTTACACAACACTCCATGGCACCACCTCCAGCAGTAAAACTCCCAAAATGACCACCCTTCTAGAAAGATCTCATTCCCGATTTCCCAGCAAAAGATAACACTACTCCACTCCAAACTCCTAACCCATCTCCTGCCCATACTCGCATCAGCACACCTACCTACAAATCAACAACGGAGAAAAAGTAAAGATCTATTACTAATACTGTAGATGACGTGTGGCGGTTAACGAAGGAGCAGAAAGAAAAGGCATAATCTCAGTCCAGAAAGACTGAAGATCTCAAATATTTAATTAAAATGAAAAGAGTAAATGGACTTTATATCAAAGACTCAAAAGATTTCCCTAATGTGAAGAAAATATTGACTGTGATGTTTAAATAGACAGCAAATATGTTCCATGGTTAAGGATGGAACCACGCTTTCAAAATGGTTATCCGTTTAGCGTATTTCAATGAAATCTTCTTCTTCTTCTTCTTCAGCGACTCGGATGAATGTTTGTTGTGTCTAGGAGACCCGGTTTTCAACTCTCTCCCGTGAAAGCTTTCTGTCTAGAGGGTTTTCCGTTCATTCAGCATTTTTTTAATCATTTCACACCAAGCAAGGCATTTCACTGCCACTGTTGCGCAGGGGGTTACATAGGGATAGTGATGAGAAAGGGTGATTAGGGGGTTACATATGGGAAAGTGATGAGAAAGAATGGTTAGGGGGTTACATAGAGGAAAGTGATGAGAAAGAGTGGTTAGATAGAGGAAATGTCAGAAGAAGGGTTATAGACGGGTAAGGATACCGAGGATGAGGGTTGCGTAGATGGGAAGAGTGTTCGCGAGAATGGGTGCGAGTTAGTGTGTTAGGAGGTGTCTATTGACCTTACATTTAAACTCCTAGAGATTGTAGCTATGTTTTGGTGGACGCTCTAGAGGAATTTCCTGAATAGAGACAAAGTCTTTGGACGCGGCGTGTACCCTGTTCGTCGCAGATCCTGCCAGCAGGCTTTGCATGCTGAATGTTACTATAAAAGATAAGGCTATTCGTTTCATTGGGTTTATGCGTGCAGTAACTATGTTGAGCAGCCTGATTCGTTTCGGCAGATCAGACCGTTTTTGACGACATCTCGTCGGGCAATTTTAGCGAGCGATTGAAATGCCGTCAACATAGATCGTATAGGGGTAAATTCGGGTACTAACAACCGGTATGTGAAACCATATTGATAGATTTTATTTTGTCGATAAGTATCGTAATGAACATCCCCGGGAGACAGTATGGACCTAAACGAATAGAATCATTGTTATCAAAGTCGGTGTAAGGCTCTTATGTTCTCCAAGTTTTCATTGGATAGTTTACACGGATCATAGACTCGTCCGAATTCAGCTAAACTTAGATAAGCCTGTAGCGGAACTCTGGATCCTGATTGATCATCAAATCGCAAAATTTAAAATACGTCAGAGAAACGGTTTTTCCATAGCTAAAGAAAAAATCGTTCGTTGAGCCACCTCTCGTGACTATTCAATATTTAAGGATGATCTCTAACCAGTGACGGGCAGTCAGAGATGGGAGCAGCGAGAGAAACACTTAAAAATTAACTTCAAACTTCAAGCGACTCGAATATTGTCCTCTTTCTCTCTTTCTCTTTATCTATTTCAAGAACTATTACTAGAACATTTTGTACGAACTCTTAATTCCTCAACCTTATCATTGAATACGAACTCTACTCATAACATCTTACTGAGGTTTATAATTGAACATTAATTTCTACAACTCTTGTTATTGCTTCTTTTAATAAATTTCTATTTTAGCATTCAAAATATATATTTTATTATTCCACTCTTCTACACTAATCCACACATTCCAACTGACTACCAACCTTCAGATAAAAACACTTCTGATGAATATTATTCAACATAAAACTTCTAAACTCTAAGGAGTTCGGTTAAGTCTGACAAAAGACCGAACAAAAGAAACATTAACCAGCTCCCTACACTACAAGCCTAAGGTTGAAATGGTTAGCTAATGGAAATTGCACGCATCGTTATTTGATGAGCGAGATTTCCAGGACCAGCTGCTAGTAAGACTATAAGTGGGAATTTACGGGCTCTGTTGTTGGGAATCTGTGGTGGGATGAATTAAAACCAAAAACTATGTCGTTTGATGTTTGAGTGAGTGAGTGGTTGCACGAATTAATGTTTTATATTATTAAAGTAACGTTTTCATTTCGTCCAGTTTAACTGATGTTTCTGTCACCGTTAAAGATGTAGAAGGTGTTTATTAATAACACTATTTTATTTAGATGTAGATAGTTTGTCGAATTCTAAATACACACTTGGGTTTATATTTTTAAATTGTTGTTTTATCCCCCTACCCACACAGACAAGAATTATACACATGAACACTAGTCAAGACTTCATGAAGATTCTGAGGTAGTATGGTGGATGTTGTAAGAATGATAAGTAAGAATGTGTTGTTTTCGTGTAAGGAATAATTTGGTCTGTTTGGGTCAGTGATTGTGGCTAGCTAAGTTTTTTTTTTTTTTAATCATTTCACCCCAAGCAAGGCAGAAACGCCACTGATGTGCAGGGGGTTACATCAATGTAAAAAGATTAATTAGAAAAGAGTGAGGAGTACAAGCTAGTTAGAAAGGAACAATAGAAAGCTGAGAAAGCAGGTGCGATGACAGATACATAGGTGGAGAGAAAGGGAAGGTTATACAGGGGAGGGGAGAGAGCTAGAGGCCAGTGGTTAGTAGATGAGTATTAACTTTGCATTTAAATTTCTGGGGGTTGTAGCCGTCAGGAAAGCAAGAATACGGGGGTGAGTTCCACAGGAGAAGAAAACCATGCTTTCCTCACCCTTTTAGTTTTGCGCGATATTTTTGTATTTTTACAAAATAAATATAAACCCGTTGGAGACAGTGTGGTTTTCTTTTAGGGTGACAAGGTTTTGACAATGAACAACGACTATTTTGCGATATGCTTTATTTCTGTGTTGACTAAGTTTGTTTCATTAATTTTCTTTTGTTGAGTGAGTTTTTCTTTTTAATTTTTTTTTTTTTTTACTTTTTTTCGGTTAAATTTGTTTTATTTTTTGTTATTTTTTACACTGGTGTTTATTTTTCGACTTTTTTCGCCATCGGAATTTATTAGACGACGCACTTGTTTTTTACTTAGAAAGTTTGTTTTAAGTATTTTATTCTGCATTTTATTTTTGATTTGTTTTATTTTGTTGTTTTATTGTTTATAATTGTTTCGAAATTTGGTTATTTGGGCTATAAGGAAAAACAAACTGTTTATAAATAAAAACATCTGTGCAAGATGGCCGGCCAAATTCCATCTAACAAAAATATATATATATGAGTCTACCACTAAGACAGATTCACCAGACAAAATCAATGAGGCTCCCCCCACCGCCAAACAACCACAGAAAAATATATCTTTATAAATAGGCCTTATAAGGGAACGAAAATTCATCCGCCCACGTTGTAGAGGAGAAAAATAATGAAAATGATAAAGACCCACGCACAAATATGGCGGCTGACAAATTCAACGGTGTAGTGGCTGGAGAATCACTCTATATTTAGATCTCCACGCCGCGAAATGCATATTCAATGTGGCATATTCAAATGAGCTCATCTGGTTACCGATGGGATGCTTTTCGTAAACCTCGACAAGCAAGAGCACATAAAAAAAAAGTGTCTGTCTTTGTGCCCGACAATCTTCGCGAAAAATGAGTCGGTGCACAAAAGTCACGGTGATGAAATCACTGATTTCTTTGGCGGTTAAACCTCAACAAATAATAAAAAAAAGTTCATGTTATTTCATGCGGAACAGACTCTTCCCCACAGAGGACGGTATGGATATAACTGTTGTTATACTCGCATATCCAATCTTTCAGGACCTGGTATTAGTATTTTCAAGCGATCGTCCATTTAGATAATGACTAGTCTCCACATTGCTTAACTTCTGTGATTGTACAAAAACCGGTACTTCAACGTGATATGCTGGTAAACCCTTTATATCTCATGTCCATCCAAGTTTCCAGTACTATGGTTATTCCCAAGCAGTCACCCATCCAGCTAATCACCAGACTCGACGTTGCTTAACTTCGGTTATCGTACGAGAACTGGTATTTGAACGTGATATGTTCGCAAGCCCTTTATACTACCCATGCATCTATGCATTCCTAGCGCTCACCCATCTTGATGCTCACCAGGCTCGACGCTGCTTAACGATATAAGAAGATTAGCCTGATATAAATCTATATTAAAGAGTTCCTAGAAAAAATACGTCTCATGCGTGCTTGAACCTTTCTGGTTGAACCTAAATACTGTTTAAAATGGAGAATAATTAATTGATATAATTTAGCTATCTATTGAATGTTTATCACCGATGTATTCCAAAAGAAAATTCTTTGGACTTGTATTATCCCTTGTTCCCTGTTTAAGATGTGGTTTCCTGCTTTCTCTTTCTAATACTTTCTCTCCTTTTTCTTTTTCCTTTTTTTTCAATTGGAGTAGATAGACTAAACTATCGCCCGGTTCACACTCCACCCACGTCTATTGAACAGGTGAAGAGGCTCATCCCTTGTTCCCTGTTTCCGGCTTTCTCTTTTCCAATCTTTTCACTCTTACGTAGCCTCCTGCACATAAGTGGCGTTACCGCCTTGCTCGAGGTGATATGATTAAAAATAAATAGCGGTATAGAAATTACATTCATATTTTACACAAAATTGTCAAAGAAAACCAGGTTCAATTAACCTGAGGCCAACAAATACAGGATACGTGATCTAACACCTTAATCCAGTGATGCAAGCGTGAGAGCGATAATGTTAAACAGATAGAAATACAAGCGACCATCTCAGATATGATTCCGGCAGTCTCTCACAGATCGCAGGCAGAATGTAAAGTCCACATATGGGAGATGGGATTGCAGTAGAGATTAGCCGAAAGTAACTGATAAAATATTGAAATGAATAAAATGTGAAATAGTGTAGATTAAAAGCTCATTTTAATATTTTGAAAGAAGCAAGAGACATTCCAGCATAAATCACGTATTTTATTGAATAATATATTTAATAAATTTTGTTTAAATAATGTTATAATGAAGACGATTCATTGGCGAAACATGTAAAAACGTTTTCTGAATTGTCTTGTATATTTACCATTCAGTGGTAGACATATTCTCGATCAACCTTACTGTGGAGTAGTGATATGTGTTATGTACCGAACAGGGTAAGCTTGTTGTTAACGTGTTCTTAGTTCATGTTATTGAGTGTTGGGTTTTTCTTTTTTTATTAATAAGGCCTCCATTATATTTAGCCTTTTTTTTTCCATGTGGATGATGCTATGATATTTGTGTTATCAACGAGTATGTTCCGGATATAACGATAAATCTTTATTCAATGAAAACAGTGATGGGCTAAACATATAGTAGAAAAAAATGATGAGAGCCAAAGGTTGGCTGATGAAGAATTAGAGAGCTTTATTGTCACTTAAAGGTTATTTTAGTGGATACCCATGTTTGAGAAAACACTCTGTTTATTTACTAAACGGTATATTTATTTTCGTCTAGCGATATGAATATTCGCAATGTCTTATAAAAGAAAACGTGACCTCCGGGAGGACTCGAAACTGCGTTTCCTTTAGCAGGAGAAACCGTCGTTAGACCCGATATGCTTTAGACCAACTCGGCTCAGAAAGGTCTTGTCGATTGACCGAAGCTGAATAGTGTCTCTAAGCGCCAATTTCTTCAAAGACTCCCGAAACATTCATATCTGCTCATACCTACTGAAAGAACACTACATCAATGTTATGGTGCCCTATCTACATTGGAAGGAACTCTTCCTCCTTCATAAATTCTAACCTGCTAGACTTCCTAAAGGAGACAGTCGAGACGCAGTTGAACTTGACAGTTCGGACGGACACTTTTATCTGTTGACTAATAGCACTCTTATTCTGTATATATGTTTTGTTATTCCAATACACTGGTTCAACTTACCTTCTTTTTTTCGCGTCTTTTTTCCTGACCCTAACTGGCCACAACAATAAACAAGAGGAACATAAACAAAGCAATTCTTAAAGAAGTGATGGATCTTTATTTATTAATCCGACAGATTTTATTGCTTAAAAGTTATTCTTAGTAGATACCCATATTTGAGTAGACGTTCTGTTTTATTTATTAAACATCATATTTATTTGTTTTCACCTGCCGCAGTTCGAGGAATTTTATTAAGAAAAATAAGACACTATTGCCGACTGAATTCGAACCTGTGTACCTCTTGGTACAAGGAAATGTCGTTAGATTCGACGCGCGTTTGGACTGTCTTAACCAAGGGGCACGTCGATGATGAAACGAAGTTGAATAGAGCCTTATAAATATAAATCATTCTCAAACTTTCGAAACGTTCATATCTGCTCAGTTTCCTATCCTATGTACGACGCGACCTAACGTCCGGGTCGTGGTTTAAGTTCCTCCCGTTACATACACACACACACACACTCACTCTCACTCTCACTCTCTCACTCTCTCTCTCTCACTCTCACTCTCTCACTCTCACTCTCTCACTCTCACTCGTACTCTCTCACTCTCACTCTCTCTCTCTCTCTCTCTCTCTCTCTGATCGAAGTCATTTATAGTCATCTAGATTCTTTGCACTGGATCGCTAAGTTCTTTTTGCCCTTGCAAATCGCTTCCATTGGTCAGAAAATCAGTTTAACATCTACTCGTGAAATCCGGTTTCGACCTTTTCTGTAAGCACGAGGTCAATCTTTTTCCTATAGAGCAAAACCAAGATTTCACAAGCCAGTGTGAATTTTTGTAAAAGTGAAGAATAAAGTCCATTTTAATTCTTAATTTCCTATCCCACAATCGCCTGACGACTACGTTTAAGCATGAAACAGTCTACCGCAGCTGAGTGTTGACCTCATCGTCCGCAAATATTTCTCAGTCCCGCAAAACATTCATATCTGCTCAAGTTCGTATTCTAAAGTAAACTAAAAGTGTAAATTTTAATGAAATAGGGTCGTGAGCATGACGGTAAACTGCATCCGGCAGCAAGGCCAATGATTGGGAGGTTGTGAGAAACATGGAACCACCTTTTAATGGCTGTTTTTTCCAGGTCCACCCTGACCCGGAGTGGTAGCACCTGTTAGGGTCCCAGCTATAGGCAAATAATTAACCCCCAAACTGGAGTCAAAACACTATGAAAGTATGAAAATACACTTTATTAGAAATATAGACATAAAAGTAGACTTTTATAGAAAAATGTACATTTTTGAAGGAAAAATATTACCAACAATACGTTTTTTGAAGGGAAAATATTATTCTCGGCAAAACATTTTTGAATACAAAACTAGAAGACATTTTCAGTTTTCTAAAATAAAAAAGAATAAAAACAAAAATATTTCATTAGATCTGAATAAATCAATCTTTTCAGTATAACCGAACATTAAAAAAAATACCTAAAAACCACAACGGCTTTGCATTAAATAACCCACAGAGGTTGATATGCCATTAAACAAAACTCATATTCAAACTCAAAACTCTAACAAAATAGACAATAGACAAGAATAAATCAATAAGTATAGTGTTTAACAAATAAAAGGAGCGTCTACTCAAACATGGGTATCCACTAAAAATAACGTTTAAATGATAAAAATTTGTCGAATTAATAAAAAATCTATTACTTCTTTAAAAATTGCAGGTTTTAAAACCTTGTAGCTGATTTGTTGTGTCCGAGTATGCCTGTTTACTATGCCGTCTAGCCAATTCTTAATGCAGGCGCCTGCTCAGGCATATTAATGTTTTTGCTAACACCCACTGGACGGAACTTAGTTGTAGTTTCTGAGAGAGCCCGCATTGTTTGAATTAATCAACAGTCAGAACAAGTCAAGTACGCTCAAACACTCGGTTACGATGACTGATGGATTTATGCCACTACAACTATCGATGCCTTACACATAGTTCCGTTTACCCAAATTTCATTCAAAAGACTTCGAATCAACTTAGTATGGTTTTAAGGCACAGTCATTTAGTTTAATGCCATGCGTGATACACGCTTGGGTGATCATGTCTCGAAAGAGACATGACTGACTGGGCAAAAGGTTATCCCGCAGTTGGTTGCCATTACTTTCTGTGGTAGACTGGTTGCCAGCCAAGGCTATATAACCCAATCTGTCCTGTTATTTAACCGATAACTGGAAGAGACGGATAAATTCCTGTCCCAAGGGTATTTGTGCGTAAGTGAATGCAAGGAATACAACTGGAATTCGAACTCGGCTCCCCGATTTCTCGTTCTGAGCCGATAACCACTGCATTACAATGTACAAAGATTCCTTAAAGGTTCCGCACGATGTGATTACCTTCTCCAGAATGATAGCATCCTTAAGTCGCCTTCCTGACAGATACATACATAATGGCTAACCACTCGTATTCGAGAATACTCGTCTGCGGCTAGCTAAACCCCATTGCACAAGCACACTTGTATTTGTTCAACACCCACAGAGCTCACTTGTGGTTTATACTGCAACTATGCTGAGCGGAACTTAGTTACAGTTTTTTTTTTTTCGGCGTTAACAACAGTCTGAATAAAGGTCGGACATTCAGACCCTCGGTTACAATGACTTGTGAAGTAGCACAAGCATCGACGGCTTGTCAAGGGCGGCCGTCTACCAAATTTCACTCACAAGACTTGGGTCAACACGTGGTATGGTTTTCAGGCACTTTCCAAAGGTGCTGCATGCTGGGATCGCCTCCTCCAGACCGATAACATCAAGAAGCCACATTCCTGACAAATCAACCATGGTTAGATAATGAAGAAAATTAGATAGATAGATAGATAGATAGATAGATAGATAGATAGATAGATAGATAATGAGGAGAATTAGATAGATAGATAGATAGATAGATAGATAGATAGATAGATAGATAGATAAGAAGAGATTAGATAGATAGATAGATAGATAGATAGATAGATAGATAGATATTGATGTGATTCGAAAAGCGAACGTTCTAGCTAGTCGGCCGCGCGCCTAATTTTTATAAGTGTAAGACAGCAGAGAATGATGCAGTCACTCTCGTCATGGAAGGGTTTAGTATAGAACTTTATTCAGCCGTGTACACACAACTGCTGCTGCTACTAATGAATGATAATGATTATGATGATGGGCTTTTTGTTTCTTTAGTAGATTTTTTGAAGTCATTCCAAATGTATGATATAGTGACCAGATGGGGAAAATCACGCTCTTAGGTGTTGATGAAAATAAGTTAGAAAGAAAGTAAGAACACGTACAAGAATTTTAAGTCCATAAAACGCAGACGGAGAAAATTATTTGCATGCAACCTAGGATTTTATTTCTTCATACTCAGCTTATGATTTGAACTTAACGGCAAAGATAGATAGATAGATAGATAGATAGATAGATAGATAGATAGATAGATAATTAATACAATGAGATAGATAGATAGATAGATAGATAGATAGATAGATAGATAGATAGATAGATAGATAGATATTCTCATCCAACTCCACATTTGACTCGTCCGGAGTACACCCACCCGACTTCCCTATTAGAACTGTGGCCAAACTGCATGACGTATATATTACCCCGACAGTAGTATCCCGAGTAATTTCAAACCTCGACCCCCATAAGGCGAGTGGAGACGATGGAATCCCGGTGATAGTCCTTAAGAGGTGTGCTCCTGAACTTACCCCTGTCCTCTCAAAACTGTTTAACTACTGCCTTTCTGCTTCCTGCTTTCCTGCATGCTGGAAGTTCTCTTCAGTCGTTCCTGTATTTAAGAATTGTGGTGAACACTCGGACCCATCCAACTATCGCCCTATCAGTCTTCTACCGATATTCGGGAAAGTATTCGAGGCCATAATCACTCTTCTCTGACAGGCAATATGGCTTCCGCTTTGCCAGGTCCACGGCCAACCTGCTAACAACCGTAACTGAGTACATGCTACAGGCTCTTGATGAGTCTGACGAGGCTCGCGCGGTTCCTCTGGACATCTCCAAGGCTTTCGACAGGGTTTGGCACTCTGGCCTCCTATGCAAACTACGGGGTTACGGTATTACCGGTCGCCTGCTTGACCTAATCCAATCTTTTTTAAATAACCGCAAAATGAAGGTCGTTTTGAATGGGCGTGCCTCTTCATCCTACAGCACGAATGCTGGTGTCCCACAGGGCTCTATCCTGGGCCCGACGCTCTTCCTTATTTTCATCAACGACATCCCAGATGAGATCAAGTCCGAAGTAGGCATCTACGCAGATGACACTACAATATACTCCCGCACCAGTAAGAAACCTGTCGTGGCGGACAGACATAATTTCGCTGCTGACCTTGAACGGGATCTACACTCTGTGGTGAACTGGGGCAAGAAGTGGCTTGTCAACTTCAATTCGTCTAAGACCAAGCTGTTGTCTGTCAACTATTACAGGCAACCTCTCCTGCCTCCAATAAGCATGGACCAAGCGATTCTCCCGGAGAGCAATACACTACGCCTCCTCGGACTTACCCTGTCCTCAGACCTCAAATGGAACCACTATATTGAATCCATAGCAAAATCTACTGCTAAGAAGGTTGGGTCACTATGTCGATCCAGGATATTTTTTCCGCCTGAATCCATCCTGCATATATACAAGTCAACCATCCGTCCGTGCATGGAGTACTGCTGCCATTTATGGTCAGGCGCCCTGCCGTTCTCCTCAGTGTTCTTGACAGGCTCCAAAGAAGAGTCTGTAATTTGATAGGTACTGATCTGGCGGCTCGACTGCAGCCACTTCCCCACAGTCGAAATGTGGCCTCCCTTTGTCTGTTCTAAAAATACTTTCATGGCTTCTGCTCAGACGAACTTAAGTCACTGGTGCCTCCTCAACGGGTGTTTACTCGTGCAACCAGACTGGCAACTGGGTCCCACCCATTCACAGTTAAGTTAGCCAAATGCAGACGACAATTCTACTCCTGCAGCTTCTTCTCTCACACTTCCCGCCTGTGGAACTCGCTCCCATATTCTTGCTTTCCTGATGGCTACAACCTCCAGAAATTTAAAAGCAAAGTCAATACTCATCTACTAACCACTAGACTCTAGCTCTCTCCCCATCCCCGTATAACCTTCCCTTTCTCTCACCTATGTATCTGTCATCGCACCTGCTTTCTCAGCTTTCTATTGTTCCTTTCTAACTAGTTTGTACTCCTCACTCTTTTCTAATTAATCTTTTTACAGTTATGTAGCCCCTTGCACATCAGTGGCATTTCTGCCTTGCTCGGGGTGAAATGATTAAAAAAAAAGATAGATAGATAATTAATACAATGAGATAGATAATCAACAGGCTCGCATAGATAGATAGATAGATAGATAGATAGATAGATAGATAGATAGATAGATAGATAATGAAAAGAATGCGATAAAGGGAATCATTTTTATATGTAAATATAAATACATGCATATATAGATTTACACTTTTATTTTGCTTCATTCCAAAGTAGTTACCAATCTCAGTACTGACCAGGACTGACGTTGCTCAACTTCGGTGATCGTACTGGAATTGGTGTTTCAGCATGATGCAGATTTTTGTGAGAAACCTTGTTCATTTGAAAGAATACCATAACAGAATTACCCCTTTTGCTTCTCCTTGTGTCAGACTAAGGTAACCTAAGACAATATGTGCAATTAATTTCCATTACTTGACGAAGAAATAAACGATTAAAAGGCAAAGATGTGAGAAAAAATGGAAGTTAAAGACGACATTTTGAATTGGGACCGAGAGAAACAAAGAAGGAAAGAAACAAAGAAAGAAAGAATGAAAGATTATCCTTTAGTTGTGTTTTATTTGTTTATTTTTTGTCTCTAGTATCAGCCAATCACTTCGGAGCATTCGACTTCCTTTCTCAAATTTAATTGCTAATTTACATATTTGCAGGACCATCGACATATTTGCCGAATGGGCAAAAATCTTTAGTTCTTAATTAATTATCGATTAGCTGCAAAGAGATTTGTAATTTCTAAATGGACGTAATTCTCGGAATTTGAGTCACATCGATAAATTGATCAAGATAAGTTATTATAGATAGATAGATAGATAGATAGATACATACATACATACATACATACATACATACATACATATATACATACATAGAATCAAACTGTAATAGATAGATGAATATTGGCAGATATATACATACATGCATATAGATAGATAGATAGATAGATAGATAGATAGATAGATAGATAGATAGATAGATAGATAGATAGATCTGAATAGGCAAGATATAGATGTGACAAGGCATGAGATTGATAAATAATGCAAAAATGATATAGATAATGAAGAGATTAAGGTAGGTATATAAGGAGCTAATGAGGTAGGTATAATATGATATAAATAGATAATGAAGATTATTAGATAGATAGATAGATAGATAGATAGATAGATAGATAGATAGATAGATATGAATTGAACAGTAATATAATTAACTGATAGATAGATAGATAGATAGATAGTTAGATAGATAGATAGATAATTTGGCTCATTTAAACAATAATTAGTCTTGTCATGGCTTTTAATATTTTTAAAAGAGGCCGGAAGTAACGTTGGATTTTGTCATGATTTTCCCAAAGAGCTTACGTTTTATTTTTCTATTTGCTTTTTTCTCTTCTCTTTCCTTTCTGATTTCGATAAGTGAATAAAAGATCCATTCTTGAGAGTATTGACTTCTTGAGCCTCGAGATATTGGAAGGGCGACGAGGAAAATAAAACTAACGAAGTTTAATGGAAAGATGTAAATTACTTTTCGTCCGAATTTAAAACTAATCTTTACGTAAAAACACTCAGACGTATCCATTGTTATACACACGCGAACACTTATTACAGATACGCACATCATTATCCGCACACACATAAGCATCTGTATATGCATTAATGCGTATTAGGTAGAACTGAAAAGTTCTCAGACTTACCTCCTTAAATCTGATCAAAAGCCTAAACATTAGATTTTTTCTTTGTTTGGTCTTTTGACTTTTCCAGATATGCGTTGTAGTGCTGTAGACATCGACTCGGAACGAAAATTCGGAGAGCTGTGTTCGAATTCATGTTGACTCCGTTGCATTCACTTGTGCGCAAATACCCTTTGGAAAGGTATTAATCCGTCCATTCTCCCTCCAGCTATGGATTAAATAGCAGTACAGATTGGTATTCTATAGTCTTGTTTGGCAAACAGCCTACCGCAGAAAGTAATGGCAACCTACTACGAGAAAATATTCTGCCAAGTCAGTCATGTCTCTTTCGAGAGAGGATCTCCTAATCGTGTATCTCGTTTAGCACTTGACTGACCTTTAATGGCAAGAAAATTTTCTGTCGAGTCAGTCATGTCTCGAAAGAGACATGATCACCCAATCGTTTATCTCGTTTGGCACTTAACAGACTGAATGACTTTTAATTAGTCCGAGCCCAATATACAATTACGTGATCGAGTGTCTTGAACGTTCGCTATCAATCCATGAGACCCCAGGGTTTGAATCTCACCATGGTAAATTTGCTAGGGAAGTGACATCTTCATAGAGGTGTTAACATGCGCGACAGGCTTTGAAAATATTTCCTTAATCGTTTCACCTCAAGAAAAGTAAAATTGCTACTGGTTCTCATAAAGTTACTATGAGAGGAAAAGAAAAAGAAAAAAAACTGCACAAATGATGTCGAAGAAAGGATAACAGAAAGATGGGAGTCAAGAAGATAAAAGAAGGCAATTGAAGTTGGATTTAAACTTTTGAAGATTGTAGCTATTGGCATGTAAAAAAATTATAAAAGATGGATGGAAATTAAATAGATAAAAGATGGCAATTGACGTTGTATTTACACATTTGGAGATTGTTGCTATTGGCATGTTGAAGAAATGAGAAAAGATTGATGGGAATTAAATAGATAAAAGATGACAATTGACGTTGTATTGACATATTTGGAGATTGTATCTATTTGCATGTTGAAAAAATGATAAAATATGGACGGGAATCAAATTGATAAAAGATGGCAATTGACGTTGTATTTAAACTTTTGGAGATTGTTGCTATTGGCATGTTGAAGAAATGATAAGAGATGGATAGGAATCAAATAAATAAAAGATGGCAATTGACGTTGTATTTAAACTTTTGGAGATTTTAGTTATTGGCATGTTGAAGACATGATAAAATATGGACGGGAATTAAATAGATAAAAATGGCAATTGGCGTTGTATTTGAACTTTTGGAGATTGTAGCTGTCAGAGATGCACGTATACAGATGCGAGGTTCACAGACGAATAATGCGAGAAATGGAAATAATACAGTAGAGGTGGTGGTTACATTTGCCTATTTTGACGGTAATAGGCTGTAACTTAGTTGACAATCTCATAGCACAAGTAAATCCATGTGTCAGGGGCACCAGGGATTAAGCTCGATAGGGCAGAAGCCGTGAAAATGTTTGTACAAAAAACAGAGGGAAGCCACATCCCGTCGCTAAAGTCCAGCTCACAAATATAGCGTGAAAAACCACATCAAATGTTATCCCTGTTAAATGAAATTGGTTAGAAGGAACAATTGCTAAAACCGTCGGACCCTAAGTTTTATACGTGCTGGCTTTGTTCAAACGTGCTGATCGTGCTAGATTATGCGTTCTCTCCAGGAACAGAGCTTGGGAATTTTGATACTCGCATATCGAAGATAAAAAAGAAAACAGTAAAGTAAATAATATAAGGACATATAAAGTAAAAAAAATAAGGACAGATAAAGTAAAAGATTTAGGGACATATAAAATAAAAAACATATAACGACATATAAAATAAAAAACATATAAGGACATATAAAGGAAAAAAGGACATATAAAGTAAAAAATATAAGGACATATAAAGTAAAAAATAAGGATTTATAAAGTAAATAATATAAGGACATATAAAGTAAAAAATAAGGACAGATAAAGTAAAAGATGTGCGTTGTGGTACAGTGGATATCGGCTCGGAACGAGAAGCCGGGGAGCCGAGTTCGAAATTCCAGTTGAATCCATTTTATTTACTTACGGGCAAATACCCTTGGGAAAGGTATTAATCCGCCTCTTCCTTCCAGTTATTGGTTAAATAGCAGGACAGATTGGGTTCTATAGCCTTAGTCGGCAACCAGTCTACCGCAGAAAGCAATGGCAACCTACTGCGGGATAATATTCTGCCCAGTCAGTCATGTTTCTTTCGAGACATGATCGCCCAAACGTGTATCACGTATGGCACTTAACTGACTAAATTGACGTAGTTGCCTGAACAAAGTGTGGGTGTGATGGTAAAAGGCAAATATTACTAAGAGTTAAAAAGGATACAAATTTGTGGAGGCAGTGATCCTTCATGTAAAGGTTCTACATTTATCTCGATGATATTGTCGGAGTAACTGCTTCATAGCTCCAAGGAGTGAACTTTCTGAGAAGTGTGGTTGACACAATTCTTAGTTTAAGGCTGTCGCGGGAAATCAGGCAGCTCAAGAAAAAGGCCGAATTGAAATAGTTTTCTATACAGTATCATAAGTGTTTCAGACTCTGTTGACTTTTTGAAGTATAACCTCTCTTGCAAAAGAGAGTATTTCTGCAATTCCCAGAATGTCTTATCCACATAGCTACTGAGTTTTTATGTTTGTTTTTTCGTTTCTCTGTTTTTTTTTGTTTGTTTTTCTATGTTTTTTATTTTTATTTTTTATTTTTTTACATACTCAAATTGCGAATTCAACCTTTACAGCAAAACAATTCAAGGGAAATAAAGTCTTTGCCAGGATTCGTCACTGGCGACCACAATCTCAACAATATAAATTACGCGGATGACTCAGAAGTGATAGCAAACACGGAAAGAAAAATGCAGGACCTCCTACTGAAGGCAGCAAGAGGAAGCGAAAAGAAACGACTGAGCATAAACTTCAAGAAAACTGAATGTATGGTCATCAGCAAAAAGAAAACCTCAACATGCTAACTGCAGGTCTGAGAAACTAAAACAAAACAGGTAAAAAAACACCTGGGACGAGTTCTGGAAAGTGAAACACTGAAATCCTGAGACATATCATGAGGAAAGACGATCTGGCAAATCTTATACTCACAGGACGAAATGAGGGACTGTGATAGGGAAAAGCAGCGCGAAAAATATTTGATAGACTTGAGCAAATGGATAGCGTGGCAGGGTTTGGGAGAGATACCAAGAAAAACTATTAAGAACGACAAGAGACATTAGAAACAGAATTAGTTGATTTTATTGCAGTTATGGAATTGCATTCATAGAGGTAAAAATGTATCTGGATAATTTGTGTAAGAAAATGAGGACGTTAGTTGGTCCTATCCTCCAAGATCAGAAATTAGTCCTTCATTTTGTGATAAAGATACTTTCGATAGAACTTAAATAAATAAAAATAATTAAATCAAAATTTTTTCCGGTTTTGTTTGTAAAATATGTAAAACTGTTTAAAATTTTCCAAGCGAAAGTTTTAAGATTTTCAGGACTGAGTTTATCTTTTTCTTCTTCTTCATGTGACGTGTTCGTTTAGAATAGATAGATAGATAGATAGATAGATAGATAGATAGATAGATAGATAGATAATAAAGAGATCGAGATAGATAGATAGATAGATAGATAGATAGATAGATAGATAGATAGATAGATAGATAGATAGATTTGAACAGACTGAGATAGATAGATAGATAGATAGATAGATAGATAGATAAGATAAATAAAGAAACCGAGATAGATAGATAATAAAGAGACCTAGATAGATAGATAGATAGATAGATAGATAGATAGATAGATAGATAGATTTGAACAGACTGAGATAGATAGATAGATAGATAGATAGATAGATAGATAATAAAGAAACCGAGATAGATAGATAATAAAGAGACCTAGATAGATAGATAGATAGATAGATAGATAGATAGATAGATAGAGATAAAGAGACCTAGATAGATAGATAGATAGATAGATAGATAGATAGATAGATAATAAAGAGACCGAGATAGATAGATAGATAGATAGATAGATAGATAGATAGATAGATAGATAGATAATAAAGAGACCGAGATAGATAGATAGATAGATAGATAGATAGATAGATAGATAGATAATAAAGAGACCGAGATAGAGATAGATAGATAGATAGATAGATAGATAGATAGATAGATAGATAGATAGATAGAGAATAAAGAGACCGAGATAGATAGATAGATAGATAGATAGATAGATAGATAGATAGATAGATAGATAGATAGTGCTGTAAAGTAAATAATACATCACCGGTGACTCTAAGTTACTAGTCTAGAAACTTAAAGAAAGAACTCACGTAAATAAAAGAGTCATTCTAGTGTATAGCTAACAGATGTCACGGCAAGTAGTCTAAGAAAGACTGAATATCATAAACGCGAAAAAGCTAGCTATACCGAATAGATAGATAGATAGATAGATAGATAGATAGATAGACCGAGATAGATAGATAGATACATAGACCGAGATAGATAGATAGATAGATAGATAGATAAAGAGACCGTGATAGATAGATAGATAGATAGATAGATAGATAGATAGATAGATAGATAGATAGATAGATAGATGTTAACGGTTAGAATTTTTCAATGAAATAATATGTATTAAAATACTAAATACCTATGTATTAAAATCATTACAATATCATAAGTAAAATAAGTAAAGTTTAGAAATATTAATGCATACATATAAAACTACAATATTAATATATAAATTAGCAATAATATACGATAATAATAATAATAATAAATAGAAGAAAAATATAAATTAATAATTATAATAATATAAATAATAATAATAATAATTTAAAACATAAAATAGGGAGAAAAATATAAATAATAATAATCATAGGAAATCATAGGGATAAATCATAATACATTAATTATGAAATCAATTACAATGTAGTCCAAACAATATTACAATGTTATGAATACATGGACATATCTGTTACTTATTTAATTATACATACTCATAGACTATCTTTTGGTTCATTGATTATAGATTTATAGAAAGACTCAGAAGTAATGTAATGTTTTAATCGTGTGTTTATAATTGGTAATAATGCTATTGATATGTTTTCAAAGTATTTCCTCCTTGAAGATTTTTGTTTGTTTTTAATAAAACTAACATTAGAGAAGTCACTACGTTGCTTCGAAGTAATACAATAGAGTAAGTACGTATGTCTAAACGTAAGTCTCTTTTATGTTCGTGGATTCGCGCTTTTAGATTTCGTGATGTTTCCCCTATATATGCGTTATTGCATTGTAGACACTGTATTTTGTAAATACCGGCATTTAAGTTGGTGTTTGGTGTCGTTTTTTATCTGATAATATCACCAATAATCTTGGAGGTGGTGGTTACGATTCTAGTGTTTCGGATAGCTAATTTATTTGTGAGTTCACATGAAAAGGTGTTCGAAGGTAGTATTAGGAAATTTGTGTAATTTTTAAGGGTATTCCTATTTTGGTTTTGTGCAATTTATAAGCATACTTTTTGACGTTGAGGGTGATATTGTAGGGGTAGTGGAGAAGTTTAAATGTTTGTTCAATATATCTCTCTTCTTCAGATAAATAATTAGGGCTACATATTTTGAGGCCTCTAAGGTAGAAACCTTTAATTAAAACAGCATCAATTCCTTACTTGTGGTGGGAATAAAAATTAAAAAGGTCGTTTTTGTTAATAGGTTTACGGTAAAACTTAAATTCTAAATTATCTAATAGATAGAGAGAGAGAGTAAATAAACAAAACTAGAGACTAAACAGCCTGAGAAATAAATAAATAAAGAAAGAAAGAAAGAAAGAAAGAAAGAAAGAAAGAAAGAGGAAATAAGCTGACAATGGGAGGGAAGGGATTGTTAAAAATGTCAACTACAATAGAGCTTATTCTTAGAGAGACGGGTAAAATTTAAGACACGTACTATCTTAAATAGATCGGTTAAGGAAGAAAGAAAGAAAGAAAGAAAGAAAGAAGAAAAAACAACGAAAAAGAAATAAAGAAAGAAATTTAAATAAACTAAGACAGATAGAGGGAAAAATATGATAGATAGATAGATAGATAGATAGATAGATAGATAGATAGATAGATAGATAGATAGTGGAAAGTATGAGATAGCTAGATAGATAGATAGATAGATAGTGGAAAGTATGAGATAGATAGATAGATAGATAGATAGATAGATAGATAGATATGCAAGCAGGCAGATAGGCAATTTAAATAAGCTTTCCTCATTGCTACCTTGACTTCATTAAGTTAAGCGTAACACTAAATTTGGCAGGTAAGACATTTTACGGTTGAAAGTGCTCGATAAAACCGTTCCTATTTCCATAGTTTCATCTCTTGAACTTCACATTTGAGGAACTCTTTCCACCTTCTTGTTTTCAGTAAGCTCTTCTTAGTTTGCCCAATTTGCTCCTTTGCGTCTTAGTAGCTTTATCGCCTTGTTTGGTGTTGAATTATGTTAAAATTTATGTCTATAAAGGTAAGAATATCGGTTTCTCAGTGTAGGGCCAGGAAGTTTTTTTCCCCGTCTGAAATCCTCCTGCACATATATAAATCTACCATCCGCCCGTGCATTGAATACTGCTGTCATATTTGGTCAGATGCCCCTGCTATCCACCAAGGGTTATTGACAAAATCCGACGGAGAATCTGTCATCTGATCGATCCCGATTGGCAGCTCGGATACAGTCACTTTCTCACCAGCGTAATGTGGCTTCCCTGTGTCTCGTCTACAAATACTTTCACGGCTTCTGCTCCGATGAACTTAGCTCACTGGTGCCTCCTATGTATGAATTTACTCGAGCCACAAGATTAGCAACTTGGTCCCACCCTTTTACTGTGAAACCAATAAAATGTAAACACAAATTCTACTCCACCAGCTTCTTTTCTCGCACTTCCCGCCTATGGAATTCCTTTCGGTTTGCTAGCTTCCCCGACAGCTACGATCTCCAAGAATTTAAATATAAAGACAAAAGTCAGCTCCTATTTCACTAACTTGCATCCTCTCTCTCTCTCTCTCTTTCTCTCTCTCTCTTTCATGCTTCTTTCTCCGTTCACTTCACTCTCACCAGTATTCTCATCTTTCTCTTACCCACTTCCTGACACCCGTTGTAACCTGTCCCTCTTTCTCATAACTTTCCTCCTTAATTGGAGTAGATAGACTAAACTATCGCCCGGTTCACACTCCACCCACGTCTATTGAATGGGTGAAGAGGCTCATCCCTTGTTTCCTGTTTAGGATGTGGTTTCCGGCTTTCTCTTTTCCAATCTTTTACTCATTTCCATTCTTTTCCTCTTTTCTTTTTCTTTTTTTTAATTGGAGTAGATAGACTAAATTATCGCCTGGTTCACACTCTACCCACACCTATTGATCAGGTGAAGGGGCTCATCCCTTGTTTCCTGTTTAGGATGTGGTTTCCATCTTTCTCTTTTCCAATCTTTTCACTCTTACGTAGCCCCCTGCACATCAGTGGCATTACCGCCTTGCTCGGGGTGATATAATTAAAAAAAAATGTAACCCCCTGCAAAGCAGTGGCAGTAAACTGCCATGTATGGGGTAATATGATGATAAAAAATGTAATGTTTACCTGAATTGCCATTGTAATAAGTTTACTCTATATAGTCTCTCCATTATGCAATGTTTGGTTTGGATTTTAAAACTAAATTAAGTTTTTGTTTTGCGAATTATATTATTTATTTATTTATTGCTTGACAGCCATCAGTTCACAGTCAATCCAAGCAGAATTAAAAGAGTTAAGCAATATTGTGTCTGGTTAGTACTTAGATGAGAGACTGCTTGAGTACAGCAAATGCTGTCAACATTACGGAAAGTAAACCACAACATTCATCATCAACAGCATCCCAACCCTCAATCCTTGGTGTCATATGGTCACGTATTTGGGTTGAAGGCTTGAGAGATATTCATTCGCAAGTAGCGCATCTTGGGCTAGTTGACCTAGCAGATCCTAAACTATAGATGATACTCACCCAACTTTAGTGTCTACTTGGTTACGAGCCCACAGCGTTTGATTCCGTCAGAAGTAACCCTCTCCACTGACCAACCGTTGATTTCTGTCTAGAAAGCCCTCCTACGAATGATGCCTTGTCATTAGAACACTCGATGCGTACATAGCTACAGAACCCAGTCAATCCAATTGTGTCTGATGATCCTTTGACCTACAAACATGTTCATTCGTGCTTTGACCGTTCTTGAAATTAACCTTGCTGGATGCCTAGCCCCTCTGCTCACTAGAAAAATAGGAAACAGGTTTATTCGCTGAGACTTAAGCATACTCGTTGCTCAAATGTTTCGTTTATGATATTCTCATCATCCTTCTGTAGAACCGTATCTCTATTGCCGCGTCTCCTATCGTTTGTGAAAAAAATTGTTCAGTATCGACTGCATACGTGGATTGATAATGCATAGCAATTCGGCAATCGTTTCTTTATTTCTGAGGTTTATGGCCATATCAGGTAGAAACATTGGTTCCCGTATGATCAGCAAAATGAAAATGTCGAGTTCGGTCAGTGCCTACATGGTTAAATGCTTGGGAATGCAGGACAGGTTGGGTTCTATAGCCTTGGTCGGCAACCAGTCTACCGCAGAAAGCAATGGCAATGGTTATGGGCGCTTAGACGTGCGGTCGTGTAATGGATAATGGCTCGGAATTGTTAATTGAAGAGTCGAGAACATAATTTTTTTATGTGTTTTGATATTCACTTAAGCGCAGCTACTAGAGAGGTGTGGGTATGTGCGTTGCGTTGCAATGGATATTGGCTCAGAATAAGAACCTGATAGAGCTGAGTTCGAATTCCAATAGAATTCGTTGCATTCACTTACGCTCAAATAACATTTGGAAACGAATTAATCTATCACTTCTATCTCCAGCTGTGGATTGAATAGCAGGACAGATCGGGTTATTTAGCCTCGGTTTGCTACCAGACTACCGCAGATAGAAATGGCAATCAACTGCGGAAAGTCAGTCATGGATCGAAAGAGACATGATCGCTCAAGCGTGTATCAAGTATGGCACTTAACTAACTAATTAGCAGACCATTTGGTAAGGTATGAATCCACATGTGCTCCGCTCAGCTAATGTATAATTAGTAAGACTTGTATAATTAAAACCGTTATTGTTTAAAAAATAAAATTGCGTCCAAGATATTTAGATTTGTGCATTAAAGAACCCCTAGAGGTTTATATACCAACCGACCTGCTTTTTTCAGTCGTCAGTCTAATGCTCTACTTATTTAGTGGTTCGTTTGTATAATCCTTTCTCCAATATCTAATGCCGCCTAAATCTTTATCTCCTATTTAGGCATCGACTTCAACAAAACTATTCGTAAAAAATACTTTCAATTTTAGCATAAGGCTTCCTAACTTGTTTTTGTTTGATTGTTTAAAGTTCAATTACATACAGAGGGAATTTATTGTCATTTATTTGTTTGTTTGTAATTTTATGTTTATTATTATTATTTTTATTATTATTCCTCTCTTCCTTTTAAGAAAAGATTAATTCCGGCAGAAATTCTGTACCAGATGGAGGATATATTTTAAGGTCTGGTGATATGAGCTAATTAAACTCATTGAAATGAGCTGTAATTTATAACTCATATGACGTGTTGAGTTTTCCTTCATAAACTCCATATCGCTCTGGTAAACACCCATCGAGCTCTCTATATGGATTTACCAATTAATATTTTACATTAAGATAATCTTGTTGAATTATTCTTACCATTTACGGACTGACACCTATACCTGTACCTTTACCGATATATATATATATTGAATTTGAAAAATACATCATTTAGATGCAGTTAGGACACATCATCAGTGATGTTACTCTGGTTCATTGACGGTTTCGGTCCTTTAAAAACATCATACCTTCTCCCCAAGTTGACCCAGCCAAGGTTGATCAGGCCCCGGCCTGTATCCTAATCTCTATTTGCTACGTTATTGGAATGCAAGATGTTTTGGTTGCACAGAAGAAGTGGAAAAAATTCTTGAATAAGGTCGTCTACAAATAAATGAATGTCCAGTGATGATAATATGTACATGGTTATATATCCGGAAATATATAAATTAAAATAAATTGATATTCGTGATATTAATGTGAAGATGAATAGTTAAAATAGCTAAATGACTAGATAGTCATATATATATATATATATATATATATATATATATATATATATATATACGAGTGGGCCAGTGGCGTCAAAAGTGACGGCTAATTTTTATATCAATATAACATTTAAAATAACGGCAACATATATACTGATATACCTACTAATGTGTATCTTACATCAAGACATAAGAAAAAAACGAAATAAAACAAACTTCTGAGCGATGGATACATACACACACACACAACGGCCTCTATTGTAATAGAGAAGATATATATATATATATATATATTGTTCAAATATTATAATGAGGATAAAATATTTTTTAAAAAAAGAAAACAACCGGTTTCGATCCCGCTCGTCAAAGTTTTTTTAATTGGGGGAACTTAATGTAAAATGTAAGAGATGTGAAAAATGAATTAGTCAATGATGGAAAAGGGCATGAACTGCTAGAGACTAATCACAAGGTCCAGCAAACACTCTCGCTGTTTACACAGTGAGGGTCTACAAGACCTAAAGTAAACACACTCCAGCAACTTCAAATGAAAAAGTGAATGTGAATGGACTAATACGGAAAGCAAATCCACATTAAACTGCATGGCACACTTTCTATTTTTTATAACATGTTCACAAATTGTGGAACAATACATGTTACGGACAAATTTCTTTTCTTGCCGGGTATTTTTATATTTTATCCTCATCATGTCCTGTAATATAAAAATTATAACATGTAAAAACGTACTCAAGTTCTGTACCACAAAAAATCTGTTTAAATATATATATATGAAATGAGTTGTACATTATTTTTGATCGATACTCGTATTTAAGTAGATATTTTGTTCATAATCAAACAGTATGATATATTTATTCCTACCGGCCTGATTATTTACGATAAATTTTTGTTACGAAAATGTGTGTCATTCAGCAGGATTCGAACCTGCAACCCCTATAGGGAAAGCCACCAGTTCATCTGGCGCGTCTTAGACCTTTCGACCACGAATGATCAACGGTCTAAGCGAAGTCAATTCAAGCCTATATAACAAAATTTTCGATTCATCTTAACCATATCTGCTCTAAATGTATCGGAATGTCAACAGATGTAAACATTTTACGGAAATTTGAGTTTGAGTTTTGTTTAACGGCATATCAACCTCTACCGGTTATTCAACGCAAAAAGGCGGGGTTTTAAGGTATGCTTTTTTAATGTTTAGTTACAGTGAGAAGGCTGATTTAGTCAAATTTTAATGAAAATGTTTTGTTTTTATTCCTTTTTATTTTAGAAAACTAAAAATGACCTCTAGTTTTTTATTCAAAAATGTTTTGCTGAAAATTATTTTTTTCTTCAAAAATGTGTTATGGTAATAATTTTTCTTCACAATTCTATTGTTGGTAATGTTTCCTTTAAAAAAATGTATATTTTTCTATAAAAGTCTATTTTTATGCATATCAGTCAGTTAAGTGCCATACGCGATACACGCTTGGGCGATCATGTCTCGAAAGAGACATGACTGACTGGGCAGAAAATTATCCCGCAGTAGGTTGCCATTGCTTTCTGCTGTAGACTGGTTGCTGACCAAGGCTATAGAACCCAATCTGTCCTGCTATTTAACCCATAACTGGAAGGTAGAGACGGATTAATACCTTTCCCAAGGGTATTTGCGCGTAAGTGAATACAATGGATTCAACTGGAATTCGAACTCGGCTATAAAAGTGTATTTTTATACTTTCATAGTTTGGGGCTTAACTATTTGCTCATAGCTGGGACCCTAACAGGTGCTACCACTCTGGATCAGAGTGGACCTGGGAACAACAGCAATTAAGAGGTGGTTACGAAAATTAACGACGATTAATGAAGTAGTCTTTAAACAAACAGACGATTTGAAATGATTTGTTTGAACATTATTTTTGATCACTGATGTAATTCATCAAGACAGAGGAAAAATATTTTGTTTTTTATTCATATTGTCCTTTTTCATATTATCTGAAATTTTGCTCTCTCTCTCTCTCTCTCTCTCTCTCACACACACACACACATACATACATACATACATATATATATATATATATATATATATATATATATATATATATATATCGGTAAGAATAAATCTAACCTAGAGCCAATGGGCCTAACTGGATTTCACGACTTGCCCTGACGATCCGTTAGGTGAAATCTAGGTAGGTCCGTTGGCTCTAGGTTAGATTTATTCTTACTTGTTTGATCTACTGTTGTATTGAACGCTTTAGTGTTAGGGTTCTCGTCGCGGGTTATTTTATTGCAAACGAGTACTTTGACGTATGTTCAGATGCTTAGTTTGTTTCTTTTTTTGTTTCCATTTTTTCCCCTCCGAGTTTATGCTCGGTAGGTTCTTTCGAGACGCATATACAGTAATTATTAATACAAGTATTAATATTATTATTATTATCATTATATATATATATATATACATATATATATATATATATAATGATAATAATAATAATGATATATAATATATATATATATATATATTATAAATCATTATTATTATTATCATTATATATATATAATATATATAATGATAATAATATATATATATAATGATAATAATAATAATGATATATAATATATATATATATGTATATATATATTATATATCATTACTATTATTATCATTATATATATATATATATATATATACTGGCTTTAATCACTCGTTTGAATACGCTCCTATCTAGCGTTCATTCATGTCAGGTCTCGTGTAACCGACATCCAGGAGGATGCTTACCCGATCACTTCAGTCTTAACTGGTTCAAGATATGTCTCAACTGTTATCTTCCACACATATCCCATAAACTTACTCTGAAATCCTCTACCTCGAGTGACTCTTGGGTCTCATACAAGATGAACATAATTTCGATAATAATATATTTCTTCTTTAATTTCATTTCTCATTGTTAGCACAGTTATCATCTTTGATCACCCAGACACACACACACAAACCTCACACACACACCTGACACACACACCTGACACATACACACACAGCTGACACACACACCTGACATATACACACACACCTGATACACACACACACACACCTGACACACACACCTGACACATACACACACACACACACCTTATACACACACACACACCTTATACACACACACACACCTGACACACACACACCTCACACACACACACACAAACACACACACACACACACACACCTGACACGCAGCTAAGCGCCTTTCATCAATTTCTTCTTTCCTTCTTCCTGCGGCATTTCAGTCTGTTATTGATAATGATTGGAAGTTTTTTCTTCCGTAGTGATTTGCTGCTTTCAAATAGAATGTGACATATAGATTAGTATTTCAATTTACGAATTAACAATGACACTTACTAGCAAGTTAATGACACTGGGGAACAAAGGAAAAGAAAATGTCTAAAGCATGAGCGTGCGTATGTATGTATAAATTAGTGAATTGAACTTAGGAGTGGGTGTGCGCGCATGTTTGAATGCGTGCGTTTGTGGGAGTAATTTTAATAAAGTAATAAAAGAGGATATTTAAAAATCTTAGTTGAAAAAAAAACAGGCAAGGAATTACTAAGTGAGAAAAAAATTTAAAAGCGATATCGCTAATCAGCATTGCTACTTTCACTTTCACTTTTGGTCTGATATCAGTAAGATATGATCAAAGATTTTATGTCAAAAGCACAGATAGATAGATAGATAGATAGATAGATAGATAGATAGATAGATAGATAGATAGATAGATATGAAGAGACTAGAAATAGATAGATAGATAGATAGATAGATAGATAGATAGATAGATAGATAGATAGATATGAAGAGACTGAAATGAGATAGATAGATAGATAGATAGATAGATAGATAGATAGATAGATAGATAGATAGATATGAAGAGACTGAAATAGATAGATAGATAGATAGATAGATAGATAGATAGATAGATATGAAGAGACTGAAATAGATAGATAGATAGATAGATAGATAGATAGATAGATAGATAGATAGATATGAAGAGACTGAAAGATAGATAGATAGATAGATAGATAGATAGATAGATAGATAGATAGATAGATAGATAGATAGATAGATGTAGGATCAGAAGATGAGACGAAAGAAAAATAAATGTAAAATATGAAAGTGGGAATCTAAGTAAAGTAACTTAAGAAAGAAAGAAAGAAAGAAGAATGTAAAAAAATAAAAAAATAAACAAGCAATTAAACAAGCAGAAAAGAAAGAAAGAAAGAAAGAAAGAAAGAAAGAAAGCAGTAAATAAAATATAGGAAAAATGAAAATCAAAGAAAGAAGACGACGGCAAAAAAAAAGAATGAAAAAAGAAATTATTCCGATGACTATCAGAGTAAATGAGCCAATGAATTAAGAAAAAAAAACGGAAGTAAAAGATAATGGCGCAACTCAGAAAGCGGGATAAAATACAAGAAAAAAAAATGGCGAAAAATTAATCAAAGAGAAAATGCTAAAAATTGAACACAGTGCAAGCAATGTGTGAAATTTGAAAAAATAAAAGTTAAATTAAAAAAAAAAAGAATTAACGATTATTTTCCCGTGCGCCGAATTCAATTTGTCTAATACAAGTTTTGACCATTGCTTTCATTAGACCCATTTCACTTTTCGCGCCAAATCACAGAGCGCCTCCAGCTAAATTATTTTCTAATACTAAACTTTGCGATAAATCTCAACTTTTAAGTGACGGTTTTTTCATGTCACACTCTTCATTTATCTACCTCTCTTTCTCCATCTCTTTATTTCATTCTCTCTCACTTTCTCTCTTTCTCCCCCTCTCTCTCTCTTTGATGATTCTTTTCTCATTTTCCCTTAGCAAGTTTCGTATCGAATGCTTTTTACTCTATAGTTCTATTTTCCATTCTCTCTTAGACGCAAAAATATTATTTTATTCACTTCTTCTTTCAATTTTCTGTTCGCTTACTTAACCAGGCTACAAATCTCTTTCTTTTTTTCTTTCTTTCTGTCTCAGCCTGTTTATATTTATCTCTTTGAGACTCATAGTTTTTCTTTCATTAAGATATTCAGAGTGCTCTATTTCTTACTATCTATCTATCTATCTATCTATCTATCTATCTATCTCTCTCTCTCTCTCTCTCTCTCTCTCTCTCTCTCTCTCTCTGGGAGGCTACTTTTTTCATTAAGATATTCATAATGCTCTATCCTTAATTTTTCTTTTTCTTTCTTTCTTTCTTTCTTTCTTTCTTTCTTTCTTTCTTTATCTATATATCTATATATATATATATATATGTATGTGTATATATATATATATATATATATATATTTGAGGCTTAAATCTTTCTTTCATTAAGATATTCAAAAGGCTCTATCACTAATTATTTCACTCATTCTCTCTCTCTCTCTCCTTCTACCTACCTACCTACCTACCTACCTACCTACCTACCTACCTACCTACCTTCCTACCTATGTATCTATCTCATCTGTTCATATCTATCTCTCTATCTATCTATTTATCAATAATCTCTTTGGAGCTCATATTCTTTTTCTTTCATTAAGATATTTGTAATGCACTATCCATAATTGTTTCTTTCTCTCTCTCTCTCTCTCTCTCTCTCTCTCTCTCTCTCTCTCTCTCTCTCTCTCTCTCTCTCTCTTATATATATATATATGTATGTATGTATATATATCATCAATTCATATCTATATATCTATCTTTCTTTCTATCTATCTCAGCTTGTTCATATCTATCTTTTTATAACTTATTCTTTTTCTTTTGTTACGTTATTCAGAATGCATCTTAATCATTTCTTTTTCTTTCTCTGTCTGTCTGTCTGTCTGTCTGTCTGTCTGTCTCTCTCTCTCTCTCTCTCTCTCTCTATCAACCTGTGCATAGATATTTATTTACTTCTGTATCTCAGTCTGTCCATATCTATCTATCTATCTATCTATCTATCTATCTATCTATCTATCTAAGTCCGTTCATATCTATCTATCTATCTATCTATCTATCTATCTATCTCAGTCCGTTCATATCTATCTATCTATCTCAGTCCGTTCATATCTATCTATCTATCTATCTATCTATCTATCTATCTATCTGTCTGTCTATCTATCTATCTCAGTCCGTTCATATCTATCTATCTATCTATCTATCTATCTATCTATCTATCTATCTATCTATCTATCTATCTCAGTCTGCGCATATCTATTTATGTATCTAAAGAATGTGATGGATGAAATACCCCCTAAATTTCGCAAAAATGAAAATAAGAATGGCATTTATTTTTAGCGGATGCATTTACCGAAATTATGTAAAAATTTCTTGAAATACTAAAGTGTAAATTCATTCAATTAAATCCCTATTGACATCAACCGCAGACCCCAGACGACTTCAGAATCTCATGTGCTTCTTCTATACAGTATCTTTGTTTAAGTTGGTGAATACTGTCATGATCTTTGTTCCTCTTTGGTGTTAAGAAGTGTCTTGTTGATCTCTCACTCAACTGCGCTATACACACAATAATCAAGTGGGTTGCAATCTGGGGAGTTAAAAAACCAGATGTAAGAGGTTATGCGGTTGCAGAAAATTTCTGGTTCTTCTGCTTGTATGGCATAGTTCAGAGTTCTGTTGAAAAACAGTATCTTCTAACAGCCATCCTCTTGACCAAGGTCAGGACTATATCCTCGAGACACTTGATATAGGCCTCCGTGTTGAGTTTTTTTTTTCTTTAATCATATCACCCCAAGCAAGGCGGTAACGCAACTGAAGCGCAGGGGGCTACGTAAGAGTGAACAGATTTGAAAAGAGAAAGCCGAAAACCACATCCTAAACAAGGAACAAGGGATGAGCCTCTTCACCTGTTCAATAGACGTGGGTGGAGTGTGAACCGGGCGATAGTTTAGTCTATCTACTCCAATTGAAAAAAAAAAGAAAAAGAGTGAAAAGATTGGAAAAGAGAAAGCCGGAAACCACATCCTAAATAAGGAAAAAGGGATGAGCCTCTTCACCTGTTCAATAGACGTGGGTGGAGTGTGAACCGGGCTATAGTTTAGTCTATCTACTCCAATTGAAAAAAAAAGAAAAAAAAAGAAAAGAGTGAAACGATTGGAAAAGAGAAAGCCGAAAACCACATCCTAAACAAGGAACAAGAGATGAGCCTCTTCACCTGTTCAATAGACGTGGATGGAGTGTGAACCGGGCTATAGTTTAGTCTGTCTACTCCAATTGAAAAAAAAGAAAAAAAAAAGAAAAGAGTGAAACGATTGGAAAAGAGAAAGCCGAAAACCACATCCTAAATAAGGAAAAAGGGATGAGCCTCTTCACCTGTTCAATAGACGTGGATGGAGTGTGAACCGGGCGATAGTTTAGTCTATCTCCTCCAATTCTGAAGCCCGGTGGGAAGATAGAAGAAGGTACAAAGACACCCTGAGTAGTGATCACACGTAAATCATTCGTAACAACCATTAGACTCATCCAACTCTTTCCGAATCTCATGCACTGTCCTCAGATTGACACCCAAACATTATGAAATGGTCATATTAGAACCTCCGGTGCGAACAACATGATGTTTCCGAAATTCTGGTAAAATTATTCGTATCATAGGGTTCTTTGTTCAGAGACGGTTCTCAACTGACTCGACTATACTGCACAGTCAACAAAATCAAAGCAAACAAAGTTCATGCACAAAATTAAAAATTTAAAATGGTGACAACTTATTCATCTCACCCTGTATGTACACTACCAGCCATAAGTATTAGGCCACCCCAGTGTTTTAAAAAATGATGTATTTCCTACTATTTTTTAGTATTTATTGCCAAGTGAATAATTGTAAACGAAAATAGAATGGTACTTTTGTTAATACTGCACAATAACATGTGCATCAATTGAATTTATAAATATCTAATAATTTTACCTATATTGCTGTTTCACCAATGAAAGAATGAAGAAAAGTTAGGGTGATTCGGACGAGTTCATCTTTGATTCCTTGTCTTATAAAATTTTGCAAAGTAATAAGAAAAGTATCATTCTATTTCCATTTAGAATTATCCACTTGGCAATAAATACTAAAAATATTATGAAATACGTCTTTTCTTTAAAAAAAAAAACTGGGGTGGCCTATTAATACATGTTTAACTGCAGCCTTAATTTTACCTAGAAATTATTGCCCCGTCAGTGACCAAGACTATTAAACACTATTAAACAGGCCAAAAAATGTATCTTATCTTACGATAAATGCCTGTGGACTAGAAAAAAAACTCCGTTTTCTGCATATCTAAAGAAACGTATGATTCTGCAGAGGCCTGTGATTTGGTCGGACTTTTTTTGCTCTCGAATCTTAGCACATCATTTATGTATTACCGGGCTTTATCAAGACGTAAAACTAGTTCACAAAAAATGGACACACTTAGAACGATTCTAATGAATTTTTTTTCAAAGACCACTATCTTAACATTACCACCATCACTAACGCTAAAGTTATAAAGTTCTTTGACGTTACCTTGGACCTGAGCAAAGGTCTGGACAAACCGAACACTGAGGGCTCACAATACATATATAGATCAATAGAGAATCAAATTACTCCCCACAGAATCACCAACAAACTACATAAATCTATCCAATTTTGTTTAAGTACCAACTCTAGCAATAAAAATTTTTGACAATTCTAAAATAAAATACATTAATGCTTTAGAAAAAAGTAAACTCAACACTAGTTAAGAATATTCCGTTAAAAACAAGGTAGGCAGAAATAAACAGAAATCACGTAAATGTAACATTATTTGGTTTAACCTACTCTTCAACCATAACATACAAACTAACAATGGTAAACTCTTCCTTAATTCAAACATTTCTACCATTCACCCAAAGTAAAAAAAAAAAAAAAAAAATTCAACAAAAACAATGTTAAAATCAGTTATAGTTGTATTAAAAACAGACATATTTCATTCATAAGATAATGTTATAATATCAAATAAATGTTTGGCCCACTGTTCATGCATTTACTTTTATAAAGTAGCTCTGAAACGAAGATTTTTGTGTAGTGATACTATGATAAACCATTGTAACAACCATTGCAATATATATATATATATATATATATATATGTGTGTGTGTGTGTGTGTGTGTGTGTGTGTGTGTGTGTGTGTGTCAACAGGGAATCAAATCACCCCACAAAAAGTCACCAACAACCTACACAAATCTATTCAATCTCATTTAAGTACCAACTTTACCAATAAGGAAATTTTTGACAATTCTAAAATAAAATACATTAATGCTTTAGAAAAAAGTAAACTCAACACTAGTTAAGAATATTCCGTTAAAAACAAGGTAGGCAGAAATAAACAGAAATCACGTAAATGTAACATTATTTGGTTTAACCCACGCTTCAGCCGTAATGTCTAAACAAACATTGGTAAATTCTTCCTAAACATAATTCACAGACTTTTCTACCATTAAGTCAGTCAGTTAAGTGCCATATGTGATACCCGCTTTGGCGATCATGTCCAGAAAGATACATGACTGACTGGGTAGAAGATTATCCCGCAGTAAGTTGCCATTACTTTCTGCGGTAGACTGGTTGCCGGCCAAGGCTACGGAGCCCAATCTATCCTGTTATTTAACCTATGACTGGAGGGATGATATGGATTAATACCTTTCCCAAGGGTATTTGCACGTATTTGTATGCAAGAAATTCAACTGAATTTCGAACTCATTCCAAGTCGATATACACAGCACCACAAAACAATTCAATAAAAACAATGTTAATGTCAGCTATAGTTGCGTTATCTGTTATATATTAATATGCAAAACCTTGATTGTTAGCAAAAAAAGTATGAGAAAAAAATTTGGGTTGTTAACTAGAATATTAGAATAAAACACTTTGGTTGTTAATTATTATTAACTTACGTTAGCTTGTTAACTTTCACTCCATGATAAAGGCTGTCAGATGTTTACTAAGTCAGGTTCTTTCTTGCACGAGGTCACAATAGTGGAACGACTCAGTGAGGTTAAACTCATTAGATTAACTTACTGATTTGCAATATAATTATGTCAACCGTCACGCTATTGTCGTTATTATCAGATCATTTGATGAATTCCTCTTAGCCTGGAATATGGCCGCATCAGCGGAGCCTTCTATTTCAAAAATTGCGTATAATACGGCCACATCATTGACCAAAACAAATTCTCTGTTGTGGAATTGAACTCACAACCTTGTTTCCACACAGAAATCAATACTTGTTATCCGTTATGTTGGTACCCTGTATAATAGACAAGAGATATTTGAAAATCGGGTGTCCTTGGCTATTTCCTCAATACACCAATCAAAGGCATTACTGGAATTATTAAAGGTTATAGAATATAATAGTGCTAGAAGGCTTAAGCAACAAGGTTTACTCAATGTCAAATCTATTAGTCTTTCCGGGGTCATTCAGCCTGGCGATCTTAGAACTACTCCAGGCTCGGAAAATAATGCAATGTACATTGAAAGACATAGACGGCTAAGGGAAGGACATTGTAAGAAGCTCTTTCACCAATATGCATCCATCGGTAATAAATCAATTTTTCCGATGTTCTCAAATGAATCCTGGCCAGCAATAAAGGCGGGAGGAAGACGAAAAGCATGATTACAGCCGCTTGTTGTCTTTATGCACTGAGACAGGCCATGCAAACAAGAAAGAGATCGGTGTATTGGCTGATAATGCAGCTTTAGTTGTGGTGGGGGGGGGTGCTGTGAGTGCATAATGGGGGAGAAAGAGACAGATGGGGAAAGAAAAGACGTTAAGGAACGAGTAAATGGAAGCAAACTGAAAAGAGTGATAAATAAGAAAGAAAGAAAGAAAGAAAGAAAGAAAGAAAGAAAGAAAGATGAATTAGAGGGAAAGAAACAAATATGAAGTAAGGGGAGGAAAGAAAGATTAAGTAGAAAGAAAGAAAGAAAGAAAGAAAGATAATGAATTAGAGGAAAAAAGAAATATGAAATAAGGGGAGAAAAGAATGATTAAGTTGAAAGAAAGAAAGAAAGAAAGAAAGAAAGAAAGAAAGAAAGAAAGAAATATATGAAGTAAAGGGAAAGAAAGAAAGAAAGAAAGAAAGAAAGAAAGAAAGAAAGAAAGAAAGAAAGATGAATTAGAGGGAAAGAAAAAATATGAAGTAGGGGAGGAAAGAAAGATTGAGTAGAAAGAAAGAAAGAAAGAAAGAAAGAAAGAAAGAAAGAAAGAAAGATGAATTAAAGGGAAAGAAAAAATATGAAGTAAGGGAAAGAAAGAAAGAAAGAAAGAAAGAAAGAAAGAAAGAAAGAAAGAAAGAAAGATGAATTAGAGGGAAAGAAAAAATATGAAGTAAGGGAAAGAAAGAAAGAAAGAAAGAAAGAAAGAAAGAAAGAAAGAAAGAAAGAAAGAAATGAATTAGAGGGAAAGAAATGAATATGAAGTAAGGGGGAAAGAAAAAAAGAAAGAAAGACTGAATGCATATGAGAATGGAAGAAATAAAAACAGATATGAAAAAACGATGGTAAAGTTATCAGAAGGAAAGAAAAGAAAATATATAAGAAAAAAAAAAGAAAGATAGTATAAACGTGAGAAAAAAAGAAACAAACAAACAAATATTATAAACTGCAAAGACGAGGAAACAGAAATCAGAACGAATAAAAAATAGCATGAAAGAAAGAAGAAAAAATTAAGAAAAAGAACGATGGAGTGAAAAAGAAAGAGTGACGGGTAAAAAAAATCATCCATGCATAATCGTAGAAAGAAAGAAGAAAAGAAAGGGAGAGAATTTCTCGAGATGTTCTTCTATTGCAAAACTGCTTCTTCTGAAGCTTCCAGATGTTTGCTACGCGGTCTGTCAATTAAAGTAACGACTAATGTCTGTTTACCAAACAGATTAAGAGATTTGAAATCTAAGAGATACAATTACAGTCGCCATGTCCACGAAAAGCGTCTTGATAGGGAAGGATGGAGGCACAAATCAAGATATTCTATACCGCTACAGTTGTTGACTGGACGCACGGCAGTGAGAATCAGACAACATATTTGAAGATTCCCTAGAGATTTTCAGACAAAAAGTTTTAATAATAAAAATAAAGCCAAAAGATTTTGCATTATGTTTCAGACTATTTTCTTTTATATTTCATCGATTAGGGGCTTTCTATTATGATTTTTTTATCTTTCTTTTTTTTTTTTCGAATAAGATCACGTGATATTTTGTTTGATACTTGACGTGACCGTGGCTAGATTTTTCCCGCCAAATGTATTCCTGTTGACACAAGGCAGTGATTCCCACGTTTCCGGGTTTGACGAAATCTTTGCTTTTTTCTCCTCTTCTTATTTAAAACTTTAAATTGTTTGTCGATCTACGGATTTTATAAGCATTTAGTGCACGCATTATCATTCCCTCCCTGCCACACATTTGGATGAATACGTTTATTGATAATACTGTGCATGAGTAGTAGATGAATAATAATAATAATAATAATAATAATAATAATAATAATAATAATAATAATCTATGTAATGCTGAGGTATCTATGTAATGCTGAGGATGATAGGGAAGATAGAAAAACATGAAATGGAGCCATAACAACACGCCACTACCTGCCTTAGGTCTCCCCGCAGACTTGGTTGGTAGTGAGACCAAAGCAGAAATCGAAATATGATGAAAAATGACATAATAATAATAATGAAAATCAACTCTTCGGATAAAAAATCATCTCAAGAGAATATTACTAAAAAATTTTTTTTATAATTATATCGCCCCAAATAAGGCAGTTAACTACCACTAGTTTGCAGGGGTTACATAGGAGGAAAGTGATGAGAAGAAGTGACAGGTTATAGGGGGTGTCATGAAGTGGGTAAGAGAAAGATGAGAATACTGAAGTTTCGATGATCGAAAAAATCGGGTTATAGAAGGAGTGGTCCGGTTTTAATCAAATTTGATACACTCATAGACAAAGACATAAGAAACGATATTTAGAAGTTTCAAGGTTGCAGTTCTTACAATAGTGCAGAAAATCGATAATATATATATATATATATATATTATATAAAGCAAGATGTTTGTGTGTGTGGCTGTTTATCTGCCTGTATGTCCTTTATACAAATCCACAATTTTTATCCGATTCTCACCAAACTTCACACAAATATTCTTTAGACTTAGTCTGAGCTCCAGGACCATGGATTAGTTTTAAAGCTTTCATTACACCCAAGAAACGCCGGGCTGTACTGCTAGTTGTTATATAAACACAATTATGATGAAAAGATATAAAGCAAAAGGCGACTTTTATAATACCAGAAAGAATTAATCAATCATAGATATCATTGAATGTTTGAACATATAAAATGAACGGATTAATTAAACGATCCATTGGCTTCTGTCTTAGGAATTGTTTATCTCCTCTTCATTGAATCACTGTACATTGTTTCAAGTTTTGTGTTTCATTGAGACTTTCAGACTTTCTAATAATGGTCGCCCTTTTTTTACAGCAGGATTACAGTAGAAATAATCTTCTTGAACGTAGGTCAGGTGTCGGCAACTCATTCGACACCGCGGGCCGGATCGTGTTATAATGACGGGTCGCGGGCCGGACGTAGGCCATTAATGAAAAATTAAGGACAATTACATATGCAGACCCCTGTCAACCTAAATATTTAAAACCATAATGAAAATAAAGATTGAGAACTCAGAAAAAAACAAAAGGAAATCTAAAATTTAAAAACACCTAACAAAAATTAATTTTTCTTAAGGAACGTCAAAATAGTTCAAAGTGAAAAAAAAAGTGAAGTGGATGAAATTATGACGTGTAGGTTTGAAACTGTTATTGAAAATTGTACCACAAAAACAAACACATCAAACAAAACCGAAACACATATACGCATACATACGAGTACAAATAGTTGCGAACATATATATATATATACACTTACGTATGATAAGATAAGAACATGGCCCATTGAAAGATCCCAGCAAATTACATCGGGTAGGTGGCAGGGGTAAGCGATGGAGGTGTCACTGTTGGAGGAATGAAATAGAAAGCCGACTGAGACATTGTTCCTCTGAAGATTTCCCTGCCTAATATCTGTCGCCGGTCGGTCGGTCAAATCGTCTCTCAGTTTTTGTTTTATGTTTGTTTTTTTATTTTTTTTACGCAGAAACGGAGGTGATTGGGTTTTGATCGTGGTTTGCTGTCATAGTATTCAAATTCGGTTGGGTGGATTAGAGGAAGATAACAGCAGGCCTTTTGTCGAATTCGAAAGTCTCGTCTCTCATGTTAAAAATGGAGTCATTAGTAATCCGGCCGGTCAAAATGCCTTCGCGGGCCGTAGTTTGCCAACCCTTAACGTAAGCGATCACAGACTTCCACTTGGCTCTGTCTCTTGACGCTCTCAAAATTCTTCCTCTCGGTATCTCTCCCAAAGCCCGCTCTGCCATCCATTTGCTCAGCTCAATCAAGTAGGCCCACGGTATCCTCAGCATTCTTCTGTTGAACCCCATTTCTGCTGCCTCATGCCTCTCCTTCATCCAACATTCACTGCCATACAGAAGGACAGACATCACATAGCAACCCAGCACTTACTTTCTCGTTGAGATTTTCCTATCTTTCAGTACTCAGGTTAGCTTTTGAAATGAGTTCTTGGCCATGCCAATGCGTCTTTGGATATCTCCATCGCACTTTTCATCCTCTGTCAGTACGCTTCCCAGGTATTTAACTTTCTTTACTTGTTTTATTTTTCGTTTCTCCGACATGTAGTTGCCATTTTGGGTTTTTTTCTTTTTGCTTATGCCTGACCAGGTATCTCACGACGTGGTGTGGATCTATTTGTCTTTTCAACAAGTATTTTCACGGTAACTGCTCTGACGAGCTCTCTTCCTTTGTACCCCGACTACATGAATTTAAGCATGCTACGTGATTGGGGTCTAGGTCCCACCCTTTTACTCATTAAATAGCTAAATGTAACCACTCTTACTAGCCCAACAGTTTTTTTTTTACTCTCGTACTTTCCACCTGTCGAAATGCCTTCTGTTTATTTGCTTTCTATATGACTACAATCTTCAAATATTTAAATGCAACATCAATAGCCATCTTCTGTCTTTTTGAACACCGTTCTTCTTTTGTCATTTTCTGAATCCTCCCTATTCCCAGTCTTTCTCTCACTTTCACTCCCTGTAATTCTCAGCGAACACAGAGCGAAAAGGATTTTTAATAATAAAGCATCTATGCTATACCAAGTATGACTCTCATTTTAATTCAGTGACGCTGTTAAGGAAGGAAGGAAGGAAGGAAGGAAGCGAGAAAGGAAGGAAGGAAGCGAGAAAGGCAGGAAGGAAGCGAGAAAGAAAGGAAGGAAGCGAGAAAGGCAGGAAGGAAGCGAGAAAGGAAGGAAGGAAGGAAGGAAGGAAGGAAGGAAGGAAGGAAGGAAGGAAGGAAGGAAGGAAGCGAGAAAGGAAGGAAGGAAGCGAGGAAGGAAGGAAGCGAGGAAGGAAGCGAGGAATGAAGCGAGGAAGGAAGCGAGGAATGAAGCGAGGAAGGAAGGAAGGAAGGAAGGAAGGAAGGAAGGAAGGAAGCGAGAAAGGAAGGAAGGAAGCGAGAAAGGCAGGAAGGAAGCGAGAAAGGAAGCGAGAAAGGAAGGAAGGAAGCGAGAAAGGCAGGAAGGAAGCGAGAAAGGAAGGAAGGAAGGAAGGAAGGAAGGAAGGAAGGAAGGAAGGAAAGGAAGGAAGGAAGCGAGAAAGGAAGGAAGGAAGGCGAGGAAGGAAGGAAGCGAGGAAGGAAGCGAGGAATGAAGCGAGGAAGGAAGCGAGGAATGAAGCGAGGAAGGAAGGAAGGAAGGAAGGAAGCGAGAAAGGAAGGAAGGAAGCGAGAAAGGCAGGAAGGAAGCGAGAAAGGAAGGAAGGAAGGAAGGAAGGAAGCGAGAAAGGAAGGAAGGAAGCGAGGAAGGAAGGAAGGAAGAAAGCGAGAAAGGAAGGAAGGAATGAAGCGAGGAAGGAAGGAAGGAAGGAAGGAAGCGAGAAAGAAAGGAAGGAAGCGAGGAAGGAAGGAAGGAAGGAAGCGAGAAAGGAAGGAAGGAAGGAATGAAGCGAGGAAGGAAGGAAGGAAGGAAGGAAGCGAGAAAGGAAGGAAGGAAGCGAGAAAGGAAGGAAGGAAGCGAGGAAGGAAGGAATGAAGGAAGGAAGGAAGGAAGGCGAAGGAAAGGAAGGAAGGAAGGAAGGAAGGAAGGCGGAGAATTTTGTGTTTGGGAATTAAGAGGGGATACAGTAAAATATCCTGTTTGGTTTCACAGATATGCTTATCCTTAACCGGTTGAGCATGCTGCCCAAGGGTTGAAGCACTGTGCAGCTCTTTTCAGGAACGAGAATAGGGAGATAGCATCCTGACTGGGTGTCGACAAAGACTTTTTTTTAAGTTTGAGGGATAATTCATCCAAAGGGACTTAAGAGTTATATCTACATAGTTAGAACTAAATCATTTATTGATTTGAATTTTAAGAAACTTATCAACCCTTCAAAGGGTTGATAAGTTTCTTAAAAGTGAAAGCTGAAACATATTTGGGACTGTAAGAATAATTCTATTTTTGCGAGTGGGCATTGCATTCATTTATTATGTTTGTTTGTTGTGGTGCAGTGGATATTGCCTCGGAACGAGAAATCGGAGAGCTGAGTTCGAATTCCAGCTAAATATTTTGCATTCACTTACGCGCAAATATCCTTAAGGAAAGTATTAATCCTCCTCTTCCCTCTAGCTATGGTATGAATTACAGGACAGATTGGATTAAATAGTCTTGGTTGGCAACCATTTTATCGGAGAAACTAATGGCAACCCACCGCGGGAAAATCTTGTGCCCAGTCAGTCTTTCGAGACATGATCACCCAAGCGTGTATCACGCATGGCGGTTAACTAACTGATTTCATTAACAATTTTCCTGATAACCAACAATGCCTTTCCAAATATAATTCCTACTATTTAACGCATAACTGGAGTGAAGCGAGGGATTTACGCTTTCCGAGAGTACTTCCGCTTAAGAGAACCCAACGAACCCGAGTAGAATTCGAACTCGGCTCTCTGATTTTTACTTCAAAATTGCTATCCGTTACACGATCCACACATCCTAGATACTTTGTCACACCCTCAATCGTAGAGACTGTCTCAATGAACTGAGTTTCCTGTTCTTAGGTGATTTCAATCTAGATATAAAATTATGGGCTGTTTTATCAGAAACTTCCACCATATCATGTACATTTGGCCGTGGTGCATGTGCCTGGTATAATTTATCATACATTCTATGAATGTTATTGTGGGTTTCGTATATTTTTTCTTCAGTGCCACTGTGTTGGTACTATTCTCTGTTACTCACTCAATAATAATGATAATAATGAACGTAGACATAGAAATAAAATCACAATTATTTTGCTAAAATATAAGGACATATCAAGTAAAAAAATATAAGGACTTATGAAGTAAAAAATAACATATAAAGTAAAAAATATAAGAAAATATAAAGTGAAGAAAAAGGACATATAATGAAAAAATATATAAGGACATAAAAAGTAAAAAAATTTAAGCTCATATAAAGTAAAAAAAGAACATATAAAGTAAAAAAAATAGAAGGACATATAAAGTAAAAAATATAAGGACATAAAAATAAAAAATATAAAGACATATAAAGTAAAAAATATAAAGACATATAAAATAAAAAAGGACATATAAAGTAAAAAATAGAAGGACATATAAAGTTAAAAATATAAGGACATAAAAATAAAAAATATAAGGACATATAAAGTAAAAAAATATAAGGACATATAAAATAAAAAAGGACATATAAAGTAAAAAATATAAGGACATATAAAGTTAAAATATAAAGACATAAAAATAAAAACTATAAGGACATATAAAGTAAAAAATATGAAGACATATAAAGTAAAAAATATAAGGACTTATAAAGTTAAAAATATGACATGAAAATAAAAAATATAAGGACATATAAAGTAAAAAATATAAGGACCTATAAAATAAAAACTATAAGGACCTATAAAGTAAAAAATATACGGACATATAAAGTAAAAAATATAAGGACATAAAAATAAAAAATATAAAGACATATGAAGTAAAAACTATAAAGACATATAAAGTAAAAAATATGAAGGACATATAAAATAAAAAAGGACATATAAAGTAAAAAAGTAAGGACATATAATGCTTTATCCCTATATTATTGGAAATTAAAAAACAACTACAAGAATCCAATTATTACCTGGAGTATCGCAGCTAAATTTAAACTGTACAATGAAAGAGAAAATGTAATCTTCACCTTTTTTGAAAAACATGTAATCCTAAGCCATATCAATGCTTAATAAAAAAGTGATTTAATGATCACATGTTAGCATAGAAAAACTACGTACTTAAATTTCTTAGACCCAGATTGATATAGATTGCTCTACACGTTTGCTTCTTTCTTTCTTTCTTTCTTTCTTTCTTTCTTTCTTTCTTTCTTTCTCCCGCAAAATTACTTTTAACAATAATGAATTAAACCCTTTACTTTTGCTCCCTTCATTGTTTAATTTTTAATTTAATTCTAGCTTTTCCTTTTTAATTATCAATTTTTCTTTTCATTTTATTTTATTTTATTTTAAATTTAATTTTTTTTTATCTACGTGTAATATTCAAATTTTTACGTTTCATGAATTACTCACCTTTGATTACTTCACCCTGCATTTTATCATTTTAATATTTTTATTATTTTTTTAAATTTAAATTTAAAATTTTAATTTTAATTTTTTATCTACATGTAACCTTAGAAAATTTAAATTTTTAATCTTGTTTTTCCAGAAGCTGAGTATTGTATTAAGATACAGGATAATTTCGCTAGAAACAAAGAAAAGTGTACTCGATAGCTATCTGTATTTACATGTGGTTGTTGAATTTTATCTTCCATCTGTTAGAAGTGCTTTAGACAATACTATCTTATATATACTGGCCATTCAATGGACAGGTTTTATTTTTTCGGCAGTTGCAATTATTTTTAGAAGGATCATTTTTGCGATAAGTTGGGTGACGGATGTTGTTTATGTGGGCCAAATATTTTTTTATATAAAAGCATTTTGTTGTGAAATATATTTATCCACGTTTAAAATGCAAGTATAACTGACTTTAACATTGTTTTTGTTGAAGATGTTTTTTGTTGAAATTTTTTTTTGTTGAAGATTTTTTTGAGTGAGTGAGGGAATACATTTTATTTTTTGTCTTAGCAATTCGTCCCTGAAGACAAGAATGAATGTACTTGGGAAAATAAAAGAAAATAAAAAGGTCTACGTCGCCTTCGTTAATAAATTTAATATCAACATTAAGAAGTCTATCAGAGAACTCTACAGCATTCAAATAAAATAAATGGACATCATATGTCCAGATTATTCAACTAAACATTCTTGAATTAATAGATAGATAGATAGATAGATAGATAGATAGATAGATAGAAAGAAATGCGTCTTCAGATTTCAGTGGTGTATGTTCAAGTTCTCTGTTAAACCTTTCTTCTCACTTTCCCTTACTACCTTCTTTGGAAGTTTATTAGTTCTCTTTCCGTATCTGCTGACACTGTTTCATTTCCATATCTAATGTTTTTAAGATTGTGGGCATCAATAATGAACCTTGGTAGGACTTCTCTCAGGATTGCTCAATGTAAATGTTGAATACGTTTGGTGAGTAGACACGTCCTTGTCTTACGCTACTTTCTGTATTTATGTATTGGATTAATTTTCTATCTGTTTATATATTTTTGAGATGAAGTATTGTAATTATTTACACTATTTACATTGTTCTTACTGTTGTCCTCATTTTTGTTCCCTTTACGACGTTTCGATTGTTGCATACTACGACCTTCTTCGTGTGATTAGAATTTCTCATTGAATCCTTTATTCCGTTGAAGATTTTAGTTATCAAGAGAGTTCCACAGGTGTGAAATGCGAGAAAAAAACTGTTAGAGTAAAATTTAATCTATTTCAACAGTCAGTCAATTAAGTGCCATACGTGATACACGCTTTAGGCGACCATGTCTCGAAAGCTTGTTATATCAGTTGCCATGAAAATATTAATCGAAAAAATTGAGAGAGGGCACGTCATGTCGGTGACTAAGTGTATGAAGTCGAGATGAAGGGTCAGGTTTTCTTACGAAATAAACTTTGTTTATATTTTGATTTTCTTGTTTTTTTTTTATAAAGTTTTCTCTCTTTATATTTAATGAAAGACAATTTTTTCATACTTTATTAATACATAGAAATATAATACAGAAAATATAATAATGCAATATAAAAAAGTCATTTCAAACAGAAAAGTATGATAGAGTAATTAACACTTTAAAATGTATTACCGGTTATGTCTAGTTAGCACCTTGTCACGAAAATTGGAAAATAATTTTTTAAACGGAATTTAGGAGAAAAAAACATCTGGTTCATTTCTATTTTTTAATATCGTGAAAATAAATATCTTCGTGAAATATATGTACCGCACTGGGGTTTTAATGGATAATATGGTAAAACTTTTTGTTTGAAATTACATAACGTCTGTACTACGGGGTTGTATTATGTTCAAGGATATAACTTATTCCATGTTTTTAACTTCAGAAACATGAGGTTATATGAATTAAATCTTATACGTATTTTTCGACCAATAAAATTCCATCGGAACTTTAGTTGGATAAACAATCATTACAAGCGCAAATACAGCCAAAATACTTGGGGGATGTACTTGCAAACCTACTACGTGTTATTTTTTAACCATTTAGAAAATGACTCCCTTCACCACTCTCGCAAACTCAAGAAAAAGATTTTCACGATCCCTGGTGAAATTATTTTGTAATAAATGAAAACTTTGTCTTCAAAAGGTTTGTATCGCTAGGGAGATGGTTAATGTTTATTTGATTTGGCCTTGTGTCAGACATAACTGAAACCCTACAGCAGTTTTATGTAGAATTATCATCATCAGAATTATCAGAAGGTTTTCATCGTTATCAGAAGGTTGGTTGTCGGCAGGTTGGAATATGTGGAATTGTGTGGAATAGTGTAAGAATAGTGTATACTTTTTGTTTGTTAAAATAGTAATTTATTAAAGGGAATGAATAACAAGGATTCATAGAAATTAATGTGCAATTAGAAAATTTAGGGTATCAAGAGTTCGTACAAAATGTTGAAAGATATAAGGAGAAAGAGAAAGAGGAAAATGTCCGAGTCACTTGAAGTTGAAGTTACATTTTATATGTTTGTCTCACGGCTCCCAATGACTCTCTGACTGACTGACGCTGATGAAGTCCTTTTATTGTAATCTAATTTTTTTTTTTTTGCACTTACACGCGAAGTTCTTTTGGTCTTGCAAGTCGCTTCCATTCATCAAAAGTCATTTTAACATCTATTGCAAAATATGGTTTCGACTTTTTCTTTAAGCAGATGGTCAATCGTTTTTCAATTTGGGACAACCAGGATTTCACAGGTCATAGTGAATTTTTGGCAAAAGGGAAGAAGAAGGTTGATTTTAACTAATTTCTTATTCACTACTGGTTAACACTTCTATGTGAAATTGGATTTTGGATCTCGCTTACGTATATAAAAATAGACGCCTACTGCTTCGTGATGTTTAAAACAATTTCGAACAGCAGTTTCATTTACATAGGTGTACACACACTTATACAGTTTCATCTACACATGCTTACACACACCCATACACACGCACACAATAGAATAGAAGACAGACAGCAGCCGTCGATTAAGGACTTGTCCACGCACAGAATAGAAAGGAATAACCAGCATCTGTCAACTAAGTATTTCTCTACGAACTCCCAAAACATATTAGGCTCATAAAGTCATGAAGTAAGTCTGTCCACATATTTCACCCCGAACTACGAACACTTAATTACTTTATAAAACAAACTTTATTACAAGGAAAGCCGGATGGAACAAAGCCACGATTTTCAAACAAATAAATATGAAAATCAAGGCTAATAAAGGAGAGATATAATGTAATTGTTGGAGCAAGGGGTTTTGTTACAGGCATTCTGTACCAATTTCTGGGCCAAATTGGAATCAAAGGCCGTAATAGGGCCAAAAGTATAAAACGCCTAATAGAAATAACTGAAAATAGTTCTATGTGAATATGGAAAAAAGAAATATTCCTTGGAGTGTTTCAGCGAACAAGACGGCATGACGTGACTGATGGTGAATGCGTAATGAGGTTCATGTTGCATTCTCAGAACTCGAGGTTTGCCGTTTTTTGAAATTTTTCTTAAATTTAATTTCGCCATTAGACATCTGAACTAGTATAACTACAACACGCATGTATATCGTCATAATGGGGCCTCACATAAGTGAGGGGGGGGGTCGATATTCAAGTGAAACCGTTGAATGGAAGGCCCCGAAATGGTGCACATTCTCTCCTGATGACCCCAATTTAAATATAAATTCGAGAGGAACACAATAAAAGAAATTCAATGAAGTCATATACCGTAAAGAAGCTCGGTGGAAATGTCATTGGAGGAGCATTACATATTCAGCTCGTTTCAGGTGAGTCTCAATTACATTCAACGAAGTCATATGCCGTAGTGAAGCTCACTGGAAATGTCATTGGCATGAGGAGCATTACACATTTAGCTCACTTCAGGTGAGTTTCAATTACATTCAATGAAGTCATATACCGTAAAGAAGCTCGGTGGAAATGTCATCGGAGGAGCATTACATATTCAGCTCGTTTCAGGTGAGTCTCAATTACTTTCCAGTAATTTCCTTCTTCAAGGAAAATTAAACATTTTATTGTTATTGTTTATTTTTGATTTGGTTTGGTTGAGTTTGGTTTGGTTTAATTTACGGCATATCAAGCCCTTAGGATCATTTAGTGCCGAAGCGGTAGTTCCTTTACAAACATATTTTTGTTGGTAACATTTTTCTTTCAAAAACATATTTTTGTTGGTAACATTTTTCCTTCAAAACTTTTTTGTTGGTAACATTTTTCAGTCAAAAACGTATTTTTGTTGGTAACATTTTTTCATTCAAACATGTTTTTTTGGTAATATTTTTCCTTTAAAAATATTTTCTTAGTAATATTTTTCATTCAAAAAAAGTTTTGTTAGTAATATTTTTCCTTCAAAAAAATTTATGTTTATATTTCAGAAAAATGTGTTTTTATACTTTCATAGTGTTTTGACCCTTGTTTGGAGGGTTAACTATTTGCCCATAGCTGGGACCCTAACAGGTGCTACTATCCCGGGTCAGAGTGGACCTGGGAATAACAGCAATTAAAAGGTGGTTCCATGCTCCTCGCAACCTCGAAATCAGCGGCCTTGCTGCCGGATGCAGTTCACCGTCATGCCCAGGACCGGTAAATTTCTGAAAAGAATATATAAATATTATTTCAATTGATGTTCTGCTTCTACTTTCCCTTGAGCGAATAACATTTTCTATGTTTCATTTAGAAGATGTGTTGTTGTTCTCATCATTTTTAAATGTTTGGTATCCGGACTACTCAGATAAATCCAAATACCAGGACAGTCTGGCTCCTAACAAGGTCGTATTACACACAGTAGTATATAGCGGAATTCTGGATCCTGGTTGGTCATCAAATCGCAAAATTCAAAATACGTCAGAGAAACGGTTTTTCCACAGCTAAAGAAAAACTCGTTCTGTGAGCCACCCCAAGTGACTGGATTGAATATTTAAGGATGGTCTCTAACCGGTCACAACGGTCAGTCAGGGGAGGCGGTTTACTGGCACACATCTAAAATGTAACCAACTTCAAATCAACCCGGAGATAAAATCAGGTCGCACGTTGTTCTCTTTCTCCATATCTATCTCAACAATTACTGCTACAAACATTTTGTACGAACTCTTAATACCTCAACTTTATCATTGAACACGAACTCTACCCTTAACTTCTTAATGTTTCTAATTGTACATTAACTCCTACAACTTATGTTATTCCTCCTTTTCATAAATTTCTATTTTAAAATGCAAAATGTATATTTTATTATTCCACTCTTCTACATTAATACACACATTCCAACTGACAACCAAACTTCTGATGATGATGATGATGATGATGATTCTACATAAATCCTGTAAGTTGTAGGGAGTTCGGTTAAGTCTGACACAAGGCCGAACAAAAGAAAAATTAATCAGCTCCCTTACACTTCAAGTATTTTATACAGGAAAACACGATATTAGAGAGTGCGATAACATTTAGTGAACTTCAGAAATGCAGTCTCGGGAAAAACTGGAAATTTATAAATTTTACAGGCCAATCAATGCTGGATGTTTCCTGTATAAACCGTCCTTGATCAGCAAAGTTTAGGCAACGTTGAGTCTGGTCAGTACCGAGATGGGTGACCGCTTGGGATTTCCAGGTGCTGTAGGTTTAGACGTCCGGGTGGTGTAATGTATAATGACTGGAAATTCTTAATCGGATAGTCGGGTTTCAATACCTGTCGGGCTCGTTATATTTACTTACGAGCAAATACCCTCACCCCAATCAGTTATGGTTAATTAGTACAACTTTTGAACTTTTGTCACTGAAGCATTATTATCTAAACAAAAAAGGTCTTTTAATCTAAAAATATTTTCTGACTTTAAATAACCTGCAAAGGGTTGATAAGCCGTAGAAAATGAATGAATAAGTCAGTCAGGTCTGTAGAACCAAATCTTTGCCCCTTAGAGTGTCTTCTTCAGTTGTTAGGAATTATCAACACGTATTAACAACCAGATAGCAGATTATGGATTACCTCAAACCCAAGCGCAATTTTCTTGCGACATATTCTTTAGTCTTAATACTGTGCTTAAATTCTAGAAGGCATTTTTTGTTGTGAATTCTTGTTTAGAGATCACACAAAATAATAATAACAAAAATAGATATGGAGAGATAAAATGTAAGTATATTGAACAAAATATATGCAACCTGGAACACGGGTTAGTAGATTCAGGAATACTAGTAATACTGTTAGTAAGAATCAATATATACAATTTTGTAGATAAGAAGTCCGGGTAATAAGTCTATATACTTACTGACCAACTAAGCGGCGGTACAACTACTCAACTGAACTCCCGCACTTATTTATACGCCTTAGACGAGTCCATTTATTGTGCAATAAAGGGGTGATCCCCAACATTTTTCTATATGTTGATGCACCTTCGAATCTCCCTATTATACAATCCATTCTTCTTTTATTATACTTCTTCTTTATGTGCTGTGTCCCTTTAGGACGTAGGTGATCATGGCTCTCCACAATTTCCTATCCCTTGTGGCTCTTAATAATTTTTACTTTCTGTTATTTCTCTGCTCCGCCATCCGTTTATTCAAGCTCATTATGTATGTTATGCGTTGTCTTCCTCTTTCCATTTTGCTGTCTATCTGTCTTGTGAATTTTAGATTTTCCAAGACCTTCTTCCTCATTATATGCCCTCTTCAACTGTCTCTTCCTGATGTTAAGTATTAATTTCCTTTTTGTTTCTATTTTCCACAAAACCTCGTCGTTATTCACGTCGTTACTCCACGGTATCCTCAGTATCCTTCTGTATAACCACATTTGTATATCCTTCTGTATAACCACTGTTGCTTCAGTTCTCCTGAATAGACCGTCCATGCCGGATGATTACATAGTAGTTTAGTACTCTTTCCCTTGTTTTTAGCGAAGTTTTCCTTTTCTTATTACACTGCTTAGCTTTCTTAGTTATCCCAATACCTCTTCGAATTTCAGTGTCACTTTTTTTCCGTAGTCTATTAAAACACTTAACAGATACTTAAATTCCCAGGCTTGTTTGATTTTGAATCTCCGATTTGAAATTCGCACTTTGGGCTCATCCTTTCGCGAGTAACCCTGCCTTATGCCATCTTGCAATTGATGTTTAGTACCTTCTTCACTCTTTTCTTCACTGGCTTCTCTAGAAGATTTTGTGGGTTTCTTTCTCTGTTTTTCATCAACACTGTGTCATCTGCATACCGCTCTAGGTTGAATACACCGGTTCTCGTTCGATCACCGAAGTTAAGCAACGTGAGCCTGGTCAGTACTTAGACGGGTGACCGCTTGGAAATACCATGCGCTCTAAGCGTTCAGTAACGGATGTGTGTTGTGGTGTAGTGGAGGTCGGCTTGGAAAAAAGAAATCGGTGAGCCGAGTTTGAATTCCAGTTGAGTACCCTGCATTCACATAAGCAGTGGTACCCTTGGGAAAGGTATTAATCCGTCACTTCCCTCCAGTTATGGGTTACATAACAGGATCGGGCCTGGGGGCAACCCATCTAGTGTTAGTGTCACAATGAAAACACTCTTGGTAGCTCTGGCGAAGCATCAAGTATTCAGCTATTTTACAAGATTGAAATTCTCTATAAACTGCGCCAGGGTTCCAAATGCACAGGGAATACTGGAGGAGTGTAGTGAGTTCTATCTCGGCCGAGGCCACAGGACGACGACGACGATAAGTTGAATAAGACCGGTGAGAAGACACATCCTTGTCTTACAGCCCTTTCTATTTTATTAAATTTCTGCTTCATTCTTGTGCTTCCAATTTCTTCAATTTCCACTTGGCTCTGTCTCTTGTCGCTCTCAATATTTTTCCTCTTGGTATCTCTCCCAAACACTTCACCGCCATTCATTCTTCTTCTTCATCTGCCATGTCGCTTCAGGACGTAGGCGATCATGGACTTCGATTTGTACCTGTCTCTTGTCGCTCTCAATATTTTTTCTCTTGGTATCTCTCCCAAACCCTTCACCGCCATTCATTCTTCTTCTTCATGTGCCGTGTCGCTTCAGGACGTAGGCGATCATGGACTTCCACTTGGCTCTGTCTCTTGTCGCTCTCAATATTTTCCTCTTGGTATCTCCTTCAAACCCCTCTCCGTCATCTGTTTGCTCACACCTATCAAGTATGTCTCACACTGATTTTCCTTGTCTCTCTTTTATTTTGTTTGCCTTGTGAGTATTAAATTCTTCATGCCCTCCTTCCTCATTACTTCTGCCAGGAACCTCATTTGTCTCTTAATGATGTTAGGTATGAATTTTCTTCTCGTTTGCAATCTCTCCAACACCTCATCGTTGCACACGTGCTCAGTCCATGGTATCCTCAGCATCCTTCTGTGAAACCAAATTTCTCCTACCTGAAGCCTGTCTTTCAACCTTAATGTGATCGTCCTATTCACTTCCAGATATCACATAGCAATCCAGCAGTCTTTTTTCTTTGCTTCCAATGAGATATTCCTGTCTCTCAGTTATCTGGTTAGCTTTTTGTTACGTTTGGTAACAGAATTATGTGAAATAATACAAAACAACGTAATAGTATAAAAGTAGGTGTATTGACAGGAAAGTGAAGTATTTACAAGAGGTGAGGATTAGTAGAATACAGAACAAGGTAATTAGTACACAGTATCGTGATAGATTGACTAGTAGAACACTTCCGGTGCAATACCGGAAATACCCGACTGACTCGCTCACTCGATTTCCTTACTCGACTTCCTTCCTCGAGGTATAATCACTACTATTTTATATAGTGATTCGAATAGTCCATTTCCGTGGACTACTCAACACTTTTGAAATGCCATGCCAATGCGTCTTTGGATCTCAATGTCGCACTTTTCATTCGTTGTCAGTTACGCTTCCCGACTATTTTCTTTGTTATTGTAAGAGTTTTTTTAACTTCCACTTTCTTCAGAATTTTTTCTTTCTTATTTTTAGCATGGGACTGTCGAACCACATGGGTTTCTTCATTTGTAAAGACATTATTAAGCATTTACTCTCATATACATCAGAAGATAGTATTTCAACATTGTTTTCTTACAATTAAGTTGTCCCAAAAGTTCGTAAACACTTGCAAAAAATTGAAATTTTACTCGACAAAACAACAAAAATTATTTCTCAAAATAAAGACATCATTTTCCAACACTTTCTGCCATCGATCTGCAAGCTTTCGAGTCTAGACAAAGTACCATCCAGCCGGCTTCGAATAAAAGAATTCTTGACGCGCTTCCTCGATTTCATCAAACGAGTCAAATCGGCAGCTCTTCAGAAAATGTTGCATTGAGTGGAAAAGGCTGTAATCTGATGGAGTACAGTCAGGACTGTAGGCTGGATGTGGCAGAACCTCAACGCCGTCCAGCCCTTCAAACTTGTCTTTGGCCTTCCTGGCGGTGTGTGGCTTGGCATTGTCCTGCTGCATCAAAGCTCGCTTTCGGCTGAACAGAGCCGGGTACTTTTGCTTCAACTTTTCGTAGACCCGCTCAAGTTGCTGACAGTAAAGTTCGGAACTGATGGCACGACCATTCGGAACCAACTCAAAATGCACGATTCCTTCAAAGTTCCAACAAACGCACGACATGACTTTCATGCCGAACCGATCTTTTTGGAACCGACGGTGTCTCTTGCCCTTTCTGAACCCATCGCTTGTCTCGATTGTGCTGGACCAGATAGACCCATTTCGCAAGTGTTTACGAACTTTTGGGACAACCTAATATTTCCGTTTTAGTTTAATCTTTACTTAATGCTCGATATTTCTGGCCTTGTGTAATACAAAGTTAAGCTACATCAACATCACTAACACATTCACTGTCCATTTGATAGTTACGCATTTACATAACTTTTCCCGCCATTTATGCAGCGCGATAATCTTTTTCTTCTTTTCTTTTATTCTATTTTTATCGTCTTATGATTTTGGCACAGAAGATTAGAAGAATAGATTTGAAATTCTAGATCTCTGGAAGTTACACATGATGGGAGCGGGCAGAGAAGAGAAATTTTAAAACCATTTTGCCAAAGACTTCTTTTTTTCCACTGGGGACTGGTATTGTGATTCTTATCGAATTATTTTATTCAACGATTTTAGCTTTATTGAGTAAATTCTGTGCACTTGTCTGAAGACACACAGACAGACACACACAGATTTATGTACAAATATTACATGTAGCGATATTTTTACATAGTTTATCAGTTTATTATCCAATGTTAACTGAATAGATAGATAGATAGATAGATAGATAGATAGATAGATAGATAGAAATAGATAGATAGATAGATAGATAGATAGATAGATAGATAGATGAGAAATGAACGAGAATGAAAGAAAGAAAGAAAGAAAGAAAGAAAGAAAAGGAAAAACAAACAAAAATAGAGAGACAATGAGTAGATAGATAGATAGATAGATAGATAGATAGATAGATAGATAGATAGATAGAAATGAACAGAATGAGAAAGAAAGAAAGAAAGAAAGAAAAGAAAAACAAACAAAAATAGAGAGACAATGAGTAGATAGATAGATAGATAGATAGATAGATAGATAGATAGAATAAGAAGAATGAGAAAGAAAGAAAGAAAGAAAGAAAAGGAAAAACAAACAAAAATAGAGAGACAATGAGTAGATAGATAGATAGATAGATAGATAGATAGATAGATAGATAGAGATAATTAATAGAATGAGATAGATAGATAGATAGATAGATAGATAGATAGATAGATAGAAATGAATAGAATGAGAAAGAAAGAAAGAAAGAAAGGGTAAAACAAACAAAAATAGAGAGACAATGAGTAGATAGATAGATAGATAGATAGATAGATAGAGAGATAATTAATAGAATGAGATAGATAGATAGATAGATAGATAGATAGATAGATAGATAGATAGATGAACAGAATGAGAAAGAAAGAAAGAAAGGGTAAAACAAACAAAAATAGAGAGACAATGAGTAGATAGATAGATAGATAGATAGATAGATAGATAGATAGATAGATAGATGATAGATAGATAGATAGATAGATAGATAGATAGAAATAGAAATGAACAGAATGAGAAAGAAAGAAAGAAAAGGAAAAACAAACAAAAATAGAGAGACAATGAGTAGATAGATAGATAGATAGATAGATAGATAGATAGATAGATAGAGATAATTAATAGAATGAGATAGATAGATATATAGATAGATAGATAGATAGATAGATAGATAGAGATAATTAATAGAATAGATAGATAGATAGATAGATAGATAGATAGATAGATAGATAGATAGAAATGAACAGAATGAGAAAGAAAGAAAGAAAGAAAGAAAGGGTAAAACAAACAAAAATAGAGAGACAATGAGTAGATAGATAGATAGATAGATAGTAGATAGCTAGATAGATAGATCTCAGTGTCGCACTTTCCATTTTCTTTCAAAACACTTCCCAGGTATTTAAATTTCTGTACCAGTAATTGGCCTTCCCTTTTTGATGATGACTATAGGTTCAGTTTTCATGAAATCTACGTTTACTCTTTTCTTTTCGCTTTCCCTTGCGACTTTCTGTCGGAGGTCCTACATTTCCCTTTTTCGTGTCTGCCATCAGATATGCGTATTTTACATTTCTGACACTGTGACCATCAATACTTAGTGAAATTAGGTTTCGATGTATGGTTATTTTAGAAGATATGACCAACGGAAAAAACTAACGAAAGTCACAGAATTTTATATATAGATTTATTTTATAATTATATCACCCCCAATCAATGCAATTTTCTGACACTGGTGCGCAGAGGGTTACATAAGAGGAGAGTGATGAGAAAGAGGAAGAAGTTATAGGAGGTGTCAAAAAGTGGGTAAGAGAAGGATGAGAATACTAAGAAGAGTGGGGTGGACGGAGAAAAGAGCGTGAAAGAGAGGATGCAAGTCAGTGAAATAGGAGCTGACTATTGATTTATATTTAAATTCTTGGAGATTGTAGCTGTCGGGGAAGCAAGTAAACGGAAAGGAATTCCATAGGCAGGAATTGCGAGAACAGAAGCTGTTAGAGTAGATGTTGTGTTTACGTTTTATTGGCTTCACAGTAGAAGGGTGGGACCAAGTTGCTAATCTTGCGGCTCGAGTAAATTCATACATTGGAGGCACCAGTGTGCTAAGTTCATCGGAGCAGAAGCCGTGAAAGTATTTCTAGAAGAGACACAAGGAAGCCACATTTCGCCGGAGAGAAAGTGACTGTATCTGAGCTGCTAATCGGGATTGATCAGATTACAGATACTCCGTCGGATATTGTCAATAACCCTTCGTGGATAGCAGTTACACCCGACCAGATATGGCATCTGTATTCAATGCACGGGCGGATGGTAGATTTATAAATGTGCAGGATTGATACTAGACAGAATTTTCAGTCTATGCAAAAATATTCCCGAGTAAAGTATCCATAAAAAATGAAGGGTAATTTCCTAGGAATATGTTGTATCCCCGAGGTTGATATAATACACAGAAAGTGTGCTGCGGCATTATTCAGCACAATATCCGGTGCTAAACGGACATACACAGTACTGTACAATAGTTACAATGACAAACAAAACAAAATTACAACGCAGAGAAGAGGAGTTTAGATCGCAATAGTCGCCAAAGTCATCAGTCCGAATATTACTCGAATGACGCTCGAATATTAAGCCTCGAATTCTTTACTTAAATTATTCTTTACTTAAATAGACCATTTAAGTCCATGTGCCATTCTATCATTGAGAGTGTTGCAAGGGTGTCAGCTACTCTACAAAAGAGTTTTATATTCTTCTTTTACTTACTATCTGCAAAAGTGCTATGATATTATTCGAGAAAATATGACGAAAAACTGAAAGAGAACCTATATGCCTTGAAAAACAGTTTTTTTTAAGTCTTGTCTTTTAATATCTTTCTGCCTTTCTCGGATGAAGAGTTAATATCATCATTATTTACACCATTTATATTCAATTTTCGTCATCTTTGTGGTTGTTATCACAACGTTTCTGTCGTTTCTTAATGGTATACCGAAATGAAAATTCTGAACTGAACCCTTTATTTAAGCTACGGAGTCGTACTGCTCATGTGTCGGAATATTTCTTTTTATTTCGTCCTGTTTAATTATTGCGTACCCGTTTTCACCGAGTGCAAATACACAGTCCAGGGATTTTTAGCTATTAACAACCCTTCCCTGTTACCACTCTTAAACTTTACTCCGCCAGCCATCTGCTCAAATCTATCAAGAATGTCACGTGTTGCTTTCCCTTGTCTATCCGTCCCATGAGCATCCGATTCTCTAAGCCCTCCTTCCTCACTACATGTCCCAGAGACATCAGCTGTCTTTTCCTGATGTTAAGTATCAGTTTCCATTTTGTGTCCATCCTCTCCTAAATCTCGTCTTATAAGGTAACTAATCTTGTATATGAAAGCTGTTTTGTTGCCGTCAGCTTCTAAGGTGAGAAGTCTTATATAGGAAGGCTATTTTGTTCCCGTTGACTTCTAAGGTGGGGAGTCTTGTACATGAAAGCTATTTTGTAGACGTCAGCTTCTAAGGTGAGAAGTCTTATATAGGAAGGCTATTTTGTTCCCGTTGACTTCTAAGGTGGGGAGTCTTGTACATGAAAGCTATTTTGTAGACGTCAGCTTCTAAGGTGAGAAGTCTTATAGAGGAAGGCTATTTTGTTCCCGTTGACTTCTAAGGTGGGGAGTCTTGTACATGAAAGCTATTTTGTAGACGTCAGCTTCTAAGGTGAGAAGTCTTATATTGGAAGGCTATTTTGTTCCCGTTGACTTCTAAGGTGGGGGAGTCTTGTACATGAAAGCTATTTTGTAGACGTCAGCTTCTAAGGTTAGAAGTCTTATATAGGAAGGCTATTTTGTTCCCGTTGACTTCTAAGGTGGGGAGTCTTGTACATGAAAGCTATTTTGTAGACGTCAGCTTCTAAGGTAGTGAGTCTTGTATATGGGAGATATTTCATTGCCCTCGGCTCCTATAGTAGTGAGTGTTTGCATATGAAAGTTATTTTGTTGCTGTCAGCTTATAAGGCAGCAATTTTTAAGTATAAAATCTTTTTTGTTGCCGTTGACTTCTAAGGTAGCGAGTCTTGTATATGAAAGTTAATTTCTTGTCGTCGGCTTCTAACGCAGCGAGTTTTGTATATGAAAGATGTTTTCTCGCCGTTGACTTCCAAAGTAGCGAGTCTTGGGCATGAATTTTGTTGCTGCCAGCTTCTAAGGTAGCGAGTTTTGTAAATGAAACGTATTTTGTGGCCGTCGGCTTCTAAGGTGAGGAGTCTTGTACATGAAAGCTATCTTGTTGACGTCAGCTTCCATGGTAGTTAATCATGTACAAGAGAGGTATTTTGTTGTTGTCGGCTTTCAAGGTAGCAAGTCTTGTATATGAAAGCTATTTTGTTGCCCTAGACTTCTAAGGTAACGTGTATTTTATATGAAAGCTATTTTCAGTCTGCTTTTAAGGTACCGAGTCTTGTATTTAAAAGATATTTTCTTACCGTCAACTCTTAAGCTACGGAGTCTTGTATTTAAAAGCTTTTTTGCAGTCGGCTTCTAAGATACCGAGTTTTGTATATAAAAGCTATTTTGTTGCAGTCGGTTTCTTAGATACCGAGTTTTGTATATGAAGGCTATTTTGTTGCAGTCAGCTTCTTAGGTACCGATATTTTTATATGAAAGCTACTTTGTTGCAGTCGGCTTCTTAAGTACTGAGTTTTGTATATGAAAGCTATTTTGTTGCAGTCGGCTTCTTAGGTACCGAGTTTTGTATATGAAAGCTATTTTGTTGCAGTCGGTTTCTTATGTACCGTTTTTTGTATATGAAAGCCATTTTGCTACAGTCGGCTTTTTATGTATCAAGTTTTGTATACGAAAGCTATTTTGTTGCAGCCGGCTTCTTAGGTACCGAATTTTGTACATGAAAGTTATTTTGTTGCAGCCGGCTTCTTAGGTACCGAATTTTGTACATGAAAGCTATTTTGTTGCAGCCGGCTTCTTAGGTACCGAATTTTGTATATGAAAGCTGTTTTGTTACAGTCGGCTCCTTAGGTACCGTTTTTTGTATATAAAAGCTATTTGGTTACAATCGCCTTCTAAGATACCCATTCTTGTATTTGAAAGCTATTTGTTTTGCTGTCGACTTGTAAGATACTGAGGCTTGTATTTAAAAGTTATTTTGTTTTTGTTAACTTCTAACGTACTAAGAATTGTATATTTACGCTATTTGTTGCCGATTTTTAAGGTACCGGAGCTTGCTATTGAAAGCTACTTACATGTCATTGTCTTCTAAGATACCTAGGCTTGTTTATGAAAGATATTTGTTGCTCTTTTCTTCTAAGATATCGAATCTTGTGTTGTAACTTTTATTGAAGTCGACATCTAAGCTATCAAGTCTTCTATTTGAAAACTATTTTTTTTTTTTTTTTTTGCCGTTGACTTGCGAGGTACCGGTCCTTGGTATGACGGTAAACTTATCCGGCAGCAAGGCCTCTGATTAGGAGGTTATGAAGAGCATGAAACTACCTCTTAATTGCTGCTGTTCTCAGGTTCACCCTGACCCAGAGTGGTAGCACCTGTTAAGGTTCGAGCTATAGGCAAATAGTTAACCCCCAAACTGGGGTCAAAACATTATGAAAGTATAAAATTACACTTTTATAGAAATATATGCTTGAAAATATATTTTTATAGAAAAATATACATTTTTGAAGAAAAGAATTATTACCATAACACATTTTTGAATGAAAAAATGTTATTCTTAGCAAAATATTTTTTGAAGGTGGTATTAAATGGGCATGCCTCCCAAAACTACCATACGAACGCGGGCGTCCCTCAAGGTTCTATCCTAGGTCTCACGCTCTTTCTGATCTACATTAATAATCTTCCCGACACCATTAGATCCCAAGTTGGCATGTATGCCGACGACACAACAATCTACTCTCGCATCGATCAGGAACCAGGTCTGGACGACAAAGTGAACTTCGCTGCCGTACTTGAAAGGGACCTCCAATCCGTAGTGGCCTGGGGTAGGAAATGGCTGGTAAATTTCAATGCCTCTAAAACAAAGCTGTTATCAACTAACCACCATAGACAATCGCATCTACCTCCCATTAGCATGGGACAGGCTAGCCTCCCAGAGAGTAAAATACTACACCTCCTTGGCCTTACACTTTCGGCGGACCTCAAATGGAATGACTATATTGAATCCATTGCCAAATCTGCTGCTATGAAAGTCGGCTCCCTGTGCAGGGCCCGGAAGTTTTTCCCACCTGAATCTATTCTGCACATATACAAATCTACCATGCGCCCGTGTATTGAATATTGCTACCATATCTGGCCGGGTGCCCCTGCTGCTCTCCTTGGGCTTCTTGACAAAATACAAAGGAGGATCTATAACATGGTTGATACTGACTTGGCAGACCGGCTGCAGCCGCTCTCTCACCGGCGTGATGTGGCTTCCCTGTGCCTCTTCTACAAGTACTTTCATGGCTTCTGCTCTGATGAGCTTAGATCACTGGTGCCGCCTAAGCACGAATTTACACGAGATACTAGATTAGCAACTAGGTCCCACCCTTTTTCAGTTAAACAGATAAGATGTAACCGTAAATTCTATTCCAACAGCTTCTTTTCTCGCGCTTCCCGCCTGTGGAACTCCCTTCCACAAGTCTACTTTCCCGACAGTTACAATCTCCAGGTGTTTAAATGTAGGGTCAATAGACACCTCCTATCACACTAACTCCCAACTATTCTCAAAACACTCTCATCTACCCAACCCTCATTCTCGGTATCCTTACCCGCCTATCACCCACCCTCTGACATTTCCTATATTTAATCATCCTTTCTCCACTCTACGTAGCCCCCTGCGCAGTAGTGGCAGTGACATGCCTGGCTCGGGGTGAAACGCTTATAAAAAAAAAATACAAAACTAGAAGACATTTTCTGTTTTCTAAATTAAAAAAAGAATAAAAACAAAAACTGTTCATTAAAATCTGACTAAATCAACTTTCTGACTATAACCGAACATGAAAGAAATACATTAAAACTCCCACCTTTTTGGCATTAAATAACCCACAGAGGTTGATATGCCGTTAAACTAAACTCAAACTCAAACTTGCAAGGTACCGAGGTTTGTCTTTGAAATCTTTTGTGTTGTTGCTAGCTTCTAAGTTACTGTGACTTGTATTTAAAACCTATTGTGAAGCTGTTGGTTTCTTAGGTACTGATTGATGCATTTATAAGTCAATTTATTTTCGTTGACTTATAGATACTGAGGTTTTTACTGGAAAGCTAATTTGTCCCGTCGATCCCATCCATATAGCTGATTGTATTTAAATGCTATTTTGCTGCCGTTGGCTTCTTAGGCACCGACGCATGTATTTGAACGCTATATTTTTGGCATTGGAGTTTAAGGTACCGAGGCTTGTATTTGAAAGCTATTTTGATACTGTCAGCTTCTAAGATACCGAGACATGTATCTACTGTGGAGTAATAAAACGTGATTCGTTCAAATCAATGAAGTAGCTTGTGTGGTTGGAACGAACCAATCGGCTTACAAAAGCGATAAGGACTTTAATCTCCAGAAAAGCATTTTTTGTCTTGTTTTATTATTATTATTTTGTAGTTCGATCGATCGATCGATCGAATTTAGAAGTCGGTGTCGTCTCTGATTGATCAAGAGTTCGATTAGCGATTTGGAAAACCTGAGATCGATAAGTTATCTTTGCTTTCAGGGTAAAGAATATTTTATTTTCCAATACCTTCGTTCCGTGGGTAGATAACAGACGATCTGCTAGATTCGTATTTGTAGTGCCAGTTTGATGAGTTGCAGTACTACATATCTGTTTATATATCTTAATCTATACGTATCTATTTATCTTTCTGCATGTCTGTTTCTCTTATCTATCTATCTATCTATCTATCTATCTGTCTGTCTGTCTTTTAATTTGTTCATATCTAAATCTGTTCATACCTATCAATATCTACCAATTTAATTCTGACCTTATCTAAGTCTTCGATCTTATTTATCAAGTATGCAGGGTGCGATGGATAAAGTGTCGTCTAAATTAAGAAAAAATGAATATAACACTGACATATCCTAACATTGACGTCTCAATATATTTACCAAAATTACCAAAATGCATCTTGAAATATTAAAGAGAAAATTTGTTTAATAAAATCGCCATTGCTTCTAACCACAGCCTCTACACGACTTCGTAATCTCCTGCAACTCTTCTGTCCTGTCACATTGTTTAAGTTAGTGAATGTTGCCATAATCCTTACCTTCAGTTCATCTTTAGTTTGCTAAGCAGTTTTGTTGGTCTCTTGCTCAACTGCATGACAAATATAATTCAAGGAGTTGCAGTCTAGAGAGTTAGGGAATCACATGTAAGGGGTGATATAGTCGCAGAAATTATCTGACGGCCATGACTGGGATCTCCTGATATGTGGCATGGTGCAGAGTCTTATTGTCATACATAGGGTCTTCCATCAGACACCCTAGTGACCCAGGGAAACACTAACTCCTCAAGGCTTCCGTTTTGAGTCTGAGGCTCTGTGTAAAGATGAATAGAGATCACTCTAAACACCATGATGTTGACTGTATATATAATCCAACTCTGTCCGAATCCTCTGCAGTGTCTTCAGATTGACACCCAAACATTCTGAAATATTCATCTTGAAGCTTCTGATGCGAATGCCAAACGGTACAGCTTTCAAATTTCTGGTGGAGTGCATTGCGTCATAGTGCTTTTTTTCTCACAAACGGTGCCCAACTGACCCTACTATAACAAGCAATCGACAAAATCAAAAACAACGTGCATGCACGAAATTATAAATCTAAAATGGCTGCAATTTATCCATCGTCCCTTATATATATATATATATATATATATATTGACGGATGTGCGTTGTGGTGCAGTGGATGTTGGCTTGGAGTGGGAAATCGGTGAGCTGAGTTCCAATTCCAGTCGAACACTACATTCACTTACGCACTGGTACCCTTGGGAAAGGTATTAATCCGTCCCTTCCCTCCAGTTATGGGTTAAATATCTGAGGTCTGGTATTTATGCGATCTTTGGCAGACTTCTGCACTGATTGTTTGTTATCAGCAGTCCCAAAAAGTGTGGATGGGGCTACACAATCCTACACCACTTTAAACAATTCTTTGTGTGGTAGTCTAACTGAGTTAGACGCTCTTACGTCGAAATCGACGGGAGAGTTCATAATAATAATATACATATATATATATATAAGTGTGTGTGTGTGTGTGTGTGTGTGTGTGTGTGTGTGTGTGTGTGTCTGTCTGTCTTTATGCCTTTGTTTCATTTGGTCTTTTTAATATCTATGTCTGCTTGTCTGTCTTTTTCGTTTCTTTATATCCGTTTATATATATATATATATATATATATATATATATATATATATATATATATATTTCAAATTTCAAAGTGAATCTTTATTCTGATTAGTTAAAAAGGAACACATAAATTTTATGTCTTCCCATATACATAAATAGCAAACGGATTATTTCTTGTATTTAAGTGTAAATCATTTTCAAAACAAACATCTAAAATTGCCTGATGACGAGATAGAAATCTCGAAACATAGAAATTTCCGTGTTGCAATGTTTTTTTAATTCATAATTATATGATTATATTATGCTCTACAATATTTATTGTATTGAGCACTTTTTATTAAAAAAAGTAAATGTCAGGAAACTCAAAATCATAAAACCTTGTGTCCTCTTTACCTGGATATATATATATATATATATATATAATTTGTTTAAACGTTATTAGAGAGAAAGAGAATGCGCATGTGAGAGAGAGAGAGTAATTCGAGTAGATTTGTTTAAGTTTGGGTCTTAAATCTCTTTAATTTTTAATCTCTCTAAACTCTCATTCACCATCTTTTTCACAAGCGACCGAAATTGTCCAAATGAATTTTAAAAAATTCCTAAAAAGCTCGCAACAAATTCCATTTTCCAAAAGATTTTCCATTAAAAATCGAAGGACCCTGAGTCTGTTTTCAAGCAGGAAAAGCCTGAATCCTATAACGATTTTACGAATGGACAGGAAGAATTTGTTTGTTTATTTTTAAGTCACTTCTCCCCCCCCCCCCCCAACAAAAAAGAAAGATTTGCAGAGATAAGTAGGCTAAAGAAGATGTTTAAAAAAAAATAAACACTGATTATCTGCTGGTCAGTTCCATTCAATCTGGGCATTCTTAATAAACGGTAACGGTGGAATTATATTAATATTGTAAACATGTGTCATTATTCTCTACACCCACAAAAAATAAGTGCAAACAGGGAAAACAAAAAAAAATGGCAGAGTGATTTAAAACAACGTCGGCCATTTTTATTAACTTTTCTTACGTTTCTTTTTTCCTCGGAGGGGAACGGGACGTGTTTGAAGTAGAGGGCTTATATGTATTCATTGATTTGTCATAAAGTTAAGAGTTATCCGTCCATAAATTCATATCTAATTGCCGAAAGAAATCTTCAAAACAAGTAGTTATTTTGGAGTGGGCGTTTATAGCTGTCGATATCGATAAATCGTAAATAAAATGCCTGCTCGAGCCGACGGGAATTTCAAGCCAGGTGGCGGGGAGATAGCTAGGGAGACCTATTTACCCAAATCTACACGATGCCGTGATCTGAGTTGTGATTTCGTTTCGGGCTGTAATAGGGTTGGCCAAAAGTAGATATACACTTGTTTTATTTATTTATTTATTTATTTACTGACGTGTTTTTTTTTTCTTTTTAGGTAGTAATACCACAATTCAGAACCAGGGCTGAATTCACAAACTGTTTCTTTTTCTAAGATAGAGCACCTCCTCATTATGCTTAACTCCGGAGTTTAAATAAAGAGTTCAGTTCAGAATTTTTAGATCGATATGCACTTAAGGAATAACCGAAACGTTGTGATAACAATAACAAAGATGAGGAAAATAGTCTGAATATAAATGGTGTAAAAAATAATAATAATATTAAGTCTTCATCCGAGAAAGGCAGAAAGATATTAAAAGACAATACTTAAAAAAGCTGTTTTTCAAGGCATATAGGTTCTCTTTTTAAGTTTTTCTTCATATTTTCTCGAATAATGACATAGCACTTTTGCAGATAGTAAGTAAAAGATGAATATAAAATTCTTTTGTAGAGTAGCTGACACCCTTGCAGCACTCTCAATGATAGACTGGCACGTGGAATTAAATGGTTTGTTTAAGTAAAGAATAATTTAAGTAAAGAATTCGAGGCGTAATATTCGAGTGTCATTCGAGTAATATAACTGATTACTTTGGCGACTATTGCGATCTCAACACCTCCTCTCTGTGTTGTGAGTTCTGTCTTGTCTGTCATTGTAACTATTGTACTATTCTGTGTATATCCGTTTAGCACCAGATATTGTGCTGAATAATACCACAGCACACTTTCTGTGTATCGTATCAACCTCGGGGATACAACATATTCCTAGGAAATTACCCGTCATTTTTTATGGATACTTTGCTCGGGATTATTTATGCATAGACTGGAACTTCAGTCTTGTATCAATCCTGCATATATATAAATCTACCATCCGCTCTGCATTGAATACTGCTGCCATATCGGGTGTGCCTGCTATCCAACTAGGGGTCCTTGACAAAATCCAAGAGAGAATCTGTAATGTGATTGATCCCGACTTGGGAGCTCTGATACAGTCACTTTCTTACCGGCGCAATGTGGCTTCCTTGTGTCTCTTCTACAAATACTTTCACTGCTTCTGCTCCAATGAACTTAGCTCTCTAGAACCCCCTATGTATGAATTTACTCGAGCAACAAGATTAGCAACTGGGTCCCATCCTTTACTGTATAACTAATAAAATATAAATGCAACTTCTACTCTACAGTTTCTTTTCTCGCACTTCCCGCTTGTGGAATTCTCTTCCGTTTACTTGCTTCCCCGACAGCTGCAATCTCCACAAGAATTTGAATGTAAAGTCCATAGCCATCTCCTATATCACTGATATGCATCCTCGCTTTCACGCTCCTGTCTCAGTTCTCATCAGTATTCTCATCCTTCTCTTACCCACTTTCTGACACCTCCTATAACTTATTTCTCGTTCTCATCACTCTCCTCTTATGTAACCCCCTACGCACCAGTGTCAGGAAACTACCTTGCTTGGGGTGATATGATTATTGAAAAAAATCTATAAATAAAATTCTGTGACTTTTGTTAGTTTTTCCGTTCGTCATCTAAACTTATTTATAAATGGAAGTTTGTCTGTGTGTGTGTGTGTGTGTGTGTGTGTGTGTGTGTGTGTGTGTGTGTCTAGTTATTTATCTGATCCTCTTCATTAACTATCTATCTAGCTAGCTAGCTAGCTAGCAATCTAGCTATCTATTTATCTGATCCTTTTCATTATCTATCTATCTATATATATATATATATATATATATCTATCTGATCCTCTTCATTATCTATCTATCTATCTATCTATCTATCTATCTATCTATCTAGCTCATTCTATCTATCTAGCTATCTATCTATCTATCTGATCCTCTTCATTATCTATCTATCTATCTATCTATCTATCTGATCCTCTTCATTAACTATCTATCTATCTCGCTAGCTAGCTATCTAGCTATCTATTTATCTGATCCTCTTCATTATCTATCTATCTATCTATCTATCTATCTGATCCTCTTCATTATCTATCTATCTAGCTAGCTAGCTATCTATTTATCTGATCCTCTTCATTATCTATCTATCTAGCTAGCTATCTATTTATCTGATCCTCTTCATTATCTATCTATCTATCTAGCTATCCATTTATCTGATCCTCTTCATTATCTATCTATCTATCTAGCTATCCATTTATCTGATCCATTTCATTATCTATCTATCTATCTAGCTATCCATTTTTCTGATCCTCTTCATTATCTATCTATCTATCTAGCTATCCATTTTTCTGATCCTCTTCATTATCTATCTATCTATCTAGCTATCCATTTTTCTGATCCTCTTCATTATCTATCTATCTATCTAGCTATCCATTTATCTGATCCATTTCATTATCTATCTATCTATCTATCTATCTATTTCAATCTGTCTATCTATCTATCTAATTCAATCTATCTATCTAATTCAATCTATCTATCTATCTATCTAATTCAATCTATCTATCTATCTAATTCAATCTATCTATCTATCTAATTCAATCTATCTATCTATCTATCTATCTATCTATCTATCTATCTATCTAATTCAATCTATCTATCTATCTATCTATCTGTCTATTTATCGATCTATCTATCTATCTATCTGATCCTCTTCATTAACTATCTATCTATCTCGCTAGCTAGCTATCTAGCTATCTATTTATCTGATCCTCTTCATTATCTATCTATCTATCTATCTATCTATCTATTTATCTGATCCATTTCATTATCTATCTATCTATCTATCTATCTATCTATCTAATTCAATCTATCTATCTATCTATCTAATTCAATCTATCTATCTATCTATCTAATTCAATCTATCTATCTATCTAATTCAATCTATCTATCTATCTAATTCAATCTATCTATCTATCTATCTATTTATCGATCTATCTATCTATCTATCTATCTATCTGATCCTCTTCATTAACTATCTATCTATCTCGCTAGCTAGCTATCTAGCTATCTATTTATCTGATCCTCTTCATTATCTATCTATCTATCTATCTGATCCTCTTCATTATCTATCTATCTAGCTAGCTAGCTAGCTATTTATCTGATCCTCTTCATTATCTATCTATCTATCTATCTATCTATCTAGCTCATTCTATCTATCTAGTTAGCTATCTAGCTATTTATCTGATCCTCTTCACTAACCCCACTTTTTGTTCGGATATTATTCTACATCCTACTGTCATCCACATACAAGCCTGTTACACTGTATCACAGATCATCAGTGAGGCTAAACACATCCACTGCCTTCTGGCCTTGATCGAAACCAGACCGATTTGGTGTCAGTCGGAGTCGATACCCCTAAACCATAGGCGCAGGGAATCAGACAAAGGAGATTTTAACGTGTTGTATATAAGCAGTATATACACACGCTGAAAAAATCTCAATTAATTTCTCAAGAGTCACGCATATATTGAAGAAGTTTGTCTCTGTGTGTGCATGTGTGATTTTGTTTCTGTGTGTGTGTGCCCGTTACCTATACACTCCGAAACGGCTGAATCGATTTTCTTGAAAATTTACACAGTTGTACTATAAGCATATGCGAGTGTTCTTAGGTAGGTTTTGTGTCGAGGTACCACGGATAATATATATATATATATATATATATATATATATATATATATATATATATATGTTTTAAGTTTGTTTATTGTCATATGGATGTGCGTTGTGGGTACAATGGATATCGACACGGAACAAGAAATCGAAGAGCTGGTTTCGAATCCCAGTTGAATTCGTTGCATTCACTTACGCGCTAATACACTTGCTAAAGGTATTAATCCCTCTCTTCGTTCTCCAGCTATGGGTTAAATAGCATGATATATTTCGTTCTATAGCACTGGTTGACAATGAGTCTACCATAGAAAGTAATGGTAAACTACTACAGGAAAATCTTCTGCCAAAACGTGTATCACGTATGGCACTTAACTTGGTATATTTTTGTTTAATCAGTAACCCCCATTTATGTTTAATTTAAAATATAAACACCGTCTATTTAAAATAAATTTTATATGTTTTATGTCCGTCTATTTTAATAAAAATATTTTTTATAAAATATTATTAAACCCCGTTTATTTCATATATAATATAAAAATATTAATTCCTATTCATGTTAGATATAAATACTGTCTATTTTAAATACAGTATATAACGGTACACAATCTGTTTTTGTGTAGTTTTGTGTGTGTTCCGATAATAGGTATGGCCAAGTGGTTTGTCTAGATAATTGACTTAATTTTGTAAAGATCTCTACGATGGGGCAAAATGGATGCCCGCCTCTCCATTTTCAAAGTGAACATCAACACAATTTTCTCTTCACAACTTATCACCTTTCACTTCTCAGACATTACGATATATAAATATACACAGCTAATTTAAGTCCGGTCTGTTAAGCATTCACTCACGGAGAAGCATTCATTGTTTGCAGTCAGCTACCGTCAGCGTTTTGATTGTTATAATTGCATAACACCTCCAGGAATTCTTTTCTCTTTTGTCTATATATTATCAGCAAATTGCAAATTGCGTGACCCGAACTAATAAATAACAATGATGATAGAATGGAAACAAACTAAGATTCGCTGTTGTTATCTCGCCATGGCTGCTAATCAGTCTAGGAGAAGGAATACTCTAAATTTTAAATTATAGAGAGGACATAAGGAAACTACTCCGCTATCTTTCCCAAGATTATCTTTTTTTCTTTTTTACTTTTTTGATCCTGTTCTTTTATTGTTCTTTCTTTTTAACAATATTTTCTTTTTCTCGAATTCTTTCGTTGCCAGTAACTTCTTGCTGTGTTTTTTTTTATCATTGCACCCCAAGCAAAGCAGTACCGCCACTGATGCGCAGGGTGATACATAAGAGTAAAAGTTTAGTCAGGAGGAGAGTGAAGAGAAAAATGAACCAGTTACAGGGGATCTCAGAGAAACAGAAGCGAAGGATGGGAACACAGATGTGAAGACAGTTGCGAAGGTAGAGAGAAAGGAAAAGAACAAGATATACAGGGTGATGTAGAAAGAACTGGGGTCAAGTGGATAAAAGATGGGTATTCAGTAGATACACAAAGATAGAAAAAGGCGTAAGTCAAGGATGTGTCTTTTCACCGGATTTGTTCAACCTATACAGCGAGAATATTTTGAGGACCCTAGATGACACGCCAGGATTTGTTATTGGAGGCCACAACCTGATCAACATAAGATATGCGAACGATACAGTGCTGATTGCGGACACGGAAAGGAAACTACAAGACCTCATACAGAAAGTAGCAGTGGAGAGTGACAAGAAGGGACTACAAATAAACTTTAAGAAAACTGAGTGCATGGTCATCAGCAAAAGATACAATCCAAAATGCCAAATACAGGTGGAGAATAACAGAATCAAACAAGTACAAGAATTTAAGTACCTAGGAAGTGTTCTAACAGGAGATGGAAAGTGCGACACGGAGATCCGAAGGCGAATTGGCATGGCAAAGGACGCGTTCCAGAAGATGAGCAAAATACTAACACACAGGAAGATCTCAATAGAAACGAAGAAAAGAGTGCTAGACTGCTACGTGATGTCAGTTCTTCAATACGGCTGTGAATGCTGGAGAATATCATCGAAAATGAGGACACACCTGGAAACAGCCGAAATGTGGTTCTACAGAAGGATGCTACGGATATCGTGGACTGAGCATACAAGCAACGACGAGGTGTTAGAAAGAATGGCAACAAAAAGGAAATTGATGCTGAGCATCAGGAAGAGACAACTGAAGTTCCTGGGACATGCAATGAGGAAGGAGAGCCTGGAGAACCTGATACTGACTGGACAGATAGAAGGAAGGAAAGATATAGGAAGGCAGCAGATAACATATTTGCAGGGCCTGATCAGGTGGATGACGGAACGGGGGTTGCCAGGAGCAACAGGCTCAAACATACTAAGAGCCACAAGGGATAGGGAGACGTGGAGAGCCATACGTCCTGAAGGGACAGGGCACATAGAAGAAGAAGATTGACATTGCATTTAAATTCCTGGAGGTTGAAAAGCAAGTATATGGAAGGAAGTTCCACAGGCGGGAAGTGCGAGAAGAGAAGCTGAAGGAGTAGAATTGCCGGCTGCATTTGGTTGATCTAACTGTAAATGGGTGGGACCTTGTTACCAGTCTGGTTGCACGTGTAAATTCTTGTGGCAGGGACACTAATGACTTAAGTTTGTCGGAGCAGAAGCCATGAAAATATTTGTAGAATAGACACATCCCGCCGGTGAGAAAGTGGCTTGAGTCGAGCCGCCAAGTCGGGACCTAGCACATTACAGATATTCCTTTGGAGCCTGTCAAGAACACTGAGATGAACAGCGGGGTCGCCTGACCATATATGACAGCAGTATTTTCTGCATGGACGTGTGGTTGATTTGTATATATTCAATATGGATTCAGGCGGAAAAAAGTGAAAAGTTTTTTTTTAAGTTATGCCAATTCACAGATAATAAAAAAAGGAATCTATGGAGAGAGCAAACAACTCCACTGTCTTTCTTAATAACGTATGGCAATTCACAGATAATGAAGAAAGAGGAAATTGTGGAGGGCTATGAACGTCTACTTTTTGAAAGGATATGGCGTTTAAAAGAAACTGAGTGCACTACTAGACACGCATTTCAGTATTTCGTAGCATTTCACGCATTGACAGATGTGAAAATCCACTCGGGGTATGGCTGGTCTCACACACGTCTGACGTTGCGCATTACCCACAGCCTGACTCTGCTCATTCTCCGTAAACTTTCACAAAGTGCCGATAGATATCACAGCGAGTATTTTATTTCCCGTTTGAGGTAGTCAATCAAATACTTCAAATGCTTCGGACGCACTTTCAAGTTTGATGCCAGTTTACTCGAGTGTCGCTAAGTTGCCATTTGCATCAATACAAGAAAAAAAGAATTGATGGTTTGTTTCAGCCATGCCATCAACAGACGCCTTTGACATCGTCGGCCAACATAATAAAACAGGAATGATTATTTTTCGGAGACCGCCCACGCATACACATAAATACGAACAGAAAGACATAGGTAATAAGGTTTGTATGAACTGAGAGAGAAAGAGAGAGAGAAAGAAAAAAGAAAAGAGATAAATAGATTAAGATAGAGAGAGAGAGAGAGAGAGAGAAGAACTAGACTTAAAAACATAGAAAGAGAGAAAGGTGACTGAGATAGTAAAAGAGAGAGCGATAGTAAAAACACTGAGATACATAGATAGATAGATAGATAGATAGATAGATAGATAGATAGATAGATAACGAACAGGCTTAGATAGATAGATAGATAGATAGATAGATAGATAGATAGATAGATAGATAATGAACAGGCTTAGATAGATAGATAGATAGATAGATAGATAGATAGATAGATAGATAGATAGATAGATAGATAATGAACAGGCTTAAATAGATAGATAGATAGATAGATAGATAGATAGATAATGAACAGGCTTAGATAGTAGATAGATAGATAGATAGATAGATAGATAGATAGATAGATAGATAATGAACAGGCTTAGATAGATAGATAGATAGATAGATAGATAGATAGATAGATAGATAATGAACAGGCTTAGATAGATAGATAGATAGATAGATAGATAGATAGATAGATAGATAGATAGATAGATAATGAACAGGCTTAGATAGATAGATAGATAGATAGATAGATAGATAGATAGATAGATAGATAGATAATGAACAGGCTTAGATAGATAGATAGATAGATAGATAGATAGATAGATAGATAGATAATGAACAGGCTTAGATAGATAGATAGATAGATAGATAGATAGATAGATAATAGACAGGCTTAGATAGATAGATAGATAGATAGATAGATAGATAGATAGATAGATAATGAACGAGCTTAGATAGATAGATAGATAGATAGATAGATAGATAGATAGATAGATAGATAGATAGATAATGAACAGGCTTAGATAGATAGATAGATAGATAGATAGATAGATAGATAGATAGATAATGAACAGGCTTAGATAGATAGATAGATAGATAGATAGATAGATAGATAGATAGATAGATAGATAGATAGATAGATAATGAAAGATAGATAGATAGATAGATAGATAGATAGATAGATAGATAATGAACAGGCTTAGATAGATAGATAGATAGATAGATAGATAGATAGATAGATAGATAGATAGATAATGAACAGGCTTAGATAGATAGATAGATAGATAGATAGATAGATAGATAGATAGATAGATAGATAGATAATGAACAGGCTTAGATAGATAGATAGATAGATAGATAGATAATGAACAGGCTTAGATAGATAGATAGATAGATAGATAGATAGATAGATAGATAGATAGATAGATAGATAGATAATGAACGAGCTTAGATAGATAGATAGATAGATAGATAGATAGATAGATAGATAGATAGATAATGAACAGGCTTAGATAGATAGATAGATAGATAGATAGATAGATAGATAGATAGATAATGAACAGGCTTAGATAGATAGATAGATAGATAGATAGATAGATAGATAGATAGATAGATAGATAGATAGATAGATAAGAAAAGAAATCGGCATAGATCAATAGGCCGCGCAGTGTGAATTGATTAAGAAAGAAAAAGTGAATGAGACAAATCTATTCTGAAATGAATGTGAAACGTTAGAAGTGAGAGGCCGGCCGTTTCTATGGCAACGCAAGCCATGCATTTCTTTCATTTCATTGTATTTGATTCTCGTCTGTTTATTTTTATTTAGACGCTCCATCTTTGTTTTATCCTCAATTTATTTCCCTTGACGCTTTTGTGTGTGTGTGTGTGTGTGTGTGTGTGTGTGTGTGTGTGTGTGTGTGCGCGTGTGTGTGTGTGTGTGTGTGTGTGTGTGTGTGTGTGTGTGTGTGTTTTCTTTTTTCTTTTTACATTCGATCGATTTTTTTCCAATTATTTCACAAAGTTTTTTATGATTCAGCTCATTTATTGTTTTTCTTTTTTCTTCTCTCTCTTTCGCCCCCTCTCTCTATCTCTCTCTCTCTTATTTTTTTACTTATTTTTAATTCCTTTCTTACTTTTTTGCGTTACTTTCCAGCTTCCCCCTTCCCCACATCAGACCGAGCATCGTTGCACCAGTCTTAATGATTCTTGTCCCACTCTTTAACCATCTCACCATCTTCCACATACGGAAGCGGACACAAGCAAATACGTACCACGCACGCAGGCACACGCACACGCACACGCGCGTGCACACACACACACACACACGTATATATATATATATATATATTTTCATCCGCAGACAGATCTGTTTCGCTGTATCACAGCTCATCAGTACGGTTTGACTCCGATTGCTTTTTGTCTTTTGCTATTTTTTTAACCCAGGATTGAAACCCGACCGAAATGGCGTCAGTCAGCGACTCTACCCCTGGGCTATGCACAATGGTCTATATTATAATAGGGAGGATATATATAACAGTTCGTGGTTTACTCGAAGGAAAGCAGATAAGAGAGGAATAGGGTCAAGGATAAAGAAAAAAAGAGGAGGAAAAAAGTTGGTTAGCACGTAAATTCCTCGAGGTCAAACCCCTAAGTGAATATCCATTCTGATTAGCCGAACACACACACACACACAAAAAAAAAACACCCACATACATTCACAGTAAACCGAAAGTATTTGTCATTTAAATGTAAATCGTCTGCACAACCACACCAGCATTACCTGATGATGAGAATTAATCTCGAAACATAGAAATTTCCATGAAAGATTGACATAACCATATAATTATATTATATTATATATATATATATATATATATATATATATATATATATCCGCAGACAGATCTGTTTCACAGCTCATCAGTACGGTTAGACTGCTATTGCTTTTAACCCAGGATTGAAACCCGGCCGAATTGGCGTCAGTCGGCGAGATTTTACCTCTGAGCTATGGACGCTCGGTAGAAGAAGGCAGACTTTTTTGTGTGTATATTATCATTTTACACTCCCAATAGCTGAGAGTGTTCTAATTCACTGTTGAATGAACGATGCGTAAATGCTAGAGTAGCTACTGTTTTTCAAAGTCTACCATTCTTTCAGAGTGCTCAATCAGGGTGTGAGAGCGTAATATATATATATATATATATATATATATATATATATATATATATATATACATAATGGCATGAAACAAGTTAAACTTCATACTTACAGGCATGCAAGTGATGACAAAAGATAAGAAACAAAAAAAAAAAGACCGACCGGTTTCAATCCTGTTTTTCATTAGCGTTCAACTAGAATTTATTTTGTAATTCTTCAATATTAAAACATTAAAACTGAAGATGATTTTAACAAGGGCAAGAAAATATTAGGAGGCGCAGGGACAGGTACTAGATGGTAATAATGTGGAGTTCTAACAGACATTTGCTTTGATTGCAGAGAGATGGGGTCCTAAGTTTCATGTATAGAGACTCCAATACCTGTAATTGAAACCTGGAGTATGAAGCAGACAGCACAGAAAGTTATTTGGACGCGGAATTGGATTTTATACGCAACTTCTTTTTCTTCTTCTCTGTGCCCTGTCCCGATCATGGCTCTCCACGTCTTCCTATCCCTTGTGGCTCTTAGTATGTTTGCTCCTGTTACTCCTGGCAACCCCCGTTCCGTCATCCACCTGATCAGGCCCTGCAAATATGTTATCCGCTGCCTTCCTCTGTCTCTCTTTCCTTCTATCTGTCCAGTCAGTATCAGGTTCTCCAGGCTCTCCTTCCTCATTGCGTGTCCCAGGATCTTCAGTTGTCGTTTCCTGATGCTCAGTATTAATTGCCTTTTTGTTGCCATTCTTTCCCCCCCCCAAAAAAAAATATCCTAGTGATGTTGTAAATGGTGTGGTGCGTGAGAAAATCAATAGTTTTTGTAAAGACAAACCGTGAAAAAGTGTCCAGATAATCTGAGGTGGCCTTACATTGATTCACGTGGTGAGATACTGGCTAGGCAAATTTCTAGAGCAGTTAAATCGTGTTATTTCTCTGCTCAATCTAGGATACATTTTGGCACTCGTTCTGCTTTTCTGTCTATGCGAAAGGACTTACTTTCTCAAAACCATATTTCTTTTGTTGTTTATAAATTTACTTGTATTTGTGGCAATGACTACATCGGCAGGACGTTCCAGCGCGTGAATCGCAGAATTAAACAACACGCGCCATTACGAATTCTCACAATGAATGCTCGGCCGAATCAATTTGTAAACACTTCTGGGTCAGCAATAACTGTAGCAGAAACTGTGTAACCGACTTTAGTGTGGACCAATTCACTGTGCTGAACGAGAAATCGGGAAGCCGAGTTCGAATTCCAGTTGAATTCCTCGCATTCACTTGCGCACAAATACCCTTGGGAAAGGTATTAATCCATCTCTTCCCTCCAGTTATGGGTTAAATAATATGACAAATTGAATTCTATAGCCTTGGTCGGTAACCAGCCTACCGCAAAAAGTAATGGCAACCTACTACGGGATAACCTTCTGCCCAGTCAATCATGTCTCTTTCGAGACATGATCGCCCAAACGTGTATCACGTATGGCACTTAATTGACTGACTCATAAAACTATAAACTTTTGGCGTTCTTTCAAAAGATGATGAAATCATGTACATAGACGCAGATGTTATTTAAAAAAAGATATTTATTTAAACGTAATTTAAAATTAAAATTAAAGGAAAAAATTGTTTTCTTAAAGTAGAATTTCAACCTAAATTTAAAAAAAAAACGTTAATTAGATTACAATTTGTTGTATAAAATAAAGATAAAATCAGAGATAAAAATAACATCAGGAGAGAGATCATACAGTTAAAAGTGAAAATCATGGTACTAAGATTAATACTTTAAAAGTTTTATCGTTGCTAGAGATCGATAGATAGATAGATAGATAGATAGATAGATAGATAGATAGATAGATAGATAATGAACAGACGGACAGACAGACAGACAGATAGATAGATAGAGAGATAGAAACAAACTAATAGATAGATAGATATATAGATAGATAGATAGATAGATAGATAGATAGATAGATAGATAGAAAAGTTTTTTTCAATTGTAAAAAATTTTAAATCCCTTTGGATGAGAAGTAAAGGAAAAAAAATTCAGAAATGTAAGTTTCTATCTGTATTAGAAGTTTTTATACCGAAAAATTCACCTTATTTATTGAATGACCCTCGTAGATAGATGGATAGATAGATAGATATCACTCCTCGTCTATATGTATAAATATATATAAATTATAACATAAAAACCAGCATCTTAAAATATATATAAAAACACACGCATGCACGAACGCACATACACTTTCTCTCGCTCTTTGCCTACGTCACACACACTCACATACACACAGGTATATATATATATATATATATATATATATATATAGGTATAGATGTCCAGTTCGTAAACGGTGAGGATAATCCAACAAGATGAACTTAATATAAAATATTAAGTGTTATATCTATATAGAGAGCTTAATGGATGTTATCCAGAGCAATATGATATTTATAAAGGGAAAACTCAACACGTCATTTCAATTGGTTATAAATTATAATTCATTTCTATGAGATTAATTAGCCCATTATTCCTTTCATTTGGTTCAAAAAAATTTTCTGGAATAAGCATTTTCTTTAACTGAAGAGAAAGATAAAAAGAAAAAGAAAAAGAAGGAAACGAGAAAGAGGAAAGGAGATTCAGGACTTAGGCATTAGCGTCAGATCTGTCTGGGATTGCCCAGGCCGTCGTGAAGAGGTTGACCTCTAAAGGAATTTCTAATTCTTTGGATACTGGTGTTTGTGTGACCCCGTAAAACCAACCCATCCATTTATACTAACTTATATCCATATATACATATGTGTACATTCCCACATATACTTCCAAATGGAACTTTGTTCATGCTTTCATATATTTACCGCCTTACACTTTTTCGTATCTATTTCCGGATCCTGGCGTTCGTGTACTCACACATATACATTTGACAAAGACGAGATTTCCGCGCGTATAAGTAGTATTACATATATACACATACGTATAATTGCTTGTAATTCCCACACATACTCCCAAATTACACCAATATTTTCATACTTCCATACATCCAGTGGATTTACGCATATATGCCTACCCATCCGGATATATGTATACTGGGCAGAAGATTATCCCACAGTAGGTTGCCATTGCTTTCTGTGGTAGACTGGTTGCCGACCAAGGCTACAGAACCCAATCTGTCCTATTATTTAACTCATAACTGGAGGGAAGAGACGGATTAATACCTTTCCCAAGGGTATTTGCGCGTAAGTGAATGCAAGGAATTCGACTGGAATTCGAACTAGGCTTCCCGATTTTTCATTCCGAACCGATGTCCACTGCACCACGACGCACATCCTCCTAAACACGGTATCCTAACGCTGAACAGTCAACAGTGATCAACCCTATGTCATTTAGATATTTAAGGATAAACACACGCATGTAAATATTTATGCGTGTGTGTGCATGCATGTACACGCTTTTACGCGCAGTTGTGTGTGTGTGTGTGTGTGTGTGTGTGTGTGTGTGTGTGTGTGTGTGATGTCTTCTGTGTGTCAATAAAAACAAGTATATAAATAAGCACACACTCACAAGCAAACATGAGAGATCAGCCTATAGAAAAGAGTAATAAAAAGCAAGTGTGAAGTGCCTTAACTCGAGTTCGAACACCGACAGCTGGCACGATTGGAAATGTATTGTTATCTCCATCATTATACTGGACACAGTTGAGTCCATGAGCAGGAATGAAAGATGCATATGAACTAGATGACATAGATAGATAGATAGATAGATAGATAGATAGATAGATAGATAGAAAGAAATAAACTAATACATACATACATATAGATCGAGATAAAGATAGAAACAAACTTATAGATAGATAGATAGATAGATAGATAGATAGATAGATAGATAGATAGATAGAAATAAACTAATACATACATACATATAGATCGAGATAAAGATAGAAACAAACTTATAGATAGATAGATAGATAGATAGATAGATAGATAGATAGATAGATAGATAGATAGATAGATAGATAGATAGATAGATACTAATACATACATACATACATACATACATACATATAGATCGAGATAAAGATAGAAACAAACTTATAGATAGATAGATAGATAGATAGATAGATAGATAGAAATAAACTAATACATACATACATACATACATACATACAGATCGAGATAAAGATAGAAACAAACTTATAGATAGATAGATAGATAGATAGATAGATAGATAGATAGAAATAAACTAATACATACATACGTACATAGATACATACATACATACATATAGATCGAGATAAAGATAGAAACAAACTTATAGATAGATAGATAGATAGATAGATAGATAGATAGATAGATAGATAGATAGAAATAAACTAATACATACATACATACATACATACATATAGATCGAGATAAAGATAGAAGCAAACTTATAGATAGATAGATAGATAGATAGATAGATAGATAGAAATAAACTAATACATACATACATACATACATACATATAGATCGAGATAAAGATAGAAACAAACTTATAGATAGATAGATAGATAGATAGATAGATAGATAGATAGATAGATAGATAGAAATAAACTAATACATACATACATACATACATACATATATACATACATACTGAAGCAATCAAATTTTCAATTTATTTTAGCAATAAAGCTGATTTTTTGTTTCCTGTTCACCTTTTTACGTTTTCTTTATACTTTTTTTTTTCATCCTTCAAAGCTTCGGGATATTTTTCGTCTTTTATTCTTCATCGGATCCTCACGGTCATGCGAGAGTTCCTTGGACTACAGTCAGGAAGAGTGGAAATTAAATCCTCGTAAATCTATATTGTGAATGCTTGCTCATTGACCTAGAATTTACGTCGTCTACGTTCAAAAATACTTTGTCCACTTCTATTTTAAAATTCACAGAAACAATAGCAATAAGAAAACAAGTCATCTAATAATAATAATAATAATAATAATAATAATTACTAGAAAGAGCAGTCAAAGACCACAAATCTCCGCCATAACAATATCAAAATCATCTCTGATTAGAGATGATTGTTAAAATGAGAAAGAATAACTACAATAAACTCTAAACAAAAATACAAAAAATGAACTCGACCGCTCTCAAAATTAAATGCACATTTAAAAAAAACAAGGGAGGTAATTCAGTATTCAAAATGATCTAGTAGTAGTAATTTACTTTTTGGTAAGTGAAACATAAAGATGTAAATTTTATTAATAAAACTGGAAAAATAGCTCAAATTATTTTTCCCATCACGGACCGAACTCAGAATCTAATTAGTTCGTGCCAGTCATGAAGCCAATCATCCCTGAAAGTTTCATCTGAATCCATCCAGTGGATCTTGAGATATCTTGACCACGGACTGACAAAACAAATAAACAAACATGCAAACAAACAAATAAACGAACAGACAAACGCGACTGAATACAATACCTCCGCTTTAAGGCGTAGGTAATAATAATAATAATAATAATAATAATAATAATAATTTTCACTAGAAACTTTCAGGCAAATATTATGCATAATAATATGGATCCAAAATGCAGGTTTTGTGATAAACACCAAGAAACAATAGACCACCTAATCTCAGGCTGTTCTGTGCTTGCTCCAAATGAATATAAAAATCGCCACGATAGAGTGGGGCAATATTTACATTGGACAATGTGCAAACATTATGGAAAATCTGTAAACAAACACTGGTATGAACATCACCCAGCACCAGTTACAGAAATAGAAGATGTAACCATTCTATGGGATTACACCATCTACACAGACAGAAAAATTGAAGCAAACAGGCCAGACATTATTGTTAAAAACCAGAAGGAGAAAACTTGTCTATTAATTGATATGGCTTGTCCAGCGGATTGTAACATAGCAATCAAGGAATTTGAAAAACTGTCAAAATATAAAGACCTGGAAATTGAAATAGAAAAAATGTGGAAATTGAAAACAAGAGTTTATATGCATAGAAATAAATTAAGGTTTTTTACAAATAAAAGTAATGTATTTTGGTTGATACAAGGTCGTCAAAATGTTCATAATAGTCCTTGCAAGAATGAGTTTATGTGTACGTAGGCAGGAACGTACGTGTGTATGTATGTGTGAGCGTTATCTTTGAGTAGGAGTGTCCTTGAAGTATTCGCTCAGTCTTACAGGGTTTCGTCCGGTTATCAAGTATTAGAAAAGGCAGACGGATAAATCGTGAGAATAAGGAGGTGGGGAGAAAGATAGAGATAATAATAATAGCGATCGCTTGACGTTTGTTGAGGGACGTGTTAATTACGCTCGTATTTTTCTCTTTGATGACAATCGTCTTGTTCTGTCTTTTTATTTCGTTTCCTGGCGCTCCGAACAGGTCATTTGGGAATTCACTCCCGGATGTGATTCTGGCATTTCTGTTTTGTTTTTAAATGCTTCCTAGTTTCCTACCGGCTGGGAAACATTTCGCATGGCAGTGTGAAATTTCGCAAGTTCTGTGTGTGTTAAGCAAAATTTGTGCATTCGAGAAAATTCGTTTATTTCTAACAACATCATTGAGTCAGTGTTTAGCATTTGAATTTTCAAATCTAGAACATGTTTTGTTCACTACACTGTTACGTAATAGCAGTCCTTGTATATGGCAGTAAATGCTGCACTATCTCCACACAGATGAGGAAGAGACTTGAAGCAACAGAAATGTGTTTCCAGAGAAGGATGTTGAGAATATCATGTACTGAGCATGCGAGCAACAACGAAATTTTAGATAAAAACAAAAAAAACGTATATTTAACATCAGAAAGAGACAGTTGAAATTTCTAAGTAATATAATGAGGAAAGAAGACTTGGAAAATTTGACACTTACAGGCTAGATTGAAAGCAATAGGGGCAAACAACGCTTAACTTTACTGGGGAGCTTGAGTAAATGGATGGCGGGACAAGTTTTAGGAGCAATAAAAATAAGGTAAAACTGATTTTTTCGGTGTAATGGTTAACAACTCGGAATGAGAAATCGGAGAGCCGAGATCGAATTTTAGTCGAATTCTTTTTATTTACAAATATCCTTGGAAAATGTATTAATTCATCTCTTCTCCTTCCAGCTATGGGTTAAATAGCAGAACAGAGTGGGTTTTATAGACTTGCTTGGCAATTAGTCTACCACAGAAAGAAATGGCAAGCTACTACGGAAAAATATCTTCTCCCTATTCAGTCATGTCTTGAAAGAGACATGGTAGCCCAAGTGTGTATCACGTATGGTAATTAACTGACTGACTGACCAGTACAAAACTTTTGCAGATATGGTACTTCGAAACGTTACGATAATCTTGTGATATCTTTGAGGGTAAGCGATCAGGCTTGGGTAAGGACAATAATTGATTGCAACTTTATAGAAATATCACCGCAATGTCACCAGTCTTCCAACCAAACAGAACGCCGCAAGACCGTTCCATGTTTACTGGGTTACTATTTATATATATAAAAGGCAATCTGGGAGTCTGTGTGTGACTGTAAGCTATGCACGCCTATTTTTTTTTAAGCTACGGCGTTCAAATTTTCTAGTGACACATATCTACAGGGAAGCCAGGTTGACACATACTTTTTGAGTTTAAGTTCAGCAATTTTTACCTTTCGCACTTTTTGGCCAATGGTGCAGATTGTTTACATTTGCTCCGTAAAACATCTAAGCTCTAAGATAGTTGCTAGATTACGTCACAGGAATTAAATCCCACGTCTCAAACGCGACTAAAATATTTTTTTATTAAAATAAATTAGCCTTTATATTTAATTTTTTTCTCTAAAATTAAATGTCTACATTTTTAAACATTCTTCGAAAATTTCTGAACTGAGAGCGTAATAGTTTTTATATTTCTAATTTCAGTAAAACAAAATAAATAATTTTTATTTTTATGTTAAATTCATTTAGTCAACAAAAAATGTAAATATTTTTCCTCGTAATTTTGAAACAAAAATAAATGCAATGTTGTTTACAATGTCACACAAAACATCAAATCACGTTTACGCAAAAAAAAAAATATTTTTTTAATGGAATTTTTTAACAATTTTTAAACAACAATTTTTTATATGATTATTTTTTTATATAACCTAGTCCTACTATTAAAATGTTCTGAGTTGCATGATGATAGTCATTAATAAAAAAAATAATAATAATCTTTAAAAAATTACTGAATTTATTTATGTATGACTCTGCACTTCAGTCTGGGATAATTGTAATTTCTGTGCTCTCTGTCTAACATCAGAGTATCACTTCCAGCCCTCAAGCTAGGTTGAGGATAGAATATAAGTGCGTTCTGCATAGATTCAATGACCCTTAAAAAAGAACTGTTTCTGGTATTGTCCTAAATAGTTGCACGTCCTGGTTATGACGTTAAACTACATCCGGCAGCAAGGTGTCTGATGGGGATGTTTTGAGGAGTAAGGAAGCACCTCCTAATAGTTGTTGTTTCCAGGTTCACCCTGATCCGGAGTTGCAGCCATTGTTAGAGTCCCATCTATGGAAAAATAGTGAACACCCAAACAAAAATCAACAGCATATTTTTAGAATATATTGACCATTACCTTTTTATAGCAAAAATAAATGTAAAAATACATTTTATAGTCAACTTACCGCTTTCTTTAACTACTTCCTGTCAAAGGTGTTGTAGTTTCTTCCCTGTATTTGCTATCAGCGCACTGTATCATCTTCTGTTTCTTATTCTTACTCCATCATGTATGTTGTTTGCCTGGTGTCACGTGGCACATAAGTTCTCTGGAAGGGAATCCTCCTACGGTCCAACGCCAAACTCTATGAAAAGATTGGTCTTCTGTTAAGTTTTAAATGACTACGTGTTCCAAACGCTAACAAGCTTCGTCTATCGAAATTTAGAAATCCACTTGGCTGGTTACCAACCAAGACGGCAAAACTTTGTCTAACAAACTATTTAATTATTTAAATAATGTCCGATTTTTAGAAAAAATAAAACTTTTAATTGGATTCTATAATATTATTAATACTAGTTGCACAAAAATATATTGCTCATTCCTAGTGATTTAAATGTCTGTTTTCATTTTACATCAATCTCTTTCAGAATTTAACTTAAATCATTACATATTCCACATTATATGATTCTCATTATATACTCTTCATTATGTACTCATTATATACTCCCCATTATATATTTCTCATTATATACTCCTCACTATATACTCGTCATTGTATATTCCTCATTATATATGCCTCATTATATATTCCTGACTACATGCTCCTCACTATATAAGCCTCATTATATACTCCTCATTATATAATCATTATATACTCATTATATACTCCTCATTATATATTCCTCATTATATATTTCGCACTATATACTCCCCACTATACAAGCCTCATTATATATTCCTCATTATATATTCCTAATTATATACTCCTCATTATATGCTCTTCTTTATATACTCCTCATTATATACTCGTTATTATAAACCCCCTCATTTTATACTCCTCACTATAAATTCCTCTTTATATATTCCCTGGTTCTATACTCCACATTATATACTCCTCATTACAAACCCTCTCATCTTGAACACAAAGAAGGGTTGTTTGCTTTTGCGTGAGTTCAAGCTGCCAAATTAACAGAACATGGGGTGAAGGATTCACTTTCGATCGAACATTACGGCTCTAGTTTCCACAGTGGGGATATGAGTCCGGAAGATCAAGATGGTAGAGAACGTCAATATGCTATTGACAATCATCATCTTAAAACATTAGTTGAACAAAACCTACGGCAAAATGTCAGAGAAATATCACAGAATATATGTCAGCATCTCACCAATATAAGACCATCTCAAGGAAATTGGCAAGATGAAGGAACTCGATTAATGGGTTCTACAGGAATTCAGTGAAATTCAAAGAGTCTGAGTTGTGTAGTGTGTTTCATGCTGCGTCTGCGAAATTCGAATGATCTATTTTTTGATTGAATGTTGACTTGTGAGGCGAAATGTGTCCTTTGTGACAATCGTAAATGATTAGCTCAACACATTCTAAAACTGAAATTCTGACAACGGAAGTTTATGCTAACTGACTGGAAGTCCCCCATTGGTATTATCTATAACAAATGTCTGGTATCTAACCCGTAACATCACTGCCGGTGTTAACTGCCAGTACGGTTAGACATACGATTGCTTTTTACCCAGGATTAAAAACCGACCGAATTGGGGCCAGTCGGCGATTCTACCTCTGAGCTATGGGCGCTCGGTAGGAGGCAGACTTTTAGCGTGTGATATATCATGTATACACACGCCAATAGCTGAGAGAGTTCTAATTCATTACTGAATGAACGATGCGTAGATGCTACGGTAGCTACTTCTTTGTCAAACTCTACCATCCTTCCAGAGTGCTCAATCATATATATATATATGTGTGTGTGTGTGTGTGTGTGTGTGTGTGTGTGTGTGTGTGTGTGTGTGTGTGAATAACGATCGGTACCCACAGAAACCACAAATTGCTCTAAAAAGAAAAGACGTCATACTTATTCCAAACCCGAGGAACCTTTCGGCTTACACTTTTCAAGGGCTTTGTTGGCAAAATAATGAATAGGGCTAGAACGAAGACAATATCAAAAGGGGAATTACTCACAGTACTGGGAGAAAGTGGAATTCATTTAAAAATAAACTTTAATGGAAAACATTAAAATGTGAGGTGGGGTTGTAAATTTAATTCCACAAGAGTGATTTAAAAAAGAAAAATGTTACACTCACAGACTCTCCAGCGAAAAGAAATGCTCTTTCTGTCTGCACAGGCTCGGTTGCTGGATTTTCAGGCAAATAGCCTCCAAGACCTGCAGATGATATGATGAGCGAGCACTGTGCAAGACAGAAAACCAACTGTCCTCGTACGCGGAGGCACACGCTGAATTGTCCAACAAGTGTTGGCCGATCGCTGAATCCAGGACAGCTTGGGTTGTTCTTATAGTACTGAAAGGGCTGCCAGAACGTATATTCGCAGGGACGTGTTGCGAGACCCGCGTCTCCAACCTAAGACTGGTTCGTCCTATGTATGCCGCATCACAACAGCATTTAAATTTATAAACAACGGAACTTTTTCGAAAATAGGACAACCTGTCTTTGACGAAGGATGGAAAAACAGGTCTAGTATGGAAAACAACACGCAACTGTACTGAATAATAACAAGACGAAACACACGCCGAAACTTTGTCAGTAACAGTTTGACATTTTCTGCCAAGCCAGGGTAATTTTAAGTACAACGGACAGCGACTAGGTCCCTCGATTTTTGGCTCCTTAAACCGTTTGATCTTGCGATCAATAACCCGTTTAACCACACTGGTTGGGTACCCATTTGCTTCAAAGATACTTTGCAAGCGCAATAGTTCCCTGCTCAAACATATAGGGGAACAAATATTGAGGGCACGGTGAACCAAAGTTTCTATAAGACCAATTTTGCGGGACTTAGGAACAAAAGAGTTCCAATTAGTGTACAAACCGGTAAAAGTTGGCTTGCGAAACACAGATGTCACGAAAACATCATCCCGTCGCTGAACAAAGACATCCAAAAAAGAAAGACATCCATCCCTCTCTGTCTCCATAGTGAACTGAAGAGAGAGATGTAAGGAGTTCAACTGAACTAAAAAAGACGTTCAGCATCTGAAGCGTTGTAAAATAAAGAAACGTATCATCAACATAACGTTGATATATTAATGGCTCATCAACCTTTTCAAACAACAAACGCTCATGATGTCCCACGAAAATATTAGCAAGGACAGGACCCAAAGGACTACCCATTACAACGCCGTCTGTCTATGCAAACATGGTATCATTAAAACTAAATTCAACCCCTTCATGGCCAAACGCATACATTCCAAGAATACCTCCTCGGGAATTGTTACTGGGCCAAAATTCCCTCTATACAACATGTCACCGCAGATGTTAATGGTTTCATTTAGTGGAACATTTGTATACAAACTGACTATGTCGAAAAAGACCATGAATTTATCTCTTGAAGAGAAATCTAAATTTCTAATAAAACTGGAAAACCTGAAAGAGTCGTGAACATGATACGAAGAATAAGGGTTGGATAATCTCAGCCAACCACTTAGCCAACTCATGCTGCACAGAACCCACCATAGATAGAATGGATCTAAGGAGTACTCCTTCCTTATGGACCGTAGGAAGGCCATACATCCTAGGGCGCTGCGAGCCTGTAAGCCTGACTCTGCTATAGATGTCTTTAAAAATTAAATCTTTCTTGTACAAAGACAATAGCCAACGTTGAAGCTTGGCTTCAATCTTGCTGGTGTTGTCAAAATTGTCGGCAGAACCTATAATAATAAACTTGGAAGGATCATTCAAAATGTTATACATTTTTGATAGATAATCCTCCTTGTTTAATATAACAACACCAGATCCCTCGTCTGGCTTGGTTATATAAATGTCTTCCCTGGAACGTAATGACTTAAGTGTACAAAAATGAACACGACGCTCGTCCAAAATATCTTTCTCGCAATCTAGCGAAGCGAATTCATTGGCAAACTCAGCAAACAACCCAGCTTTAACTGTGGAATACTTTTCAGTAGAACTTTGAACATGATGAATAAGTTGCGAGTATAATAACTCGAACTCAGAAAGAATTTGTTCCTTGTCGATCTGAGAAGGCGGCACACAAAAATCCAACCCACGGGAGAGAACAGAAAGTTCAACCCCAGTGAGACTTATACTGGAAAAATTGAAAATGTGTTGATGTAAATCACCAGAAACACGACCGTACCTTCTAGTAATCAAGTATTCTAAGTACTTACTATTTCTCTCGGTATTTCAAGAATTAGTCTGCGATTAACTAATTATCGAGAGGATCGAAAAAAGTAAAAAAAAAACTATTTCTGCTTTAATATCGTTCGTGATAGAACGAAAGGACCGTAAGACTTTAACTGAGCATTCAAATAATTTATTAAGCTCATACTTGATTAAAGAGTGTTCAATGGAGATGCCAGAGCTTTTGATTCTGGACAATCTCCTCAGGATAAAGGAAGGAACCACACTACAGGACAAACACGATCTGAGAAAAGTTCTTCTAATTCTCAGACTATTGACCCTATGCCATGATCTTATAGCCTGATTAAATTGGCTAATCAAATGACTGGGGTGCATTTGACGGAAATATGTGAATAACAATCGGTACCCACAGAAACCACAAATTGCTCTAAAAAGAAAAGACGTCATACTTATTCCAAACCCGAAGAACCTTTCGGCCAACACTTTTCAAGGGCTTCGTTGGCAAAATTATGAATAGGGCTAGAACGAAGACAATGTCAAAAGGGGAATTACTCACAGTACTGGGAGAAAGTGGAATTCATTTAAAAATAAACTTTAATGAAAAACATTAAAATGTGAGGTGGGGTTGTAAATTTAATTCCACAAGAGTGATTTAAAAAAGAAAAATGTTACACTCACAGGCTCTCCAGTAACTACAAGGAGCGAAAGAAATGCTCTTTCTGTCTGCACAGGCTCGGTTGCTGGATTTTCAGGCAAATAGCTTCCAAGACCCGTAGATGATATGATAAGCGAACACTGTGCAAGACAGAAAACCACTTTTTTTTAAATCACTCTTGTGGAATTAAATTTATATATATATAGATCGTCCGATCACCGAAGTTAAGCAATATCGAGCCTGGTCAGTACTTAAATGGGTGACCATTTGGGGATGCCAGGTGCTGTAAAAGTAAGGACCAAGAATGGTCCACCGTTTCTCCAGGTTGGGGGTTGCGTGTAGGGCTAAAAACCTTGCCTCGTAAAAAACAGTTTGTTACAGCAACAAAAAGTTGCTGCCCTATGCACCATTGGGTGGGATGGATGGATTATATATATATATATATATATATATATATATTTCACAACTCGACGACATAATTATTGCAAAAACATAAAATAATGAGGCACTGTTAAAAAGTATGGTAGGGGAAGATAGTGAGCGCACTCCCCGACGAATTTGTGTGAATACTTGGAGTAACGGGTACGGAACCTTACTTGGCCACATTTTGTCAGGAAGCCAACGAGACTTTGCTGCATCCAACACATTACCCTGATCTCTTGCCCACTTTCTACCACTGGTTTAAGTTTCTTGACAAATTTTAAGCCAAAAAAAATTTCGTTGAAAAGAAGATGTAGGCACTACATTAAAATATTTCTTGGCATTGAAACCTTTAGATTTTTATCGTAAAGGTATAAATAATCTTGTAACCTGATAACAGGAATATATAAATATTCAGGGTTCTTATAATGCTTGGAGCACCTCGGCGTGGTGTAATGGTTATCAAGCTCCTCTCGCTAGAATCGTTATGATTGAGTAGTGAGTTCCATCCTCACTGGGTACCACTTACTTTCGGCCGTGTGTTACGTCTAAGCTACGCTTAGAAAATCACCTTCCTCCAGTTTTCGGGGTTGGGCGCAGGGCTAACAACCCTGGCCCATAAAAAACAGTTTGTTACGGAAAAAGCAAAAGCTGCCCTACACACATTAGGTGTAAGGAAAAGGTTATTTCTTATTTTTATTGTGTTTGATTTAAATAGTGTTTAAATACATAAATTCAAGAATAATTTTCGATTCTAAAATCGGACTTTATTTTCCGTAAAAAGTTAAGAGGTTAACCGTTGTTTAGTCTTGTTTCTCTTGCTTTTCAGGGCTTGCGACCATATCACGTTGAATACACCGGTTCTCGCTCGATCACCGAAGTTAAGCTACGTTGAGCCTGGTCTAGTACAAAGATGGGTGCCCGCTTGGGAATACCAGGTGCTGTAGGCTTTTAGTGACGTTTGTGGTGCAGTGGAAAAAGAAATCGATGAGCCGAGTTCGAATTCCAGTTGAATACCCTGCATTCACTTAAGCACTGGTATCCTTTGGAAAGGTATTAATCCCTCCCTTCCCTCCAGTTATGGGTTAAATAACATCGTATTAAATAACATCGTAGGACTTGGGGACCCTACCCTTAAAAAGAAAATCACAATGAATCTTGATACTCGAAAAAAAAAAGTATTACTAGACACAAAAAATAAAAAATATAAAATATAACAATAAATTGTTGAAAGAAAAAGGTATACCATCAATAAATAAATCAAATTTAGTTGGCAATAAATGACCCGCCGAGGTTGATATGCCATAAAAACAAAACAAACAACCAACAACCTATTCTCCTCACTTCATTCTAACCAAGGCGATCAGTCAGTCATTTGACTAATGGGTATAAACTCTGACGATCAGTTTAATCATCCCATCACGTTAACACTCTCAGTTGAATACCCTGCATTCACCTAAGCACTGGTACCCTTGGGAAAGGTATTAATCAGTCCCTTCCCTCCAGTTATGGGTTAAACAACGAGGGTAGGACTTGGGAACCACGCCTTTAAAAATGAATCTTGATACTCGAAAAGAAAAAGTATTACTAGAAACAAAACTTATATAAAAAAACAACAATAAATTGTTGAAACAAAAAGGTATTACCAGTATAAATAAAATTTAGTAGGCAATAAATGACCCGCCGAGGTTTATATGCCATAAAACAACCAACCAACTTGCTTTTTAGTTTGCCGTGCGCATCTTAAATTCCCTACACTACCCTTCTTATGTGTCTCAAACGTTTCTTTGTTCTTCATAGTTTACTAGATATTTTCGACGTTGCTATGTATATGGTATTCATAAGATTCGTCAGTAAAAACAAAATCTCTCACGGCATCATCTGTGAGGAAATAGTCCAATATTTACTGCATATACAGTCAACAATTTATCCACTGCTTTTACGCAAACCTCTCGCATTATCTGGTGCTAAACAAGAGAGTTACTGGAACCGACTTTAATTCAAAAATATAAAACATGTACACGTTAAAGTTTCTAATCAATTAAGATCAGAAGAGATGTGCGCTATAGCATGTGTAGCATCAAGGCATTTATCATTATTATTACTTTTAATATGGGCCGAGTGGTTAGAACGTTCGCTTTCTAACCAGGAAGCCCGGGTTCAAATCTCACCATGGTCGATTTGCCAGTAAGGCGTTATCAGTCTTTATAAGTTTAGAAGAATATATTTTTTCATCATGTCTGTCTTTTATAGATTCTGCCTTAAGTAGCTCACGGAGTTCTGGTTTTATAATAATTAGCTGCTGTTCTTGGAGTTAAATTATATTTTGGTATAGTGTCTCAATTTCAACATTTTTTATGTAGTCCATTATATTTTTTTATGTATATATGGCAGTTAGGTCCGAAGTTAAGTAGTTCCTTTTGGCTGTCAATTAATTCATAATCAGAAATGTTTATAAATCTTTCAATGTTATTCCGGAGGTATATAGTTCCTTTATATAATGTATTGAGTTTTCTTTGAATATTTAGTCTGTATTTACATTCCTATCTATTAGTAATTTCTTTTGTTTAGAGTTGGTAGTTCTCTCTTTTATTTTGTGGGTATATTTGTTCTTTATATTTTTATATAGTTGCGTGCCTAGTGTATATATCCCGTCTCTGTCCCATTTTATGTGTCTGTCTATTCTTAAATGTTTTTGTATGTATATATTTTCCCATAGGATTAGTTTTATGTATGTATGATTTAAAGTACGTATTCATTTTCCTTATTCGTAGCCGAGTGGTTAGAACGTTCGCTTTCTGACCATGAAGACCGGGTTCGAAACTCACCATGGTCGATTTATGAAGAAGGTGAATTTTTGATATTATCGGTTTGGAGGAGGCAATACCAGCGTGTGGCGTGCGGCAGTGTTTGAAAACCGTACCACAGTTTAACCCAAGCCTTGTGAGTAAAACAATATATATATATATATATATATGTATATATTATCTTCACTACTCGATGACATAATTATTGCAAAAAATAAAATAATAAGGTTCACTTAAAGTGCAAAAGCGCAGCAAGAGCTTTCATGACTGGTATATTACGGAAATTAACAAAACTGGTTATAAACAACCGACAATTTGAAATGATTTGTTTGCACATTATTTTATATAGATATTCGTATTTAAGTAGATATTCTGTTTATAATCAAACAGTATTATTTATTTATTTCTACAGGCCTTATTATTTACGATAAATTTTTTGTTACGAAAATGTGTGTCATTTGGCAGGATTCGAACCTGCGACTTTATAGGGGAAGCCACCAAGTGATCTGGCGCAACTTAGACCTCTCGACCACGAATGACGATCAGTCTAAACTTTATATGTGTATTAGGCTTAATTTGACTTTGTTTCCATTATTGATGAAGATTTCCTTTCGTGGCTTCTATTTGTCTTTCTCTTAAAACACCTCTTTAGGAAATCGGTTTTCTCAAGTCCAATAGCTGTTATTGCTTTTTCTGTTATTGATGTGGGTTTTACTCCGTGAATTCTTTTTGTTCTTTCAGAAAAATATGTTTTTAGGAAAACTGGTTTCTCATGTCTAATAGCTGTAATTTCCTCTTTCTATTATTAATATGGGTTTCTATCCAAGACCTTAATTTTTCTTTCTTTCAAAACAGTTATTAAAAAAAAAATACATTTTTCTGAAGTACAGTAGCTTTTATCACTCATTTCATTATTGATTTTTGTTACCTTCCGGGCCTTCTCTTTTTCTTTCCCTTAAAATATATATTATGGGAAAACAGTTTTTTAAAGTCTGTCGCTGTTATCAATTGTTGCTGTATTGATGGGCGTTTTTTAACAGAATCGTTTTTTCAAGGCCAGTAGCTGTTATCACCTTTTCCTGTATTAATGTGGGTTTCTTTTCGAGGCTTTTATTTAACTTTCTCTTAAAACACTTTTTAGAAAAACAGGTTTCTCAAGTCCAGTGGCTGTTATAGCTGTTTCCCGTATTAATATGGTTTCCTTATTAATCTTCTATTTGTTTTTCACTTAATACACATTTTTTAGAAAAACAGTTTTCTCAATTCTAATAGCTGTTATCGCCCTTTCTGTTATGGGTGTAGGTGTTTTTTTTTTTGTTTTGTTTTTTTTAGTAGAGCCGTTTGACTTGTTTTGTCATGTTCAATAGCTGTTATTGTTCTTTCTGTTATTGACGTAGGTTTTCATTCCGTAGTTTCTACTTGTCTTTCTCTTTGAACAATTATTTAGGAAACCAGGTTTCTCAAGTCCAATAGCTCTTATTGCTCTTTCTATTATTGATAGGGTTTTTTTTCCGACATTTCTATTTGCATTCATCTTAAAACACTTTTTTGAGAAAATGGGATCCTAAAGACCAGTAGCTGATATTGATGTGGGTTTTTATACCGAATCTTATATTTATCTTTCTCGTCTTTAGGAAAACAGTTTTGCTGTTATCGCTATTTCCAGTATTAATGTGGTTTCCTTCGGAGTTTTCTATTTTTATTTCTTTGAATACAGTTTTTTAGGAAACCATTTTTTGAAAACCAGTAGCTTTTATCGCTGTTTCTATTATTGATGTAGATTTTTATAAGGAGCATTCTATTTGTCTTTCTCGTCTTTAGGAAAACAGTTTTCTGAAGACCAGTAACTGTTATCGCTGTTTCTATTATTGATGTAGATTTTTATAAGGAACATTCTATTTGTCTTTCTCGTCTTTAGAAAAACAGTTTTCTGAAAACCAGTAGCTGTTATCGCTGTTTCTATTATTGATGTAGATTTTTATAAAGAGCATTTTATTTGTCTTTCTCGTCTTTAGGAAAACAGTTTTCTGAAACCCAGTAGCTGTTATCGCTGTTTCTATTATTGATGTAGATTTTTATAAAGAGCATTCTATTTGTTTTTCTCGTCTTTAGGAAAACAGTTTTCTGAAGTCCAGTAACTGTTATTGCTGTTTCTATTATTGATGTAGATTTTTATAAAGTGCCTTCTATTTGTCTTTCTCATCTTTAGGAAAACAGTTTTCTGAAAACCAGTAGCTGTTATCGCTCTTCCAGTATTAATGTGGTTTCCTTTGGAGTTTTCTATTTTTATTTCTTTGAATACACTTTTTACGAAAACAGTTTTCTGAAGACCAGTAGCTGTTATCGCTCTTTCCAGTATTCTTATTTTCCTTCCGAGACCTCTATTTGCATTCACCTTAGAATAATTTTTGAGAAAACTGGATCCTTTATTCTAGTAGCTGTTACCGCTCTTTCCTGTATTAATATGGTTTCCTTGGGAATCTTGTATTTGTTTTTCACTTAATAAACTTGTATTTAGAAAAACAGGCTTTTCAAGTCCAGTAGCTGTTGTCGATCTTTCCCGTGTTGATGTGTTTTTTTTTTTGTTTTTGTTTTTTGTTTTTCTGGGGTTTCTACTTGATATGTTGTTAAATGTATTGTGCGTGGTAATTTAATCACTGAGTCTCTAACTAACCAAGAAACCCAAGACTAAGTAGAATTATTTTATTATTATTTCTATTGTTGCTATTATTATCAGCATTCATTTTGATGCTAATTTTGTTTTCTGATTGATTTTGTTTATATTTGGACTATTTAATTTCACTATTATTTCTATTATCTTTGTCGGAATGCCATTGGAGCTGCAGTGTAGCGTGCAAGAAAATATATTTTCCTATTTTTATGATTTGACGTTACTGTGATAGGAGCCATAACAACCCACCGACACTCGACCTACTTTTAATTACACCTTACTCTCTCTCTCTCTCTCTCTCTCTCTCTCTCTCTCTCTCTCTCTCTTCCCCACCGTATCATTCTTAGTCAATATCTCAATTGTTTCAGACATCCATTATTTTGCTGTCTGGTTTCTCATTGAATGATTTTTTTCTTTCTCTTTACGTTTTTTTTTTTTCTTTGCGTCTTTTTTTTTTATCTGACATTTTTCATTCGTTTTTCCTTTGCTTTCATTTTTTTTCTCTTTCTATTATTCTTTCGTGCATTATCATTTTATTTTTCTTTCTTTGTTTGTGAATCTTTTTCTTTTTTTAATTTACCTGCTCCCTTTTCTGTTTTTTCTTGCTTTCATTTTTTTTCTTTCTTCTTTTTTCTTTCTTGTTCGCTTGCTTTTTATTTACTTTTCTTTTTCTTTCTTCTTTTTCCAGGCTTTATTTTACTCTTATTTTTCTTTTCTCTTGATTTCGTTTCGTTCCTTCGTTCCTTCCTTCGTTCCTTCCTTTCTTCCTTCCTTCCTTCTCTTCCTTTCTTCTCTTCCGTTCATTCTACTGCCCTCTATATTCTCATATTTTCCCCACCTTCTTTCATTTGTTCTTTCTTTCTCTCTCTCTCAAATCTCTACCATTTTTTTATTACATTCTTTCTCCTCCTATAATGCTAACATTTTTCTTCATTTATTTCTTCTCTCTCTCTCACACACACACAGACACACACACACATTCTCTGTGTATGTGTGTGTGTGTGTGTGTGTGTGTGTGTGTGTGTGTGTGTCTGTCTGTCTATCTCTTTCCCAAATTTACTATTTCTCGACCTAGGTTTCTACTATGTGGTGTCCTCAGGCAATTTGCAATATATATATCTATATATGTTTACATTCAGGCTTTTGAAAGTGGGCCGGGCCGACTCTTGGAAATCTGCCATAGTGGACGCAATGCCCCATATATATAGGTGAAGCACCTTATATTGGCAAAATGCAGTTTCCGAACCAGTAAGGAGGCTACCTTCCAGGCTCCGGGCGGTTTTATTGTGCTAACCGTTCCTTTTGTCTGTGTATATGTATATAAATATAAATATCATTTGTACTGAACACCTTTAGTTTTTAACACACACACACACATATATATATATATATATATATATCAGTCGTCCACTTACAAGCCTGTTTCGCTGTATCACAGCTCATCAGTGTGGCTAGACACATCCACTTGCTGTTGGCCGGGATCGAAACTCGACCGATTTGGAGTCAGTCGGAGTCTCTACCCACTAAGCCATAGGCGCATGGAATTAGAGAAGGGAAAATTTAACGAATTGTATATAAGTAGTGTATACACACGCCAGTCACCGAAAGAACACAATTCATTTCTGTAGAGCAATGCAGAAGTGGAAACTGTTTTTTAAATTTTCTTCTCCAGGGAGCTCAATCGTAATGAGAGCATATATGTCGTGTCCTAAGAAATGTTTTAGCTAGGAGAAATAATCTGCATCCAAATCAAAAATTTAATTACGTAATCCAGGCTCAACATATATAAATAGGATTTGGAATTAGTATGGATTAAGTCCTCCATTTGCATTTCAGCACTTGTATTCGATTCTTTATAGATTTTATTATGGATTTGATCAAGTTATCAACAATTTTCTCATCCATATTTTCCTACTCCTTTAGCAATGTTTCTTTAAGGTTTGCCACTGGCGTGATTTTGGTTGAACGTTCTCGAGGTTTTTTTTTTTCACAAGTCATTTGAAGTGCCCACATTATCCATATAAAAACCCTACACTGTATAGCTTTATTTAACCATACTGGAACTCACCATGAAATTATCATTCATTCATTCATTTTCTATGACATACCAATTATTTGCAGGTTATTTAAGTTTGATGATGGATGAAATGGAGACTTGAGTTAACAGAGTTGGGGTTCCAACATGTGGCCGTGAAATGTTAATTATTCTTATTTTTTTGTTTGATTTTTTTTTAATCGTATCACCCCGAGCAAGGCGGTAACGCCACTGATGTGCAGGGGGCTACGTAATAGTAAAAAGATTGGAAAAGAGAAAGCCGGAAACCACATCCTAAACAGGGAACAAGGGATGAGCCTCTTAACCTGTTCAATAGACGTGGGTGGAGTGTGAACCGGGCGATAGATAGATCTATATACTCCAATAAAGATCTATTTGGTAAGGTTCTCTCAAAGTGTTCAGTATTGGATTCATTTCATGACGTTTGGCTCTCCATGTCAGGGACTTGATTCCTTGCGATTGCTTCCAGGTCTTTGCTGCTTTGCTCGTTTAACATAGTGCTCCATCTTCTTGCCAATATGACTTGTTTCAAATAATGGAAATAGTTCTTTCTCAAATATTTAACAGTATTTTGGACCATTCAACCGTTCGTCAACAAGAATCAGCTCAAATTTCCCTCCAAACCAGACAGCGCCCCACATCAGTATTCCAATTTCCCCGTGTTTCACGGTCACCTGCAGACATTCAGTGTTCCAAGTCTCATTTTGATATCTCCAAACATAAACCTGTCTCGAATTCGAATATTGGCAAAATTTACTTTCATCTCACCAAATTACAAACTGCCAAAATGCATAAACTTTGCTCTCGAACTCTTACCCAGTCCATAGGCCTGTTCTTGTTAACCTCTGAAATCAAGGGATTCTTTCTTGTAACTCTTCTTTGATAGTCTACTTCTTTCAGAGTCTTTCTTATCGCATATGACGACATTTTCATGTTGACATTTCCATTTTGACGCTAACGACGATTTCTGATGACTTCCCTCTTCAGCGCCATTTTTGTTCGCTCAGACACAATGCTTGATCTTCCTGAACATTGTTCCACACGACAATGGCCTTCTTTATTAAATTTATTGACATTATTATTAACCGTCTGATGATTAACCTGAAAAAAACCTAACAATTTCTTTGTCTGACTTGCTACTCTGATGCCGTCCTATTATTTGAAATTCGCCAGTTCCCTTACTTCCGCGAAATTTAATTGCAAAATATAAGACAATTATCGTTCATAGATAAGAATAGCTTGATACTAGCACGGTATTGTCTGAAAAAAAAAACCCCAAAAGCGACACTGTTACACAAGCTCAAATTATTGTAATCAAGGTTGGCTCAAAACGTATCATAGCTTACTCTCTCTCTCTCTCTCTCTCTCTCTCTATATATATATATATATATATATATATATATAAGAAAAATTAAGGCAGACATGTTATTTCATGGTAAATCGGATGTATACGCCTCAATATGGGCACGTGAGTGCTTGGATGTGATTCTTTTCTGGATTATTTTGAATATTAACTGTTGTATCATTTGGGTCTGACGAGCAGGTTTGTCTGCGAAATACGTATAACCCATGAAATTGTAGAATATCTAAAAATGTTTTCTAAATTATATTACTCTGTTAAATTAAATAAGTAAATTTAACATTGAGTTCTTTTGAGTTTGTCTCTATCGGAATTTACCTGACTTAAATACCAAATATTCTACGTTATATATATATATATATATATATATATATATATATATCTTATAAAAGATTTTAGATTATTACAATGGGTAATATATATTTCACCGCTTCCTGATGTTATTATCGCGGCTCGTCAGACCCAATATATATATATATATATATATATATATATATATATATGACATAACGATATATATATATATATGAAATAACGATAAATATTTGTTCTATATCAAGAACAATATTGGGGAGAAAATGTACGACAAAGTCGAAAAAGTTAGGTTGGTGCGACTATGTATGCGTATGAACGAAGAGATGCTGGGTATTTGGAGGCAAGAGAAACCTCAAAAAGTCTAAATAAAATATTATATGAGCACAAAAGGAATATTTTAGGGAAAAAAGTGAAAAAATTCTACTCTGATCAAAGGATAAAATAATTCTCTACGACAAAAATGTCTAGAGAGTGACTTGATTGCAAAGACATCTACAGTAAGTTTGCGCCTGGGCTTTTATGACATTTCACTATTCCTAGAAGAACTTCTATTATCATAGTGTGGCACATGTACTAAAAAAAGTGATGAAAACAAAACGAAAAAGAATCCAAGAAAGACCGGCTAGATAATAAAAATATAATTTCAAATTCCCAGCATCCCTCACTCGTGCGCATGTGTAGTCGCACCTAACATAACAAATGTATTTTAATGAAATCCTAAAAGACGAAAAGCGTCTCACCCTACCCCTCAACAGACAAACACATATCTCTATCTGTTGTGACCTGTTTGGGCCAGAAAGAAAGACACGGAAACAAGAAGGTAGGTTCAACAAGTGTATTAGAATAACAGAACATATATACAAAGTAAAAGTGTTAGTAAGCAAATAGAAGTGTACGTCCGAACTGTATAGTTACGTTTCGTCACGACTGTCTCTAGACTGTCTCTCGACTGCCTCTCCGGAAATCATGCAGGCGAGTATTTCTTGACGTCGGAAGAATCCATTCCTATAGATATGGCACCATAACACTATCTATCTATCTATATATATATATATATATATATATATATATATATATAAAGCGTTGAGTTGTGATAATGTTTAGCGCCAAGATCGTTGTTTCTTTTTGTTCTTTGTTTTTTTAATCATTTCACCCCAAGCAAGGCATCCCACTGCCACTAATGCGCAGGGGGTTACATAGGGGAAGGTGAAGAGAAAGAGTGGTTAGATATAGGAAATGTCAGAAGGAGAGTGATAGACGGGTAAGGACACCGAGGCTGAGGGTTGGGTAGATGGGAAGAGTGTTTGAGAGAATGGATGCGAGTTAGTGTGTTAGGAGGTATCTATTGACTTTACATTTAAACTCCTGGAGATTGTAGCTGTCGGGGAACTAATCATGTGGAAGGGAATTCCACAGGCGGGAAGTGCGAGAAAGGAAACTGTTGGAGTAGAAATTGCGGTTACATTTTATCGGTTTCACTGTAAAAGAGTGGGACCTAGTTGCTAATCTAGTATCTAGTGCAAATTCGTACCTAGGGGGCACCAGTGATTTAAGTTCATCGGAGCAGAAGCCGTAAAAGTATTTATAGAAGAGGCATAGGGAAGCCACGTCACGCCGGTGAGAGATTGACTGCAGTTTTATTGATAAAAAGTATTTGGCAAGCAGGCTTTTTTGTAAGGTGCTCGATATCATGATAAAGTTAGGGCATTGATGCAGAGAAGTTTGTTACTTTACTTTAGTTCATGCAAACTCAGAGGTTTCTTGAGGACAGCGTTATGATGTTGTCACTCGTCAGGGCTAGGTTTTCGATCTGATGTCTTGTCTTTTTTTATATAATTTTTCTTATAACTTTTTTTTTATTTTTAGTACATAAATGATATAAAAATTCTCCGAATGTTCCATTTCTCAAAGCGCTTTCAGCTATACATTTTTTATATAATCTATGTTCTGAAGAGACAAATTTATAAGATCACATGAAAAATTATATAAAAAACTTAACCATAGCACCCTTGTCTGTCATTTTTAATGAAACTTGCATAAAATAGAGATTGCAGCCTAAATACACAAATTTGAAATTATATATATATATATATATATATATATATATATATATATATATATATTAATATATTATGTTCTCATTACGATTGAGCTCTCTGAAGAAGAAAATTAAAAAAAAAATAGTTTCCACTTCTGCTATATGCGTGACTCTTCAGAAATGAATTGAGTTCTTTCGGTGACTGGCATGTGCATACACTGCTTATATACAACACGTTAAAAAAATTTTCCTTTCTCTGATTCCATGCGTCGATGGCTTAGGGAGTAGAAACTCCGACTAACACCAAATCGGTCGAGTTTCGATCTCGGCCAGAAGCAAGTGGATGTGTCTAGCCACACTGATGAGCTGTGATACAGCGAAACAGGCTTGTATGTGAATGACTAATACATATATATATATATATATATATATATATATATATATATATATATGATACTGGGTTCAGTTTGCTACATAAATTTATTCTATATTAACTCGAGAGAAGCCAAAAATATATGCTCATACGACAAGATTTCTTAAAATATAAGAAATTGAAATTCGTAATCCGAAGTGCTTAATTGATAGGAATATATATGAAAAAAAAAAGCACTCCAGATTCTTCTTTATTTTTATGTGCCGTGTCTTACATATTAGGTGATCATAGTTCTTCACAACTTCCTATATTTTGTAGCTTTTAAGAAATGTTGTCTTTTCGCCATCTCTTCCAAATCCTGCTCCCCCATTCAGTCACCCCAAACTCACCAGGTAGGTCATGCGTGGCTTTCATCGGTCTCTCTTCACTTCAATCTGTCCTATGAGTATTAAATTTTCCAGCCTTCTTTCCTCATTATGTTCTCTAGAAAATTCAACTGTCTCTTGCTATTGTTAAGTTTAAATGTCCATTTAGTTTTTATTCGTCATTGCTCACATGTTCCGTCTACTATACTCTCAGCATCCTTCTGTAGAACTATATTTTTGTTGCTTCAAGTCTCTTCTTCATCTGTGAGGAGATTGTCAAGCGTTCACCGCCATATAGGAGCATTAATATTACTTAGCAGTTCAGTATTTTATTCTTTGTTTGTAACGGAAATCTTCCTGTTTGCTTAGCCTTTGGAAGTTAGTTTCGCTATCCCAATGCGTCTTCGAATTTCAGTGCCGTAAACGCCGGTGTCGGTCTACGACGTTAACTTTAATTGTCTTTCTCTTTATACTATTCGTTTTCCTTCCCTTTTCTTTTTCTTTCTCTTTCTTTTTTCTGTTTATGATTTTTCTATATTTTTATTTTTTCATTTTTTTTTTATTTTATTTTATTTTTTTTTTTTTTGAATGGGCGAAAAAATGTTTTCATTAAATTATCGTTACAAATATGTATTCTAGATATGGGCAGCTATGGTATTTTTTTTTTTTTTAGCTTCGTTATCCCTATTTTGTAATTTACATGTTGGGCTACCTCTTTTACTGCCAGCCATCCGTGCATTCTGTCTTCAGGCCATGTTTTTGTGTAGCTTCTGCATTTTAAGGAATCGCGTGGTATAAATCTATTTTAATTTAGCTTTCTTAGAAGGATTGATTTGCATGAAATTTTATATATGACCCTACCTAATAACTTTTATGTCATTTCATTTTATTTTTACATTCGTGATCTTTCTTTTTTTCTATAATCATATTGCCCCAAGCAAGGCATTTTACTGCCACTGTTTTGCAGGGGGTAACATAGGAGGAAAGTTATGAGAAAGAGTGACAGATTATAGGGCAAATCAGAAAGTGGGTAAGAGGAGGAGAAGAATACTGATGAGAGTGGAGTGGACGGAGAAGGGAGCATGAGAGAAAGGATGCAAGTTAGTGAGATAGGAGATGACTACTGACTTTACATTTAAATTCTTGGAGAGTGTAGCTGTTGGGGAAGCAAGTAAATGGAAGGGAATTCCACAGGCGGGAAGTGCGAGAAAAGAAACTGATGGAGTAGAATTTGCGTTTACATTTTATTGGTTTCACAGTAATTTTGGTATGTTTTTCCTATTATTACAACTATTTGTGCGTTGTGGCAACAAAATCGGAGAGCCGAGTTCGAATTACAAGAAGGCGAATTTTTCTATTCGGTTGTAAATTTGAATTTAAAACATAGAACAAAGATTTAAAACAATTAAAGCAAAAACTGTTTAGTTTCATAGGTAAATTTTCCTTCGAGAATAAAAGATGTTGAATGTGCGTCGTTATGCAATGGATAATTATTATATTTTACACAGACACACGCGCATACATACAGACGTACACAAACACGCGCACACATACACACATGCACATGGGTACACACACACATGCACATGGAATAAGAAAAATCAACCTAACACTAATTAAATGCGAAGAAACTATTTCCAGCTTAATATAAATTAACGAAAATGAGAAAATCGGCAGACAAATGCTGATACCTCCTGACGAGTAGACTAAACGGTTACACAAAGGTTTGTCTACGAAACTTTGGAGTTGGGTGCTGAATATAACATCAATCAACTAAGTGACAAATTTTATATTTGTATTAATCATATATATATATATATATATATATATATATATATATATATATACTAGCAGTATAGCCCGGCGTTGCTCGGGTGTAATGAAAGCTTTAAAACTAATCCATGGTCCTGGAGCTCAGACTCTTTGGACGTTGGCACGAAAGATTAAAAAGCAATAGTTGTTTCCAGTTAAACCGAAACCGTAGACTGAAAGAAAAATGAATGGATGTAAGTCAAATTTTGATTTCCTGATATCGATATCAAATAAGTTTTTTCGTCGTAAACTGAATTTTGAAGGTTAAATAGGTCCTCTGAGTAAATGGTATCATGGCTGAAACTAAGAACTACAATTATACCTACTTAGAGCCAAACCCGAAGCAAAAACTAAAATAAAAGGGCTGAAAAAAATACAGACATACCGGCAGATAAACAGACACACACACACACAAACAACTTGCCTTATATATATATATATATATATATATATATATATATATATATATAATCGACATCGAATTTCTGCACTATTGTAAGTACTGCAACCTTGAAACTTCTGAATATCGTTTCTTAGGTCTTTGTCTATGAGTGTATCAAATTTGATTAAAATCGGACCAATCCTATAACCCGATTTTTTCGCTTATCGATTTTCGATACAAAACCTAGCTAAGGACTCTCGCAGACGCTTATAGTACAACTGTGTAAATTTTCAAAATAATCGGTTCAGCCGTATCGGAGTCTATAGGTAACGGACACACACACAGACACACACACAGACACACACACAGACAACGTTCCATTTCTAAATAAGTTTAGATTAAATATATATATATATATATATATATATATGTGTGTGTGTGTGTGTGTGTGTGTGTGTGTGTGTGTGTGTGTGTTTCTGTCCTCTTCTCTTTACTCTTTTCTTTCTTTCTCCCCTTTTTTTTTCTTTTTTCACTTTTGTAAATCTACGTGTGTATTTTGTGTCACTACTTACCCCCTGATGGATATATGTCGTTTCGTAATAGGTATCGGCTCGGAATGAAAACTAGCAGTTCGAATCCAGTTGAATTTGTCGTATCCACTTACGCCCAAATACCTTTGGGAAATTTATTAATCCATCTCTTTACTCTCCATCCACCTATGAGTTGAATAGCAGAGCAGCTTAGATTCTATAGCCTTGGTTGGCAATCAGTCCATCGCAGAAAGAAATGGCAACCTACTGTGGGAAAATCTTCTGCCTAGTCAGTAATGTCTTTGAAAGTGACATGATCGCTCAAGATTGTATCACGTCTGGTACTCAGCTGACTGACTGACAAATACTTTGAAAAAGTATTTGTAAAATCAAAATAATTAGTTCTTGTCGAAGTGGTTAATTTACAACCCCACTAAACTATTCATATTTTGCCACATTTAATGTAAAGATCATCTTCTCTAGTTTGATTGAAAATGTTTCCTTTACGGTGACTTTGCGCATGTGTCCTTGTGTGTCTCTGCGCGCACCAGTGTGTCTGCATGCATTTCTGCAAGTTTTACGATTTTTTTCATCCATCACTCCCAGTGCCATACGTGATACACGCTTAGGTGATCATGTCTCGAAAGAGACATGACTGACTGGGCAGAAAGTTATCCCGCAGAATGCAATGTTAGTATTTTTCCTATAAAAATCTATTTTTATGCTTTTATAGTGTCAGTCAGTTAAGTGCCATCCGTAATCCACGCTTGGGCGATCATGTCTCTTTCGAGATATAGTTGACTGGGCAGAAGAGTAGGTTGCCATTACTTTCTGCAGTAAACTGGTTGCCGACTAAGGCTATAGAACCCAATCTGTCCTATTATTTAACCCATAACTGGAAGGAAGAGACGGATTAATACCTTTCCCAAGGGTATTTGCGCGAAAGTGAATGCAATGAATTCAGCTAGAATTTGAACTCGGCTCCCCGATTTCTCGTTTCGAACCGATATCCAATGCACCACAACGCACATCCTACTTCTGTAACTTGCCTTTTTTAACAGGTGGAGGTGATGACTCTACGCAAAAACACTTTTATCCTCCGGGCGAGGTAACAGTCAGTTAATTGCCATGCATGATACGCGTTTTGGCAAATATATCTCTTTCGATCAACTAGGCAGTTTTTCTTGCAGTAGGTTTCCATTTCTTTCTACGGTAAACTGGTTGCCAACCAAAGCTATAGAACCCAATATGTCTTGCTATTGAATCCATAGCTGTATGAAGAAGAGGTTGAGCGTAAGTGAATGTAACGAATTCAACAGGAAGTGGAACTGAGCTGTAAAATTTCTCGTTTTGAGCTGATATCCATTTTTACGTGATAAGTGTATAATAAAAAGGATTATAGTTTGTTTTGTTTTTTTATTGAACTGCTACAATTTCATCAAACCTTATGGTATCTATGATTTATTATACCTGATAAACCGATCAAAATATGAATTATTATACCTGATAAACCGATCAAAATATGACCTTTTACACCTGATTAACTGATCAAAATATGACCTATTATACCTGATAATTCGACCAAAATGAGCTATCATACCTGATTAACTGATCAAAATGTGACCTGTTATACCTGAGAAACCGACCAGAATATGACCTATTATACCTAATTAAGCAATCAAAATATCATATATTATACTCAAAATATCATATATTATACTCAAAATATCATATATTATACTCAAAATATCATATATCATAATCAAAATATCACTTACTATACCTGATATACCTACCAAAATTTGCCCTATTATAACAACCGATCAAAATGTTACCTATTATACCTGATAATCCGACCAAAATGAGCTATCATACCTGATTAACTGATCAAAATGTTACCTATTATACCTGATAAACCGACTAAAATGTGGCCTATTTTATTTAATTAACTGATTAAAATATGACCTATTATACTTGATAAATCAATCAAAATATGACCTATTATAACTGGAAAACCGATCAAAATATGATCTATTATTTTATTTCATTTATTTATTCTAAATTTCTTTTTTCGTTCTTCTCTTCCTTTCGTTTTATCTAATTCATTCTTTCTTTTCTTCCTTTTATCTTTTCCTTAAGTTTTATCTAATTCATTCTTTAATTTTTTCCTTTCTTACTTCAATTTTACTAGATTCATTCAATCGTTTCTTTTTTCTTCATGTATTTCTTCACTTTAGTTTTATTTGATTCCTTCTTTTGTTCTATCCATTTGATTTTATTCATTCATTTTTCTTTTCTTTCTTTCCAATTTCCCTTTCTTTTTTCCAGCTATTCATTCTTTCCTTTCTTCCTTCCATGTTATTCGACCCATTCATTTTTTTCTTTCTTTTGTTATTTCTTTCTTTTCTTTCTTTCTTTCGTTTTTTATTTATTTATTGCTTTCTTTCTTTCTTTCCAGCCTTTTTCCTTTCTTGCTGCTATTTTATTTGATTCATTTAGTTCTTTTCTTTCTTTCTTTTTTCTTTCGTTATTTCTTTCTTCCTTTCCAGCTTTTTTCCTTTATTCCTTCTATTTTATTTAATTCATTTAGTTCTTTTCTTTCTTTCGTTATTTCTTTGTCTTTCTCTCTTTCTTTCTTTCCTTATTTTTTTCCAGCCTTTTTTCCTTTCTTCTTTCTATTTTATTTGATTCATTAATTCTTTTCTTTCTTTCTTTCTCTTTCTTTCTTTCTTTCGTTATTTCTTTCCAGTATTTTTTCCTTTCTTCCTTTTATTTTTTTATTCATTTAGTTCTTTCTTTCTTTCTTTCTTTCTTTCTTTCTTTCCAGTATTTTTCCTTTCTTCCTTTTATTGTTTTATTCATTTAGTTCTTTTCTTTTTTTTTCTTTCTTTCTTTCTTTCCATTATGAATTATTTTTCCTTCTTTCCGTTTTATTTGATTCATTCATTCTGTTCTTTATTTCTTTTCTGCTTTCTTTCCATTTTCTTTTGATTCATGCTTTTCTTTTTTCTTTTTTTTTTCGCTGTTATTTGATTGATTCATTATTTTCATCCATTCTTTCTTTCTTAACTTTGTTTTATTGGATGGATTATTTTTTTCTTTCTGTCTTTCGTTTCTTTCCTTTCTTTTTATTTCATTCATTTTTTTTCTCCTATATTTCTTCTTTTTTTTTCTGTCAATCATTCTTTCTTCTTATTATTATCTTTATTTTTATTCTTCATATCTGTTCGGTTAGTAAATTTAACGACATTTTAGCCTCCGCCGAATGAGTCGAACTCCATTTCAGTCTCTCTTAGATTTTTTTTATTTCAGTAGAAGCAAATATATCTGTCTTCAACGAATAATTAGTTTTAATGTTAGCCTTTCTACATTAATTACCATCAAGAACAATGTTTGGTTATTTGAAATTTTTCAAACAACCAATGTCTAGTCAGACCGTCACATTTGAAGTACAGACCCACTTCCCTGAGGTTAGTAGGTCATTCTCTTAGGCGTTTTTCGATAGGTCCTTCGCACACCTCAAGCAACAAAATCCCGAAATATATACTAGTTATTTGAGAAATTGCATGGACCCACTCTCAACACACACGCGCGCGCGCACATCTAAACTTATTTATAAATGGAACTTTGTCTGTGTGTGTGTGTGTGTGTATGTGTGTGTGTATCCGTTACCTATAGACTCCGAAACGGCTGAACCAATTTTCTTGAAAATTTACACAGTTGTACTATAAGCGTCTGCGAGTATTCTTAGCTACGTTTTGTGTCGAGGTACCCCAGATAAATATCGAAAATCGATAATCGAAAAAATCGGGTTATAGAAGGAGTGGTCCGGTTTTAATCAAACTTGATACACTCATAGACAAAGACAAGAAACGATATTCAGAAGTTTCGAGGTTGCAGTTCTTACAATAGTGCAGAAAATTTGATATCGATACCAGGAAACCAAAATTTGATTTACATCCATTCATTTTTCTTTGAGTCTACGGTATATATATATATAGTGTATCGAGGCAGCAGATAATTTTCTAAACATATACTGTTAAATATAAGAGACAAAGAATGTCTATTATGTTTAACCATGAGCCGTTCTAAACGTCGTATTTTGGCTATAATTTCATTTGAAAATAAAGACAAAAATTCTCCAACATTTGGATCATGTTTTATTGAGTTGGTTCTAAGCTTTCAGCTAACATGCGCCATCTTCAGAGAGGTTACAAGGACGGTAACATAAAAACATCCACCATCAGCGACGATTTTATCTTGTGTTGATATAAAACTTTGCTAAGCAACAATGACAGTTACCAAAAATAGCAAACACAGTTCGTAAATTTGTAATGCGATTCACTGTCTCTTATATTTAACAGTATATGTTTAGAAAAAAAAATATATATATATATAACTCAACACAGCATTTAGATTGGTTATAAATTATAATTCATTTCTATGGTCACTATCCAAGAATGATGACCTCCTCTTGGCCAGCCTAGGGGATTCCCGACTGAGCTGACGCTAAGGTCTCTAGTTTTCAACCGTTTTACTTGTTTTCCATTTCATTTTAAAGAAATGTTTTTTCCAGGAAAATATTTATACCGAATGGAACAAACACAGTGTGGTTTGATGAAATGAGCTAATTTGGCTCGTAGAAATGAATTATAATTTATAACCAATCTATATGACGTGTTGAGTTTTCCTTTATGAATATCATATTGCTCTGGATAACATCCATTGAACTTTCTATATAGACATAACACTTAATATTTTATATTAAGTAGATCTTGTTGAATTTGAAAATATGTGCCATTTGACCGGATTCGAACCTGCCACCCCAAACAACATAGGGGAAGCCATCAATAGATCTGATGCATCTTAGACCACTCAAACACGAATTATTTCACAGTCGAAACGAAGCCAAATCAAGCCTTATAAACCAAAGTTTCGATTTCTCATAAATACCCATCAATCACTGCTGTAAGCAGACAATATTACGGAAATTTCCGGAGATTTACAAAATAGTTCCACAAGCGACATCTTTAATTTAGTTGTAGATAGATAGATAGATAGATAGATAGATAGATAGATAGTAATAGATATTATATATATATATATATATATATATATATATATATATATATATATATAGCAGCATGCAGTGTGAGTATAGAAGAATCCAAAGAAGTATCCTGTACATAGGTCTTTTTGAATCTCATTCGTGTAAAATCCTTTGTACAATAAAGACTGAAGCTGATGGTGGTTCGCCAGAAATAGGCCATACCTCCGATTTACCATGAAATAACGTGTCTGTCTTAATTTTTCCTACATATATATGCATCCTTTTACACCTAGACCTTTAAGACTCGTATTCCCAATGCATAACTTCAGAATCACAGCCATACTGTCCAATCACAACTGGATCCTTAATTCCACGCTTTGTTAAAATTGACTGCAGTTTGAGACTAATTATGACCAAGCTCGACTCTTCTTTTTTATGCTCCATATAAGAGATATGTAATGATTTAAGTTATTTAAACTGAATTCTGAATGATATTATTTGAAATTGACAAGGACGGCATTTTCATCAACAGCACAGAGTGATGAATTTTGTCCAACATCAGCAAACAACATTGCTCCAAAGAAAACCAGGCGCAGAAGAAAAACGAGTGGATGAATGAAGAGATTCTGGACATGATACAAATGAGGCAGAAAATGATATCAAGACATGGAATGGAGTACAGGGAACGACACAAGGAAATAAGGAGAAAATGCAGACAGGCTAAAGAAAAATGGCTCAAGGACAAATGTGCAGAAGTAGAGAGATTGAGCAGGAATAATAAAGCAGACATGCACGAAGAAATAAATGAATTGACAGGACAAAAATCTGCTCTTCAACAGGATGTATAAAATACCGCTTAGGTTTTTTGTCGACCCCGTCGCTATTCGGCTTCAGCTGGATGGCATTGCCCATGATTATGGCCATCTCGTCATTGTAGGCAGTGTTCAACCAAACACTATGCTGAGCGTGATTTTGAGCAGATTTGTGAGCGTAATAATTTGACATATTTGATGTTTTCCATTCTGTGAAATTTATTTTCCAGAGAAAATATGATTGGAAAGAAGACTTAGTATCGTACGGTTCACACTCCACCCACATCTATTGAACAGGTGAAGAGGCTCATACCTCGTTTCCTGTTTAGGATGCGGTTTCCGGTTTTCTCTTTTCCAATCTTTTCACTCTTTTCTTTATTTTTTTCAATTGGAGTAGATAGACTAAACTATCGCCCGGTTCACACTCTACCCACCTCTATTGAACAGGGGAAGAGGCTCATTCCTTGTTCCCTGTTTAGGATGTGGTTTCCGGCTTTCTCTTTTCTATTCTTTTTACCTTTACGTAGCCCCCTGCGCATCAGTGGCGTTATCGCCTTGCTTGGGGTGATATGATTAAAAAAATAAATAAATAAATAAAAGTTGACACTCACAAGGTATTTTGAAGGCAAATGGAACAGAGGAAAGCAGTGCCTAGCCTACTCAACAAGCTTTTGTAAATGGTTGGCGGAACAGTGATTAAGAGAGACAAACATTGCTAAGAGCTACAAAGAATAGGTAATTATGGAGATCAATGATCGCCAACGTCCTAAAGGTGACACGGCACAAAGAAGAAGAAGAATGACTGGCAATATCCTTGTTCTAGATATGGATTTTCATCATTTTGTGACGCGTGGGGTGAAAAATTTTAGTTTAATTTCTACCACCATGTTTACGTTTAAACTCAAGTATAAACCTGGCCAAGGTTTTCTCTAGACCCAAGAATCCACCCACCCAGTGTTTACTACCAGCACAAACAATACTTACTAACAGACTCAAATAAAAACAAGTAAATAATCAACCCAATAATTGGGATCAATAGATTATGAAATGTGCGTAGTGGTGCAGTGGTTATCAGCTCGGATCGCGAAATCGAGTTCGAATTCCAGTTGAATTCCTTGCATCCTTGGGAAATGTATAAATCCGTCTCTTTCTTCCAGTTATGGGTTAAATAACAGGACAGTTTGGGTTCCATAGCCTTGGCTGGCAACCAGTCTATCGCAGAAAGTAATGGCAACCTACTCTTCTGCCCAGTCAACTATATCTCGAAAGAGACATGATCGCCCAAGCGTGGATTACGTATGGCACTTAACTGACTGACACTATAAAAGCATAAAAATAGATTTTTATAGGAAAAATACGAACATTGGATTCTTGAAAAAAAATTATCAGCAATACATTAAAAAAATTATTACATTTTTGTAAAAAAGAATATTACCAGTAATACATTTTTGAAAAAAGGATTTACCAGCAATACATTCGACAAAAACCCTCTTTATATAAATTCATCAATGAAACCTGATCTACAAACCGATTTTTTATAAAGAATACATATTTTATTCATACGAATATACTGTCAAAAATCTTGTCAACATTAAATTCCGATTTCTCGTTCCAAGCCGATATCCACTGCACCACAATGCACATCCTACATAATATAAAATACCTTAAATAAAGCATACCTTCAAACTACATTTTATCTGATAGATAGATAGATAGATAGATAGAATAAGGGCAAAAATATTAGGTATTTCTACCTATAAGCTCAAGTATAAACACAATCAATGTTTGCCTGAAGACTCACGTATAAACACAAACGAATAAGGGCAAAAACATTTGCTATGTCTATCTATAAAATGAAGTATAAACCCGACCAATGTTTGCCTGGTGACTCACGAATAAACACAAACGAATAAGGGTAAAAACATTAGGTTAATGTATCTATAGTCTCAAGTATAAACCCGACCAATGTTTGCCTGGAGACTATCGTATAAACACAGTCGAATAATGGCAAAACATTTCGTATGTTTTCTCATGAACTCAAGTATAAACCCGACCAATGTTTGCATGCAGACTCGCGTATAAACACAATTGAAAAAGGGCAAACAATTTGGTATGTCTACCTATAAATTCAAGTATAAACCCAATCACTGTTTGCCTGGTGACTCACGTATAAACACAAACGAATAAGGGCAAAAGCATTAGGTTAATGTATCTATAGTCTCAAGTATAAACCCGACCAATGCTTGCCTGGAGACTATCGTATAAACACAATCGAATAAGGGCAAAAACATTTGGTATGTCTACCAATGAACTCAAGTATAAAGCCCACTAATGTTTGCCTGGAGACTCACGTCAGAACACAGTCGATTAAGGGCAAAAACATTAGGTAAGTGTGCCTAAAAACTCAAGTATATAACTGACTAATGTTTGCCTGGAGACTCGCGTATAAACACAATCGAATAAGGGCAAAAACATTAACTACGTCTACCTATAAACTGAAGTATAAACGGGACCAATATTTATCCGCTGATTCAAGTTTAAACTTGACCAATATTTGTATAAAAGCTCAAATATAAACAAAATCAAATCAATGAAGAAATATTACATATGTCTGCCTATATAGTTCGAATTACAGTTGAATCCGTTGCATCCACGTACGCGCAAATAGCCTTGGAAAAGTTATTAATCCGTCTCTTCCCTCCATTTATAGGTTAAATAACAGTATAGATTTGATTCTATAGCCTTGGCTGGTAACCAGTCTATTAAAGAAAGTAATGGTAACCTACTACGGGATAACCTTCTGCCCAGTTAGTCATGTCTCTTTGGAGACATGATCGCCCAAGTGTGTTTTAACTGACTGACTACATATATACTCAAGTATAAACCAGGCCAATGTTTGCCAAGGGCCTCAAGTATAAACACACTCGAATCGAATCAAAAGATTAGGTATGTTTCCCCTTAAACCCATGTATAGATCGGACCAATGTTTGTCGATAGACTCAAGTCTAATAAAAAAAGATTACGACATTAAATAACCAAACAAGGTTTGATATGTCGTAAAATCCAACAACAACCAAATATTGCCAACCACCATTCTCTCACTTTCCTTCACTGTCTGTTTGGTATTTTTGCCATTATTTACGATTATTATTCTCTTCCGTCGCCTACGACCTTTGTTATTCTCCTCCCTATTTAAAACCCGATTTCATTTCGGCTAATCGCACGCTTTTATCGTGTGTTCTATTATTGTAACACTATCTTTTCATCCTAATCAAACCTTCGCCTCTCACTCCGCCTTTTCCCAATTTTTCAACTCACCCGGCTTCCTTACCCATTCTTTCTGTCCAAATCTATTCATCGATATTTTCATTTCATTCAGTCTTCCGTGCCGTCTTCATTCCACAAAGCGTCCATCTTTATTTCTACGCTCGCTTTCTTTCAAGTCTCTGCCCCACCTACGCTCATTGTCTACCCCCCACCCATCTCGTTACTCCCTCTCTCTTTCTTGCACTCCATCTCCTTCTCTTTTCTTCTCTATCTACATTTCTTTTTTCCTCTGTTCTCTCCCACTCATATCCCGCCATCATCATCATCATTATCATCATCTTCTTCTTCTTCTTCTCTCTCTCTTGCAGTCTCCCTACCCGGTTTCCTTTCGTTACTTCTTTCTCTCTTTCTCTATTTTCCGAACTATCTTCGACCTTCTCTCTCTCCCACCTCCCTCCCTCCCTGGGCTTTTTCCATTTTGTCTCGTTCCTCTTTCTCGCCTTTTCTATTTTCCTAACACTCTTCCGCTTTTTCTCTCATGCCTTTTCCCCACACTATTTGCTATTTCCTTTCTCTCACTTTCTCTCTTCTCCTATCTCACATCTCGCTCTTACTTCTTATTTATCTTCCTCTTCCCCTCCCACCTTCTCTCTACTTCTCCCTTTCTATCTTTTGATCTAAATCATAGTTGTCCCACTACCCACTCTACACTTCATCGCCGTTATATTCCTACTAATATTTCATTCCTTAACTTTCTTCTTTTTCTTTCTTTCTCTCTTTCTTTCTTTCTTGTATTCTTTCATTCTTTCTTTTTCTTTTATTCTTATTTCCTTTCTTCCTTTTTATTTCTTTATTTCTTTTCTTTCTTCTCTTTCTTTTCTTTTTCTTTCTTCTTTTTCTTTCTTCTCTTTCTTTTCTTTTTCTTTCTTCTTTTTCTTTCTTCTCTTTCTTTTTCCTTTTTCTTTATTTCTTTTTTCTTCGTTATTTCTTCTTCTTTCGTTCTTTTTTTCTTTTACTCCCTTTATCCTTCTTTCTTTCTTCAATTCTTTTTTCTTTCTTTATTCCTTTCTTTCTTTTACTTTTTTCATTCTTGTTTTCTTTTTTCTTTTTCTTTTTCTTGTTTTCTTTATTTTCTTCCTTTCTTTCTTTCATTTTCTTTCTTCTTTTTCCCTGTCTTATTTTTATCGTTTTTCTTTCTTTCTTTCTTTCTTATCTTTTTTCTTTCTTTTTTTTTTCTTTCTTTGTCGTTATATTTTTTCTGTCTCCTCTTTTTCGCTTTCTTTTGACTATCTTTTTTCTATTCATTCTTACGTCATCTTTCTTTTCGCTTTATCGTCATCCGGATATTTACTAATCCTAAAGTAATCTGGCACAAGGACAAACAAACAGAGCACTTTGTGATGATCAATGCCACAAACACTCTACAACAGACATCTTAACGTAATCGGGATCAAAGCCATAAAATTTAGTTTTTGGTGACGTTATAAATCATTATCAATGAATTTCGAGTTTCCCAGCTGTGTTCATACTACAAGCGTCGTACAGACATTTACTAAAATTTACTCATCTGATATAAGGCTACATTAGACGAGTAATCGCGTGTGGTCGTAGGGTCACTGCGCAGGCTGAGTAACTGACCTTTTCCCTCCTCATATCTGGGTTCTAATCTGGAGAATTATTCATTCATGCGTTGTGGATCTTGTGTAAGACCGGGATACCATCCACCCTGGCCAATATCTACAATCGTACTATACAATATTTTTCTTCTTCTATGTGCCGTGTCCCTTCAGGCTATAGGTGATCATTGCCCTCCACATCTCCCTATCTCTTGTAGCTCTTGTTATTTCTCCCAAACTGCTCTGCCGTCCACTTGCTTAAACTCACCAAGCTTTCCCCGTCACTCTTTCCCTCTATCCGTCCTGTGAGTACCAGATTCCCCAAACCATCCTTCCTCATTACTTGTCCCAGATACTTCAGCTGTTTTACCTGGCGTTAAGTATAAGTTTCCTTTTCGTTTCCATTCTCTCCAAAACCTCGTCGTTACTCACATGCTCGGTCCAAATATCCTCAGCATCCTTCTGTAGAACCATATTTCAGTAGATTCAAGTCTTTCCTTCATCTATGATGAGATTGTCTAGCATTCGCTGCCATATAGAAGGACCGATATCACATAGTCCAGTACTTTTTTCCAACGAAATCTTCCTGTCTTTCAATATTCTGCTTAGCTTTTGAAAAGAGTCATTGGCCATTCCAATTCGCTTTCGCACTTTTCGTCTGCTGTTAAAACACTTAACAGGTATTTAAATTTCTTTACCTGCTTGATTTTAGTATCTCTGACCTGCAGTTGGTATTTTGTGATCCACTTTTTGTTGATGATCATGCGTTCGGTTTTCTTGTAGTTTATATTTTGTCTTTCTTCTCGCTTTCCTTTGCTACACAACGAGAATTTAACTCTAAAATCTTGCCAGTTTTATAAATTTAATCATGACAAAAATTAAAAAACATATTGTTAAAGTTTATCCCATTCGGTGTTAAATTTGAATTTTAAAAATAGAACAAAGATAAAAAAAAAAAAGCTTAAAACAAAAAATGTTTGGTTTTATAGGTAAATTTTCCTTCGGGAATAAAAGATGTTGGATGTGCGTCGTTATGCAATGGATAATTTTTATATTTTACACAGACACACGCGCATGCATACAGACGTACACAAACACGCGCACACATACACACATGCACATGGGTACACACGCACATGCACATAGAAGAAGAAAAATCAACCTAACACTAATGAAATGCGCAGAAACTATTTCTAACTTAATATAAATTAACGAAAATGAGAAAATCGGCAGACAAATGCTGATACCTCCTGACGAGTAGACTAAACGGTTACACAAAGGTTTGTCTACGAAACTTTGGAGTTGGGTGTTGAGTATAACATCAATCAACTAAGTGACAAATTTTATATTTGTATTAATCATATATTATATGATTAATACAAATATAATATATGTCACTTAGTTGATATATATATATATATATATATATATATATATATATATATATATATAAGAAAACTCAACACGTCATTTCAAGTGGTTATAAACTATAGCTCATTTCTATGAGCTAATTAGCTCATTTCATCAGACCTTACAATATTCCTTCCATTTGGTACAAAATATTTTGCCGGAATAAGCATTTTCTTTAACTGAAGAGAAGGATAAAAATAAAAAAATAAAAATAAAAATGAAAATAAAATAAAAAAATAAAAACAAAAATAAGAAGAAAGGTCTGATGAAATGAGCTAATTAGCTGATAGAAGTTTATAACCACTTGAAATGACGTGTCCAGTTTTCATTGAGCTCTCTATATAGTTATAACACTTTATATTTTATATTAAGTTAATCTTGTTGGATTATCCTCACCGTTTACGGACTAGACATATATATATATATATATATATATATATATATATATATATATATATAATAACAAGACCGACTCTGTAAGTATCTAAATCCTAAAATTATACGAAAATAAACTTTGAGGACAACAAATAACAGACAGAATCTAACTCCGTTATTGTCCGTCGCTATAAGGCGTTGGACAAGAGGGGGAAAAAAAAGAAAACTGCGGAATACAGACAATACATACAATATCCCGTAGTAAAGAGAAAAAAACCCAAACGGAACCAACCACAAAGAAAGAAAAAGTGCTCGATACAGAACTAACCAAAGCGGAATAACAAAGAGGAAGCAATGTAGAGCATTTTATGCTCTGGATTTACCCATCGAGCACTGTTTGCCAGTTCGCAATGGAACAAATAACTTTAGACTGTTCCCTCAAAGACATCCCAGTCCCTAAAAAACATTTTTACGAGCACCAGTTACTCCATAAAATCGAAGATTTTATTAGTAGATTAAGATGGAAGGCCTTCTTCTTTTTAAATAACCTAAACACTAAGGAAGACGAGAAAACTTATGGATTTAAAACCGATAAGCACCCACCATATTCTAAAGAGTTGGAAGGTTTCGAAAAGGACCTGATTAGTATTATTCGAAAAATTAAATATAGGAAATTAAGGCAAAATTCTTTCCAGAAACAGCTTAATGATACTTTAAAGTCATGTAAAAATAACGGTAATATTTACATTAAAAGTGATAAGTCCGCTAATTTATATTCAATACCTAAAGAACAATTTAACAGTGAATTAAAAAATTCGGTGATTAAACATTATAGAAAAAATAGCACCGAATATTATTTCTAACATAAACAACGAAGCCACGTCATTGGTAGCTAAATTTAACCTGCATAACAGGGTGGAAAAAATAAACCTAAAGAATTGTTTTCTTACGGTCAAAGACCATAAAAATTCATTTCCTAACCACCCCGAATTTAGACTTATAAACCCAACTAAGACGGAGCTTGGTAAAATAAGTAAAATTATTATTCAAAATATCTGCAATAACTTACGTATGTTCCTTAACATAAACCAGTGGAAATCAACTGGTGACTGCATTAAATGGTTTAAATCACTAAATTTCAATAAGAACTCAGCATTTATCAAATACGACATTAAAGATTTCTACCCCTCCATAACAGCTGAACTACTTTCAGAAGCGTTGGAGTTAGCTAAAGAATATAATGATATAAAAGAAGCAGAGTTAGAAATAATTTGGCACTGCCGCAAAACACTACTATATTTTAATGACGAGATATGGGTAAAAAAACTGATGCCCAGGGGTTTGATAATCCTATGGGGGCATATGATGGGGCGGAGGAGGCGGAGCTGATAGGTTGCCTACTGCTCCATAAACTTAACGCCATAATTGATTTCCATAACCACGGTTTATACCGGGACGACGGATTAATTATAATAGATAAATGTACACCTAGAATAGGAGATAAATTTAGAAAAGAAGTGCAAAAATTTTTTTAAAGCTTATAAGTTAGAGATAGAAATAGAACATAACATTAAAATTGTTAATTACTTGGATATAACATTAAATCTTAATAACGGATATATATCACCATATGTCAAAAATAATTACACCCCCAATTATGTTAATAAAAATTCTAATCACCCTATGCATATTCTTAGAAGTATCCCTAATAGTATAGCCGTTAGATTGTCCACCAACTCTTCCAATAGTGAAATTTTCGATAAATACAAGAAAATTTATCAAACTGCACTAATAAAAAGTGGACATTCGCAAACGCTAAAATTTTCTGACCAAAATATTACTAAAAAAAACAATAACAACAGATCCAGAAATATTATATGGTTTAACCCCCATACAATAATGAAGTTAAATCTAAAATAGGCAAAATGTTTTTTAACCTAATAGATAAACATTTTAACTCTGATAGCAAACTTAAAAAAATATTTAATAGGAACACTATTAAACTAAGTTACTCTTGCTTACCTAATATTGGTAAAATAATTAATAATACCAATAAAAGTAAATTGAAAAGTAATTAGAATATTCCTAGTACTAATACCGGCAACAAAAATAATTGTAATTGTAGAATTAAATCCTACTGCCCCATTAGAGGTAATTGTAATCAAGTAAATGTAGTTTATAAAGTTAGAGTTTACATTAATGAAAATGATAAAAACCCTAAAACATACATAGGATCTACGCATGATAATTTTAAAATTAGGTTTTACAATCATAAAACCTCCTTTAAAAATGAGAAGTATAAACACAGCACGACTTTATCCAGCTATGTATGGGACATAAAAACTAAAACTAAAAGAGACCCCATTTTGAAATGGGAAATAATAAAAAAATGCCCTAACATTAACAAAGGCAGTAAATTTTGTAGGTTATGTGATGAGGAGAAGTTAGCGATAGCTAGATTCGAACCTGCTCACAACCTTATTAATGCCAAAACTGAAATATTGAATAGGTGTAGATTCCATAAAGCTAAATTTCTTGCTTAGAGTCTTTGGCTTTTTTTTTTTACCTCCCCCTCCCCCCTCGGGTAGGCTGGTCTGTTAGTCTTTGTTTGGTGGTGTCTATTTATTTGATTAGTCCTTGGTTTGCCTTTGCCCTGACGAGCCGTTGTGTGAAACCGCGGTAGGTTTTGGCGATCTTGTGATTTTTTTACGTATATATATATATATATATATATATATTTGTGATTGTATGTGCTTCTTTCCACTTCTCTTTACTCTTTTCTTGCTCTCCCACTTTTTGTCTTTTTTCACTTATTTAAATCTACGCGTGTATTTTGTGTCAATACTTACCTCCTGATGGATGTGCGACATTATGTAATGGATATCGGCTCGGAATTAGAACTAGGAGTTCGAATTACAGTTGAATTCACTTACGCGCAAATACTCTTGGGAAATGTATTAATCCTTCTTTTCTCCCTTTAGCTATGGGTTGAATAGTATGACAGATTGGGTTCTATAACCTTGGTTGGCAACCAATCTACCTCAGTAAGAAATGACAACCTGCTGCGGGAAAATTTTCTTCTTGACTCAGTCATGGCTCGAAAGAAACATGATCACCCAGACGTGTATCACGTATAGTTGACTGAATGATCTGGATAAAATAGCAGGACGGATTAGGTTATATAGCTTTGGTTGGCAGCTAGTCTATCGCAGAAAGAAACGGCAACGTACTGCAGGAAAATTTTCTGCCTAGCCCGTCATGGATTGAAAGAGACATGATCGCCTGGGTGTTTATCACGTATAGCACTTGACTATTGATCTGGATAAAATAGCAGGAGAGATTCGGTACTATACCCTTGGTTGGCAGCTAGTCTATCACAGAAAGAAACGGCAACCTACTGCGGGAAAAGTTTCTGCCTAGACCGTCATGGATTTAAAGAGACATGATTGCCTGAGTGTTTATCACGTATAGCACTTGACTGAATGTTCTGGATAAAATAGCAGGACAGATTAGGTTCTATAGCCTTGGTTGGCAACCAGTCTCTCGCAGAAAGAAACGGCAACCTACTTCGGGAAAGTTTTTTGCCTATCGCATCATGGATTGAAAAAGACATGATCGCCCTGGCGTGTATCATGTATAGCACATGACTGAATGATTTGGATAAAATAGTAGGAGAGATTAGGTTATATAGCCTTGGTTGGCAACCAATCTATAGCAGAAAGAAACGACAACCTACTGCGGGAAAAGTTTCTGCCTAGCCCGTCATGGATTGAAAAAGACATGACCGCCCAGACGTGTATCACGTATAGCACCTGAACGAATGATCTGGATAAAATAGCAGGACAAATTAGGTTATATAGCCTTGGTTGGCAACCAGTCTATCGCAGAAAGAAACGGCAAAATATTGCGGGAAAATTTTCTGCCTAGCCCGTCATGGATTGAAAAAGACATGATCGCCCAGACATGTATCACGTATAGCACCTGAATGAATGATCTGGATAAAATAGCAGGACAGATTAGGTTATATAGCCTTGGTTGGCAACCTGGCTATCGCAGAAAGAAACGGCGACCTACTGCGGGAAAATTTTCTGCCTAGTCCGTCATGGTTTGAAAGAAACATGATCGCCTGGGCGTGTATCACGTATAGCACTTAACTGAATGAATGACATATGCTACAGTAAAGAACGAAATCACTGCACTAATTGACCTACCCGACGAGTTTGCTACCTATCGCAATTATGCATTACAATAAAGTTAACTTAGTATGCAACAACACCCAAAAAACTAAAGGATCATTTAATTGAGTAAATTACGATAATTTTATCATTTTGATCTGATATATGAGGAACGCTAAAATGTCATCGGCCTAACCCGCTCTGCAAACGTACCACCATTAGATATTGTTGCGCATTCCGGATGAAGAACCGCACAAAATAATAAACAACAAAACAGGTATTTGAGATATTAAAATAGATTATATTAAACGTAAAGATACAACTTGAACGCAGGTTAGTAATCCAAGGAATACGATTAGTAAGGAATATATATATATATATACAAGTCTTTGAAGTGAAGCAGTGCTGTAATTTGTATGTCCCTGTAATACTATTCTGGCTGAGTGGAGCTCAGAGCTACTATGACTTCTGACGCGGTATTCTCGGTGTAACTTCGGTATCTGACGGTAACTTACAGATCAGTCCCGGTACTCGTCCAGTATCTGACGTATCTCACTATGGCAGGAGTATATGTATACTCAAGTAGAGTCCATTATCATAAAAAAAAAAGGGAAAATCCCACAACAGATATTAATATTACAGTTTTTAAAGGAAATACTTCTTGGTCAGTTCGAGAATCTTTCAGCAAAATCTAGATATACCTGGCCGGTGCAAGGGTCTTATCCCTCCTCCTCGATTCTATTATAAGCCCCACTTAACTTTACTACATCTCAGTTGTCAACGGGTCAGTCAAGTGCCATACGTGATACACGATTGGGCGATCATTACTCGAAAGAGATATGACTGACTGGGCAGAAGATTATCCCGCAGTAGGTTGCTATTGCTTTCTGCGGTAAACTGGTTGCCGACCAAGGCTACAGAACTCAATCTGTCCTGCTATTTAACCCATAACTGGAGGCAAGAGACAGATTAATACCTTTCCCAAGGGTATTTGCGCGTAAGTGATTTCGTAGAATACGACTGGTATTCGAACTCAGCTTCCCGATTTCTCGTTCCGAGCTGATATCCACTGCACCACGACGCACATCCGCAACGGGTAGTATTCATATAAACACAATTTTTATTGTAACATAATTATGTACAATAATGAATCATATGCGATATAGGTGAACAATTCAACTAGAAAAGTTGAAAATAAATACAATGTATTGAAATAGATATTAGAGACCTGTCATAAAAGATCATTCTCTCTTAAATAAATCAATATTTTGAGGCGATTTTTGACATAAACTTGTTAAACTTTCTTGTTGAAAAAGTTTAACGCATTAAACATTATGGATAACAAATAGTAAATTTGATGCAGGATTTTTAAATTTATCATATCCGAAGGTGACGTAGCATGGCGAAGGACGAATTAAATTTCACAATTAAATGATCCACAAGGAGTTGATATGTCAATAAACAAACAAACAATAATGAATCATATTTTAGTGCCATACGTCATACACGATTGGGTGATCATGTTTCGAAAGAAAAATGACTGACTGGGCAGAAGATTTTCCCGCAGTAGGTTGCCATTATTTTCAGCGGTAGACTGGTTGCCAAACAAGATTATAGAACGTAGTCTGTCCTTATATTTAATCCATAGCTGGAGGGGGAAGCTATTTAACCCATATTTAGCCCATAGCTGGATGGAGAAGCGACGGAATAATACCTTTCTCAAGGATATTTGTGCGTAAGTGAATGCAAGGAATTCAACTCGAGTTCGAACTCGTCTCTCGAATTTCTCGTTCCGACTCGATATCCACTGCACTGCAACACACAAATGCAATATAAGTGAACAATGAAAGTAGCAAAATTGAAAATAAATGCAATGTATTTAAGTACAAATTAAAGACCTGTCATAATAAATCATTCCATCTTAAATAAATCAACAATATTTTGCGGCAATTTTTAACAGCAACTTGAGATTGTTGAAAAATTTTAACACATTCAACATTATGGATAAAAAATAGCAAATTTGGTGCAGGGTTTTTGAGACTTATCAAGAACCAAATGAATTCAGGGATTTGAACAACAAAGAAAAAAATCCATAATGGTGTAACAATCCGTGAAAATTGTGCATCCTTAAATAGTCAGTTGTGCTTAGTTTAATTTGTAATGTACACGACACTGTCCGGAGCCTCAGTCATTCTATCACCCGCCACGTACCTACCACCCGCCACCTCACATTCTATCACCCGCCACCTACTCGATCGGAGGTGGGTCGGGGTTGTTTGTACGCACCGGCCCTGTAAGTTAGGGGTTTTATCGCTACATTATCCACGGTAAATTTGCGTCCAGCAATACAATTACATTGTAAATAATGGATCATATGCAATATATAGAGGTGTACAATTAAACTAAAAACAAAAATGAAAATAAATATGATGTATCTAAATACAAATTAGATCATTTCATCTTAAATAAATCAACAATATTTGCGGCTATTTTTAACGTCAACTTGAGATTTCTTGTTGGAAAATTTTAACCCATTCAATATTATGGATAAAAAATAGTAAATTCGATATAGGGTTTTTAGACTTATCATGACCCAAACAAATGGATTTGAACGTCAATGAATAAAACAAAATGGCGTCACAATCCGCAAAATTGTTCATTCTTTAATAGTCAGTAGTGCTTAGTTTAATTCGTAATGCATATCACACTGTCCGAGATCACAATCATTCTATCACCTTCCCACCAACCCGATCGGGGCGGGGATCGGGTTTGTAGGCACCGGCCCAGAACTAGTAAGTGATTTTATTGCTGGATTATTCACGATAAATTTACATAGTAAATAATGGATTATATGCAATATAGGCGAACAATTCAACTAGAAAAATTAGAAATAAGTACAATGTGTCTAAATAGAAATTAAAGACGTCACTTCCGCTTAAAGTGTTTTTATCTTGATTTAGGACGAACAAAACAGATGCATGTATTTGTGTAATATAATAATCTGGCCCGGCCGAAGAAGGCCGATGAAGCGTGGGCGTTCCCGGTTGATGAAAAGTAGCGGATGTCACTTTGACCCTATTTCCGGCAGAGCGGAAATAGACAGGGTCTCTGAGAATTTACGTAGGCGTCGCGTAGGCGTCGCGTGATCAAGAAAAACCGGAAGAAACAATTTCCGCTTTTGGAAGATATATAAAGACTGCGAAAAACACAGTCTTGGAATCAGTTTAGACGAGTCTCCAGAAGTCGACAGTAGAAGAGAAGTCGAACCCAGTCAGTCTTGACGGTCTCCAGAAGTAGACAAGAAGAGAAGTCGAAGAAGAAGTCAGTCAGCCTCGACAGAAGTTAGTCTTGACAGACAGACAAGTCTCGAGAAGTCGAAGAAGAAACTAGAAGAGTTAAGCAGAGAGAGACTACACCCCCGTCACCACGTCGTCACCCCTGTCAACCTTGGAAGAGCGCTCTCTCACTCTTTGTTCCTAGGCGACACGGTCCAGCGTCGTTAATAAAAATATAATATATATTTTTATATATACCCCCGTGTTGTCTGTTTCTTGCTATATAACATTTGGACAAAATAAAAGAACTTAGAATGAAGTCAAAATCCACAAAAATGCTTCGTTCTTTGATAGTCAGTTGTAACTTTTATAAATGCATTAAAAAAAAGCAAATCATGATCAGATAACGAGAGGCACAAAGCATTGCTCAGGAGACCCGAATCAGGCTTGCCCTCTCTGCGATATATATATATATATATATATATATATATATATATATATATATATATATATATATATCAGCATGAAGTGTGGCTATAGAAGAATCCAAAGGAGTATCCTGTACATACAGTGGTAGGATAACTCTCTAAGAGAGCTCTAAATATATATGTATATAAATACATATACAACAAATATAAGAAAGATTAAGGCAGACACGTTATTTCATGGTAAATCGGAGGTATAGGCCTATTTCAGGCGAACCATCATCAACTTCCGTCTTTATTTTACGTGTAAAATCCTTTGTAAAATAAAGACCGAAGTTGATGATGGTTCGCCTGAAATAGGCCTATACCTCCGATTTACCATGAAATAAAGTGTCTGCCTTAATTTTTCTTATATATATATATATTCATAAATATACATATTGTCCTACGTCGATGGCACGACTCAGACTTCCATGCATTACGCAATCATTAGGTGCATATTACAAACTGATGTGACGTGAAGTTTAGCACTAATCAGTCGCTAAGCATGTCCCTACTTATTCTCTGTGGCTAGTTATATTGGCTCTCTCTTGCACATTAGGCATATTAATTTGCCAGTGTCACTACATCTCCCTGAAATGTATAGGTTTTATGCCTATAATAGTTCTTGTACTTCTTCTCGTGATAGTTTCATTACTTTGCTCTACTTCCCTTTCCCCCGTATTTCTTTCTCTGGGAGACCTAGATCAGTCCCACGCCCAGCTGTAATCATTTGCATTGTCTTGCATTATTTGATCTTCGTCCGAACTTTCCAAGTCATTATGGGCTACTTGATCCTGCATTAATTCGTCTTCTGATGTTTCATTCTGTAATGGTTGTAATGGTCTTCTGATGTTTCATTCTGTAATGGTTGTAATGGTCTTCGGATGTTTCATTCTGTAATGGTTGTAATGGTCTTCGGATGTTTCATTCTGTAATGGTTGTAATGGTCTTCGGATGTTTCATTCTGTAATGGTTCACCCTGGGTCATTATTTGATCTGCATGGGCTAATATACTGTTGCCGTTTTCTCTATTTATTTTAGCTGGATTGTGGTCTTTTTGCATGATAAATTCTGCCCTTTCCGGATTAACTTCTTTGTTCTTTTGTACCACAGTTTTTAATTTGTGGAATACATCGTTAGCGGAGCTCTAATTTGCCTTCCCATTAAAGCTGATGTGCTTTCTAGTCTTTCATCGTGTGGTATTGTACTTAAAAACAGCCTTGGTGAAAAAACTTCTACTTTTTCGTTTTGCTGAGAGCATGCTTTTAGTCCCTTTTTTACGGTCTGCACCATACTTTCCGCTAACCTGTTCGACTGAGGGTGATATGGGGGTGTCTTATATGGTTTATATCCTATTTTCTAACCATAAATAAAGAACACCATCACAAAATTCTGGTGCATTGTCAGATACCAGGGTTTTTGGTATGCCATTTCTGGAAAATAAGACCCTTAGAATCTGTTTTATCGTAGAACTTTTCTTGTCTGGTACCCGGATTATTTCAGGCCAGCCTGTAAAAGAGTCTAATAGAATTAGTAAGAGTCCCACTCCATTAATATACGCATGATCCATATGCACCCCACACCATGGCTCCACATCTCTGGGCGACGAATGTAAAGTAGTCTGTGTAAAACTTCTTAATTCTTTACATTTTTTGCACCTTTTTATATATTCTTCGACATCTTTTGAATATCCGGACTACCATGCTTTTAATTTTATCCTTTTTCGCGTGGCTGCTACTCTACAATATACCTCGTCATGTACACTTTTTAGAACCAATTTTCTTTGTGTTTCTGGGGGAACTACCAGATCATCATTACAATCACTCCATGTTCTATCATTAATTTCTGTCTTATTTCTTTGTAGGGTCTTTCCACCCTAGAACAATTTCCCCATGTGTTTTTTTTCTTATTCTCGATAATATCCTTCTTAGTACTGAATCATGTCTAGTTTCCGCAGCCATTCTTTCTAAAGACAAAACATCAGTCTTTACCCAATGTAAGAATGCATCTTCAAATTCTTCTGTTTTATCTTTTGTCTCCTTGTAAAATCGCAATCTTGACAGTGCGTCTACATGTGGAATTTAATTTCCTCTGACATATTCTATATCAAAGTCAAATGCCATTAATCTTATTGCCCATTTAAGTATCCTCGATGTCGTGACTTTAGGTAACTCTTTCCTTGGATTAAATATAAACTCTAATGGTCTATGATTACTTCTTAACAGAAATTTTTCCCCAATTAAAAATTGTCGGACTCTAGTAGTTGTCCACACGATAGCTAATGCTTCTTTCTCTATATTTGAATAATTAAATTCGGTGTTCGTTAGTCTTCTTGATAAATACATTATCGGATGTCCTTCTTGTGATAATATTCCCGATATTGAATGTTCGCCTGCATCTGTGGTTAAGGTCACGTCCTTTTTTGGATCAAACATTTTCACTACTGGTTTCTTTGCCATAATTATTTTTCATCTGTCAAAAGCTTTTTGTTGTTCCTCTGAACAAATAAATTCAACATACTTTTTCTTAAATTTGCAAACGGTTTAGTCAAGTCAATATGGTAAATATCGCCTGTAAAAAATTTACCGATCCCCAAAAAAGACTGCAGTTCTTTCTTATTTGTAGGTGTAGCTACTTTTAGTATTTTTTCTATCAAGGCTTGGTCTGGTGATATACCTTCTTTTGAAATGGAATAACCTAAAAAAGATATGTTACTACAATTGCTTACGCATTTTTTTTTCATTTATTGTCTTTCCAGTAATTTTAATCTATAAAATATAATTTTAATCTATAAAATATAATTTTAATCTATTCAAGTTTATGTCGGTTTTCTTTCTTAATTCCATTTCATTAGCGGTTCCTATGCATATACCATTTTGGTAAAAAATCATTTTTTTTTAATTTCCTAAAAGCTGTTCGATGTCTCTTTGAAATATGGGGCTTGCCGTTTTTATTCCATATGACATCCTTTTCCATTTTAGTAACCCTATTGACATATTTATCGTGGTTACTTCTTTGAAGTTATCGTCTATCGGTACTTGATGGTATTTTTTTAATCAATTGTTGGCAAAAACGCTCATTCCTGCCAGTGCATGCAATGTAACTTCAACATTCGGTATGGGATGCGAATTCGAATAGATTTTATGATTTACGCTTATTTTGTAATCTCCACAAATACGTAAACCATCATCTGTCTTCCTCAGCACTACAATGGGTGATGCCCATTTTCCACCCCCAGGGAGAATATGTTCAAAAAGGTCTATTAATTTTCATAGTTTTGCCACTACTAATGGCAACAGATGTACTGGTGCGTTTCGTGCCTCATAATAAGAAGGGGAGACATTTTCTTTTAATTTTAAACTCGCTTCATATTTTTAACTTTCCGGTGTTTTCCATTTTTATCTCATTAATTACTTTAGTAGAATTTATAAGAAGCACGTCGTTTCCCAGAAGTCCGTGGTTCTTTTTACAGCTTCTGACAATTATAAGTATTACTTCAAACTTACCTTCTAACTCCAAGAAACCTTCAAAGTATCCTAAAGTTTTTTATGACTGACCCATCAAATTGGCGGAGTTGTAAACTGCTCTTTCGTAAGGGTGGCTTTCCAATGCATTCCCTACTTAGTCTCAGTGACGGGTTATATAGGCTCTCTCTCTTGCACTTATGCAAATTAGGCATATTAATTTTCCAGTGTCACTACACAAACTAAGTTTATAATATGCATGTGATGTTTGCATAACGCATGAAACTCCAAGTCAAGCCATCGACGTACAACAATATATATATATATATATATATATATATGTTACGGAAATTAACGAAGCTTAATTAACGAAATAGTTAAAAACAAACCAATGTTACGGAAATTAACGAAGATTAATTAGCGAAATAGTTAAAAACAAACCAATGTTACGGAAATTAACGAAAATTAACGAAATGGTTATAAACAAACCGACAATTTGAAATTATTTGTTTGAACATTATTTTTGATCGATACTCGTATTTAAGTAGATATTCGGTTTATAATAAAAATTTATCGTAAATAATCAGGCCGGTAGAAATGAATATATATACTGCTTGATTATAAACAGAATATCTACTTAAATAAATAATTTCAAATATATATATATATATATATATATATATATATATATATATATATATATATATTATTAGCTCTACTTTGTATTGATCACATTTTTAAGAATAGTGTTTCTTTGGACAAGGAATATTATTCCATCCATACTTACCCTATATATATATATATATATATATATATATATATATATATATATATATAATATATATATATATTACACATAATAAAATTTCAATCATTTTAAAATCGTATGAGCATCTCAACGAGTGAAACCAACACCCGCATCATTCTGCAAACATAATAGCAATTATGATCACCGTGTTGGTTTCACCCGTTGAAATGGAATCTTTTAAAATTTTAATTTTTCTAAAGGTAAAATGTATTTATATTGGCTCTGTAAATGAATGATTTTAATTACATTGAGCCCTCTGGCTAGATCAGTTTAAATATTTAATTTTTAATAACTGATATTAACAGGATCTTTTGGGAATCTTTTCTTCAAGTTACTTTCTTTTGTATTTACATATATATATATATATATATATATATATATATATATATAATAACAATAATAATAATAACAATAATAATGCTAATATATTTCAGACCGTCTCGAAAAACCCACCGAGAACAAACACGGAGGGGAAAAACGGGGAAGTAAAAAAAGAAACAAACTAAGTACTTGAACATACGTCAAAATACTCGTAGGAAAGAAAAAAAAAACCGAGACGAGAACCCTAACACTAAAGTGCTCAATACAATAGTAGAGCAACAAAGAAAGAATAAATCTAAGTAAGAGCCAACAGACCTAACTTACATCTATCTTACATAGATTTATTCTTAATTATATATATATATATATATATATATTCCATTTGTAAACACGTTATTACACGACATAGGTTTCTATGAGTGGTGTCTTCAATTATTGCAAATCGCCTGAAGATAACACTCATGGTAGAAACCTAGGTCACGTAATAACTCTTTTACAAATGGAAAATATTCAAAGTTTCTACAATATAATTGTATTGAAGATTTTTTAATACAAATGTGCACTGGTCTAATCTTATTATGACCAGAAACTAAGTAATTAAGCAATCAATATATATATATATATAGCAGTATCTTGTCAGTTGTTTTTAATGAAATTTGTATGTACAGTGCTGCAGAAAGTTAAGTGAACCCTAAGATTATCTTTAAAAAATGTCTCTTTTTTTCTAGATAATTAAGAAGTCTTAATTAACTATATATTCATTAAGAAAAACCTGTAAGTAAACTCTTACATTTAATATTCGGTGATTCTTCCTTTTGAGATCATCACGTCGACCAGTCTTTTTCTGTAATTTCTAAGAAGTTTTTGGTGTAGTGAGAATTAATTTTTAATCATTCATCTTGGCAAAACTCCCCAAACTTCTTCATATTACTTAAGTTTCTTTCATTTACTGCCTTCAAGTATAGATTTTCATTTGTGTTAAGATAAAGATTTTGAATAGGCCATTCCAATCGTTGAAAATTCTTTTTTAGAACCCATTCTTTCATTCTTTCGATCATTGTCCTTTGGGAAGGTCCGGCCCTGACCTAAATCCAACTTTAGAACTTAATGGGACTGAGTTTATGTTGGCGCGATTTTACAAGAACATGAACGGGGGGGGGGGGGGGTGCTCGGAATTCTAATTCTAAATTATTTTCCGTCGGTTCAATTGAACTTCAGTTAATTCCAAATGTACTGCCAATTCTCTCTACCTACCTTCTGCCATGTTGTTTTACGGAGATGACGCCTAACTGATATCAACTAAATAAATTGTAGGGGAATTTTAAATAAATAGAACTAAGTAAATTGGAGTAGATAGATCTATCTATCGCCCGGTTCACACTCCACCCACGTCTATTGGACAGGTTAAGAGGCTCCTCCCTTGTTCCCTGTTTAGGATGTGGTTTCCGGCTTTCTCTTTTCAAATCTTCTCACTTTGTTTTGTTTTTTTCAATTGGAGTAGATAGATCTATCTATCGCCTTGTTCACACTCCACCTACGTCTATTGAACAGGTTAAGAGGCTCATCCCTTGTTCCCTGTTTAGGATGTAGTTTCCGGCTTTCTCTTTTCCAATCTTTTCACTATTACGTAGCCCCTGCACATCAGTGGCGTTACCGCCTTGCTCGGGGTGATACGATTAAAAAAAAAAATTATAGAACCACTTACATTAATATATACAAAAATACTCATAAAATGAAAAACAGCAAGATGTGGAAACAAAAAAGTATTATTTATTATCTGGTTTTAATGTGGTGTTGGAAATATAAGGGACAAAAATACTAAGTTTGGGATTATGTTTGTTTTACCAGCATACCTAACCTTTTGGGTCATTTAATGCTGAAGAATTTGTTTGATTTTTGTTTACAGACTGTTGATCTTTTGTGAGTATCGCTGTCGAGATATAAGTACAGGTGTTGTGATTTGATGTGTGATGGTTATATGCTATCTTCTTTTCCAACTATATATATTTTTTTAATCATATCACCCCGAGCAAGGCGGTAACGCCACTGATGCGTAGGGGGCTACACAAGAGTGAAAAGATTGGAAAAGAGAAAGCCGGAAACCACATCCTAAACAGGGAACAAGGGATGAGCCTCTTCACCTGTTCAATAGACGTGGGTGGAGTGTGAACCGGGCGATAGTTTAGACTATGTACTCCAATTGAGAAAAAAAAAGAAAAGATTAAAAGGATTAGAAAAGAGAAAGCCAGAAACCACATCCTAAACAGGGAACAAGGGATGAGCCTCTTCACCTGTTCAATAGAGGTGGGGGGAGTGTGAACCGGGCGATAGTTTAGACGATCTACTCAAATTAATATATAAATTGTTATATAATTTTATTGCTTTTAGAAATTCTAAAAGTCATTTGGGTCACCTTTGTTGAAGATGTCTTTCAGATTTTTTTAACTTGTTAAATTCACTTTTACAGCTCTAAGGGTTAGAATATAATGTATCAGAATTAGGTTTTCCACATTTCTACGAGTAGAAATTTGTGTTAATGTCTCGTTTTTCTGCTGTGAGCAAACTGAAATTGACTGCCGCTTTTGTCACTGTATGAAGTGATGTCATTAAAGTCCGTCACGTGATCCGTGGGACTTACCTTTACCAAACAGAGATAATCGCGTTCTGTGTTTCTACAAGATTTCTAGTTAAATAGTGTGGATATAAGAATAAACGCGCATTAAGAGCGTTGATTTTTATTATAATAGAGTGGTAACTATGGTTCAACGTTTTACTGCGGGAGTGATGGAAAATGATCTTAACCATGGCTCAGATTTTACGATGTGACTGCAAGTTCTGTGCTAATAGTCTCCTCTCTCACTAGAAGTTGGTCCTGGGCATGACTGTAAACTGCATCCGGCAACAAGGCCTCTGATTGGGAGGTTGTGAGGAGCATGGAATCACCTCTTAATTGCTGTTGTTCCTAGGTCCATCCTGACCCGGAGTAGTAGCACCTGTTAGGGTCCCAGCCATGGGCAAGTATGTAACCTCAGAAACTAAGGTCAAAACACAATGAAAGTATAAAAAATAACCTTTATAGAAATATATACTTAACCCTCTAGAGCCATTCGTATCATATTTGATACAGTATGAAAACAAGCCTTGAAAGAAATATTTTCCTGAAAAATTTTTTAAGAGAAATATTTTATAAATTTCAAATGAATGCAGTACTGACTGCTCAGTCAATGAATACCAAATGTTTCCTTATAGGGAAATACCAAAGGTTTCCTTATAGGGAAATACTGTATCAAATATGATACGAATGGCCCTAGAGGGTTAAAAATACATTTATAGAAAAACAGGCATTTTTGAAGGAAAAATATTAACAACAAGACATTTTTAAGGAAAAATTATTGCCAAAATTAATTTTTGAAGGGGAAAAATTATCACCAGCAATATATTTTTGATACAAAACTAGAAAATATATTTGGTTTTCTAAAATAAAAATTAAAAACTTTTCTTTAAAATCTGACTAAATCAACCTTCTCACTATAACTGAACTTTTAAAAAAATACCTTAGATCCCCACCTTTTTGGCATTAAATAACCCACAGGGGTGTTGATATGCCGTTAAACAAAACTCAAACTCAAACTCAAAATCTGACTAAATCAACCTTCTCACTATAACCGAACATTAAAAAAATACCTTAAACCCCCACCTTTTTGGCATTAAATAACCCACAGAGGTGTTGATATGCCGTTAAACAAAACTCAAACTCAAACTCACTGAAAATGGGAGAGAAGAAACTATTCTCTTGTACAGATTTTATGCTCGCTACTGTACATTAAAGGTTCTCGCTCGATCACCAAAGTTAAGCAAAGTTGAGCCTGGTTAGTACTTAGATGGGTGACCGCTTTGGAATACCAGGTGCTGTAAGCGTTTAGTGAGGGATGTGCGTTGTGGTGCAGTGGATATAGGCTCGGAAAGAGAAATCGGTGAGCCGAGTTCGAATTCCAGTTGAATACCCTGCATTCACTTAAGCACTGGTACTCTTGGGAAAGGTATTAATCCGTCCCTTCCCTCCAGTTATGGGTTAAATAACAGGGTAGGACTTGGGGACCCTGCCCTTAAAAACAAATCCCAATGAATCTTGATACTCGAAAAAAAGTATCACTAGACACAAAACTTATATAAAAACAACAATAAATTGTTGAAAGAAAAAGGTATCACCAGCAATAAATAAATAAAAATTTAGTTGGCAATAAATGACCCGCCGAGGTGCTGATATGCCATAAAAACAAAACAACTAAAAGTGTGAAAGAAGAAACTTTTCTCTTTCAAGTTCTTGCGCTCCTATCTCCTATGATCTTCAAGATATTTAAATGCAACGTCAATCACAATCTTCTGTCTTCCGAAATCCTGTTCTTTTATCAATCTAACGTCTTCTCATTCTCTTTTACTCTCATTAACTACTTGTGTCTTGGCGGCATTTGGAGTAAGACGATTAAAACACAAATGGAAACTGAGCAATTTTCGAAGAGAATAAGGATTGAAAGAACGAATCTAAACTTATTTTATAAATGGAACTTTGTCTGTGTGTGTGTATGTCTCTGTGTGTGTGTCCGTTACCTGTAGATTCCGAAACGGCTGAACCGATTTTCTTCAAAACTTACACAGTTGTACTATAAGAGTCTGCGAGTGTTCTTAGCTAGTTTTTGTGTCAAGGGACCCCCGATAAATATCGAAAATCGATAATCGAAAAAGTCGGGTTATAGAAGGAGTGGCTCGATTTTAATCAAATTTGATACACTCACAGACAAAGACATGAAAAACGATATTCAGAAGTTTCAAGGTTGCAGTTCTTACAATAGTGTAGAAAATCGATAATATATATATATATATAAGGCAAGATGTTTGTGTGTGTCTGTTTATCTGCATGTATGTCTGTATTTTTTTCAGCCCTTTTATTTTAGTTTTTACTTCGGATTTGGCTCTAAGTTGGTATAATTGTAGTTCTTAGTCTCAGCCATGGAAAGATAGACAGAATTCGATATAAACCCACTCCTTCTTCTAATTCTTCAACCGAAAAACTATCGGGCAAGATAGACAAAGCCAAGACTCTCGCGAACAAAACAAATTCTAGATGCACAAATTCAAATCTGACACATTGTTAGAAATAAAAGAATTTTCTCGAATTTACAAACTTTGCTTAACACACCCAAAAAACGTACAAAATTTCACACCTCGATGCAAAATGTTTGTCGTTCAATGGAAGAGCCAGAATCACATTCGGGAGTGAATTCCCAAACGAAATAAAAAACGGGTAAAGTTTGATTGGAGTCAGAGAGTTAAGATGACGAGCAATTAACACGTACCGTTGACAAAAGTCAAGCACTCATTATTACTATTGTCTCTATCTTTCTCTCTCACCTCTCGCCTACTTCTTCATCTTTCACCACTCACCTTCTGCCTTTTCGCCATTCACCGTGAGCGATAACTTCAAAGACACTTCTACTCAAAGATAACGCTCACACATACATACACACATACGTTCCTGCCTACGTACACATAAACTCACTCGTGCAAGGACTACTACGGACTCTCTTGATACCCTTAAACTCTTAATACTGTTTCTCTTGAAACGTTTAACTTCTACTAATTCATGTCATTCTTTTCTATCAATAAATTTCTATTCAAACATGCAAAAGATATCATTTTATTCTTCCACAAATCTAGACATTCCAATCTAAAACCTTCTGATATAAAATCTATGTTGTAGGGAGTTTGGTTATGTATAACACGGAGCCGGTTTAATAAACATTAACCACCTCCCTACTACTTCAAGACATAAGTCTCCCGACTCCTTACGAATTACTGCTATAATAATTTTATAGCTACAATAAAGCTACAACAGAAAGATTGATAATTCTTTCTTCCTTGTGTATATGTTTAATTATCCGTTTTGTTGTCCTAAAGGACATTGTTAGATATCGATAGAGTTTGTCGGCAATAAAGTTGCTACGATGCGAGGATTTCCCACCTGAAATCTGTGCAGAATCACAATGACCACTGGGTAAAATCACCGTAAAAGTCTGGCTACTTTCCAGCTTCGTGGCGTTAACATTCGATGGTTGTGAAGATCAAAATCACCCTAAGTGACGCCGCCAAGTGTTCTACGACTTTAATAGCATCGAAACAGGGATTGACACACGAAATTAAACGAAAATGTTTGAGTTTTAAGTTTGAATTTTGTTTAACGGCATATCAACCTCTGTGGGTTATTTAATGCCAAAAGGGTGGGATTTTAAGGGGTTTCTTTTTTAGTGTTCGGTTATAGTGAGAAGGTTAATTTAGTCAGATTTTAATTGAAATTTTTTTTTTAATTTTTTTTTTTAGAAAACTGAAAATGTCTTCTAGTTTTGTATTCAAAAATGTTTTGCTGAGAATAATTTTTTTCTTTCAAAAATGTATATTTTTCTACAAAAGTCTATTTTTATGTATATATCGCTATAAAAGTCTATTTTTACAATACACATTCATAGTGTTTGACCCCAGTTTGGCGATGAACTATTTGCCCATAGCTGGGACCCTAACAGGTGCTACCACTCCGGGTCAGGGTGGAGCTGAGAACAACAACAATTAAGAGGTGGTTTCATGCTCCTCACAACCTCCCAATCAGAGGCCTTGCTGCCATATTCAGTTTGCTCTCATGCTCAGGACCAAACGAAAATGTGTAGAAATCCGTTAGTTTATATTATACTGTTTCCACATTGCTTATATAGATAAACGCTTTATCTAAACTTATTTATAAATGGAACTTTGTCTTTGTGTGTGTGTGTGTGTGTGTGTGTGTGTGTGTGTGTGTGTGTGTGTGTGTGTGTGTGCCCGTTACCTATAGACTCTGATAGGGGTGAACCGGTTTTCTTAAAAATTTACACAGTTGTACTATAAGCGTTGGCTAGTGTTCTTAGCGAGGCAAGATGTTTGTGTGTGCCTGTTTATCTGCCTGTATGTTTGTATTTTTTTCAGCCCTTTTATTTTATTCAGAAGTTTCAAGCTTGTAGTTCTTATAATAGTGCAGATAATAGTGCAAATCGATAATATATATATACATAAATCGATTCCAGGAAATCAAAATTTGACTTACATCCATTCATTTTTCTTTCACTCTACGGTTTCGATTTAACTGGAAACAACTATTGCTTTTTAGTCTTTTGTGCCAACGTCCAAAGAGTCTGAGCTCCAGGACCATGAATTAGTTTTAAAGCTTTCATTACACCCGAGCAACGCCGGTCTATACTGCTAGTAATATATAGAAAAGAAGCCAAGATATATATATTTGGTTATTATGCACACGCACACACCAGTTCTTTAACTAGTTTCTTGATGTTAAAATGAAATTCATCAAGGACAGCTAGGCACCGTAGTTTTTCCTCCAATCTTTTCCAAGATATTCTCAAAGATTAATTCCAAAGATAAACTTATTGTAACTGTGATAAAATTTGCATTTCGTTTTGATGTTTTTAAAAAAAAACACCCATAAACGCGCTTAGTAATAATTTTTTTAATATTTTTACCTTCCCTGTACAGGAAAATACTTGTTGACAACACATACACCACAAAAATACTACACCACAAAAATAACGAATAACGCCTTCAAATTCTAGAGGCCTTCTATATCAAAAGCAGACAATCAGCACTCAACAAAATTTGTTAAACGTGTAGTAGCGATGTTTTGAAGTGCTTAATGCAAACATTTAATACGATTTTGTAATTCTACCGATTTCTCGTCAGGTCCCTTATTCTACCAGTTCTACCAGATCTACAAATTTCCGACCAGGTCCTTTATTCTACTAATTCTACCAATTTCTGGTCAGGGCGCTTGTTTCACAAAAATTCGTAACTACAGCGTATAAATTTAAATTTTTTCAGTAATTATAACATAGTCTAAATGTAACGCGATGTGGTGCAGTGGATATCGACTCGAAACGAGAAACTGAAGAGACGAGATCGAATTTCAGTTCAGCTTGTTGCATTCACGAAACTACAACTGAGAAAAATATTAGTCACTTTTCTCTCCAGCTATGGGTTAAATAGCAGAACAGATTGGGTTCTATAGCCTTGGTTAGCAATCAATCTACGACATAAAGTAATGGCAACCTACTGCGGGAAAATATTTTGCCCAGTCAGTCATGTCTCGAAAGAGACATTATCGCCCAAATTTGTATCACGGATGTCACTTAACTGACAAACTGACTGATTTATAATAAAAGTGGTATATATATATATATATATATATATATATATATCAGTGTAACCCTGATATAACAGAGTTGTCGGAACCGGATAAAAGTTCAGTTATATCCGGGTTTGGTCTATTTTATATACATTAGCACAGGCTCTAATTTGGGACCAGATAAAAAATTATCTTATATCAGGGTATCTTATATCCGGGTTCTATTATATATATATATATATATATATATATATAAAGAAGTTGTAGATCGTAAAAACAAACAGACAGACCTTGTCTATTCATTTTAATCAAACTTGTTTGGATAAATACTTGTTCTGCCTAAATATACCTTATTCATATAATGAGCAATATTTATATATATGTGTGTGTGTGTGTGTGTGTGTGTGTGTGTGTGTGTGTGTGTATTGACCAAATCAAGTTTGCCTCATCAAACAAATGTGAGAGAATAACAGACAAGATAATATACAAAATTGCAAGTTTTTCTGACACCCAAATCGCAGATATTTCCAGTAATTTAGCTTAAAGTTTAAATGGCGTATTTCGCACTGGAGACACCGTTCTAATCATTCAAATGTCAACACTTGAAAAGAGGTTATGTCACTGAATGATCAGGTGGTTTCGTCATCTTATTGGGTGAATAGATATAAATCAATTCCAAATATCAGATTAATTAGACAAATAGATAGATAGATAGATAGATAGATAGATAGATACATACATACATACATACATACATACATACATAATTAACTGATTAAGATAATGAACTGACTGAGATAGACAGAATATAAATATATATATATATATGTGTGTGTGTGTGTGTGTGTGTGTGTGTGTGTGTGTGTGTGTGTGTGTGTAAAGAAGAGAGATTTATGAAATAAAAGATAGAGATGAACAAGACACACGTACATATATATATATATATATATAGTCATCCGCAGACAGATCTGTTTTGCTGTATCACAGCTTATCAGTACGGTTAGACTCCGATTGCGTGTAACCCAGGTTTGAAACCCGACCGAATTAGCGTCAGTCGGCGATTCTACCTCTGGGCTATGGGCGTTCGGTAGAAGAAGGCAGACTTTTAGCATGTGTATTGTCATTATACACGCCAAATAGCCAGAGTGCTCTAATTCATTAGTGAATGAGCAATGCGTGCATGCGAGAGTAGCTACTGTTTTTCAAAGTCTACCATTTTTCCAGAGTGCTCAATCAGGGTGTGAAAGCGTAATATATATATATATATATATATATATATATATATATATATATATATTAATGCAGGTTTCATTGAATAATATAGACAAGTTCTGTCTATTAATTTTATGTAGGATCCGTTCATACCGTCTGATATACTTGATGGTGATGTCGTTAAAAGACAACAAAAAATCACAGTATTTGTTTAATTTTTTATCGGGTCTAAGCTTTCGGCTCACATAAGCCATTATCAAAGAGTAAATATTAACACACAGTAAACATAGAACATTTAAGCTATAATAAAGATAATTGAATTGAAAATATAAGTCCATCCCTACCGTGGCGGATAGCCGAAGACAGTGACAAAATAGTGGTGTTGTGGTCCCTGGTCTGATTACAGACATTTGAGTACGTTGTTGGAAATATCGAAATTGATTGTATTCAAACCAGGTTTAAATTGTTTAATGTAGAGTGCTTCGAGGATTTTTAGTTTCTGCTTATTATTTTCTTGTTTGAGTATGTACGTGTTATCAACAAGCGTTTTTCTCAGAAGTGTGCGTTGATAACCGTGTTGTTCTAAATGACGGAATATATTTGAATTTTTATTTAAGTGCAAATTCACTCTCACGGCGTCTGACGTTGCACTTAAATAAAAATTTGGAGCTTCGAAGTTCTTATCGAGAGCTTGATATGTATACTCAGTGATGGTCGTTAACATATCAGCAGTAGACCTGGTGAAGCGGAAACCATACTGTTTGTCAGAGAAGAGATTATGGGCTGTGAGATGTTGAACCATTTTAGCATTGATCGAACACTTTGTCCAAAATCAGTAGGATGCTAATAGGGCGATAATCGGAGGGGTCCGAGGGTTCTCCAGAATTCTTAAAGAAACCACAGAAGAGGACTTCCTACAGACAGGAAAGCAAGAAGCAAAGAGACACTAGTTGTAGAGTTTGGAGAGAAGAGAGGAGAGTTCAGGGGCATATTTCTTCAGGAAAATATTTGGGATTCCATCACCTCCGCTTACTTTATGTGGGTCACGCTTTGAAATTATGTTAGAGACCAACGAGGGAGTAGTGTGAACGTCACTAAGTTGAGCCTCAGTTCTTGGTGGGAAGTCGGGTACAGATACCCCAGATGACGTGTTGGTAGAGAATCATCGAGCAAAGCACTCAGCCTTGTCCGCTGAAGATGTGAGGATCTCAAATTTATTGATTAAAAACTGGATTGAAGACTTACTGTTATTTAATATACTTTTACAGAGTCGCTTGTAGTCTTTAGAGCCGAACATAGAGGATGCTATACGCTTCTTTATTCTGTTAGTAAACAGCAGTTTAGCGTCATTAAGGATCCTCTTGCACCCATTAGGAGCAGAGGCAAAAGCCAGAAAAAGTGATTCCTGTGGGTGTTAACGGCCGAGCAAGCAGGAGAGAACCAGGGAACGAAAGCATTGATGCCAACTGTCACCCAAGAGAAGAACTTGGACGCACAGTCTTCAACGGGAAGACTAAAAACATTGTTCCAAGGAACGTCACACAGGAAAGCGCGGAACGAGTCCTAGTCTGCTCTTTGGTAGCAGTAAAATATTCTGCTAGTCTGAGGTTGCTGAAGGGGGTGGAGTGGAAGGAGATATTAACGGAAACCACCGTTTCCAAGAGGGCAAAGTTGTTTGACATTTCAAGAGTCAGGGATGGAAGTGAAATAGATAATTAGAGAAAGGTACGGGAAACACACCAATTGGGTAAGGAATTGAGTAATTGAAAAGTTCATAGTATGTTTTCCAGCAAGATCTGTGACAGAGCTTTTCAGCCACTTGGCTTGGTGGGTATTAAAGTCTCCAAACACAAATATATGGGCGAACGGATGAGAAGAAATGACTTTATCAATATTGTTCGAGATGCTGTCAAGTACGGAATAGTCAGGAGACGGGAGGAAGCGGTAGAGAAAGAAAAGATAGCTAACCGAGCTTAGTAGAGAGAGACGGAAACCTATGTAAAAATCACCTGGAGATTCAAGAGAGATCACCCTAGCTAGAGGAAGATGTTCGCTGACAAACACCAAGTCCATGCATATGGATACTGGAGTCCTTCCTAAAGAGTGGAAGGTAACCAGGTATGTGGAACTCAGAGGAGGGAATAGAAGGGTCAAGGTTACTTTCACAGAGAGCTAAGATGTCAGGTGAGTTTACAAGGAGGAAGGATTAAACTATATATACAATCAAGGCAGAACTGCCACAGGAGGTTACATGAGAGGGGGCGGAAAAAAGGAGAACAAGATACAGTGGGTGTTGAAGAAAGGATAAGAGAAAGATTGTAATAAAGGAGATAAAAGATGGCAATCGACGTTGCACTTAAATTTTTGGAGATTGTAGGTATCAGAAAAAGAAGTATACGGAAAAGAGTTCCATCGCCGTGAAAAGAAACTGGTAGAGTAGAAGTGGCGGTTACAGTTGACTGTGAGACCTAATTGCCAATCTAGTAGCTCGAGTAAATTCGTGTAGATATTCTTTACATTTGTTGACATTACGATACATTTCAGAGCAGATATGTTTGTCTACGGTGATTCGAAAATTGTGTTATATAAGCATGATAAAAACTTCGTCTGAACAGGAGGCTATTCATGGTCGAGTAGTCAAGACGGTACCGGATCAAATGGTATGCTTCCCCTATGTAACAGGGGCCGGTAGATATAAATATAAAATACTGTTTAATTAAAAACAGAATATCTACTTAAATACGAGTATCGGTAAAAATAATGTTCAAAATAATTCATTACAAATTGTCGGTTGCTTATAACCAAATTTCGTTAAAATTCGTTAATTTCCGTAACATGTTTACATATATATATATTATTTTTTCCTAAACATGTTACACCTATTGTTTTCCATTACAATATATATATATATATATATATATATATAGTAATGGAAAACAATAGGTGTAACATGTTTAAAAAAAAATAGAATAATAAAATACAATAATCAAAGCCAACTACTGAATCAGAGGAATTAATTAGCGTTTAAATATCTGCATAAAAACAAATTTAAATTTACATAATGCATGTTTAATTCAATTAGCTACTATATTTCCATTTTTTCACTCCTCTCTAATTCTTCTAATGCCGAAAACCTCAGATTATTGTCTTAAGGTTAATATCGGGTATTAATTTTTACATAATTTCTCTTTAAAACAAAAACCTCTTAACCTCCTCTGACACTTATCTTGTGCCTTTTGTTTGACCAAAACTTTACTTCCGACACGAACTCAGTCCACAAAATGGGATTGATAAGTAAGACAACTCACGACTATTCCCCATGTAAGGTAATTCGAAGTTTATTGTTTAATATTTATATATATAGAGAGAGAGAGAGAAAGACAGATTTACTGAATAAGAGATGGAAAAGACGCACACACACACACATATATATATATATATATATTAGTCATCCACATACAAGCCTGTTTCGCTGTATCACAGCTCATCAGTGTGGTTAGATATACCGCTTCTGGCCGGGATCGAAAACTCGACCGATTTGGTGTCAGTCGGAGTCTCTACTCCCTAAGCCATCGGCGCATGGGGTCAGAGAAGGGAAATTTTAACGTCTTGTATGTAAGCAGTGTATACAGACGCCAGTCACCGAGAGAACTCAATTCATTTCTGAAGAGTCACGCATTATAGCCGAAGTGGAAACTGTTTTAAAAATTTTCTTCTCCAGAGAGCTCAATCGTAATGAGAGCATACTATATATATATATATATATATATATAGCACATTTGCAAGTATCCCATTCGTCGATGCATTAAGTATTGTTGTTGTTAAATATGGCCTGGTGTATCAGCTATGCATTCAGTGATTCTAAATAAAATGCAAAGAGCAATTTAAACCCGTCTTTATTCCCCAAAATGTAATCCCGTCTTTGCTTTGTATTCTTCTTTTTCGCCATCTCTCTCTCTCTCTCTCTCTCTCTCTCTATATATATATATATATATATATATATATATATAATTTCTCTCCATCTCTTTCCAGGACTCACTTTCCTTATCATTTTATCTCTTGCCCTCCCAAAAGTTCTCTTTCTTTCCCTACTAATTCTTCTTCTTCTTCTTCTTCTTCTTCTTCTTCTTCTTCTTCTTCTTCTACACCCTCTTCTGTTTCTATCTCCCCACCTCTCTCTCTATTGCTTTCTCTCTTACTCTCGCTTTCTTTCAATTCTCTGTCTCTTCTCTCTCCCGTCTTCTCTCTCCCGTCTATCGCTCCTATATTTTCCCAGCTCTCTTCCTTCTACCCTTTCCTTACCCCCACTTCTTATACTCCCTCCGTCTCTCCTGTCCATTTCTTCTCTCTTACTAGCGCAATACCAGGTTGGCGGTAAGGTCTCATCTGTTTACAGTTTAATTACCTTGGTGGAACCGTACATTCTGTGCTAGCAGTTTCTTCTGTTGTACTTCTTGCTTATGGAACTCTCTTTCGGTTTCATGCCTTCCAGTTAATCTTTGAAGTTCCAAAATGTAAAAACAATGTCAATCGTTAACGTCTATCTTCTGTTCATTTCCGTATTTTTCCCTGACAATCAGTAGTCCCTTACGTGTTAGTGGCTTTATTGCCTTGTTTGTGGTGAATTGATCACAAATTTATCTTCTATTTTACACTGCCATGACCAAACGTTTTGGCTATACAAGGAGTTTCTGTGTAATTCTTTTTCTGTTGGAAGAAGGGATACGGGTTTGATTTCCGTTAGAGGAACAATCTTTCTTTAGTCAAACTTCTTAATCTCATTCAGAAATCTAATCTAAACTTATTTATAAATGGAACTTTGTGTGTGTGTGTGTGTGTGTGTGTGTGTGCCCGTTACCTATAGACTCCGAAATGGCTGAACCGATTTTCTTGAAATTTTACACATTTGTACTATAAGCGTCTGCGAGTGGTCTTAGCTAGGTTTTGTGTCGAGGTACCCCCGATAAATATCAAAAATCGATAATCGAAAAAATCGAGTATTAGAAGTAATGGTCCGATTTTAATCAAATTTGATACACTTATAGACAAAAACATAAGAAACGATATTCAGAAGTTTCAAGATTTGATATCGATACCAGGAAATCAAAATTTGACTTACATCCATTTATTTTTCTTTCAGTCAACGGTTTCGCTTTAACTGGAAACAACTATTGCTTTTTTTTATATTTCGTGCCAACGCCCAAAAATTTTGAGCTCCAGGACCATGAATTAGTTTTAAAGCTTTCATTACACCCGAGCAACGCCGGGCTATACTGCTAGTAAGAAATAATTCTAAGATAAAATTTCATTCAAAAATAAATATAATTCTATAAGTGTGTCTGTTTAAAGATATTTTTTTATGTAATTACTATTTAAGTTATTTTAGTATGGGATATATATATATATATATATATATATATATATATATATATATATATATATATATACTACTTGCCATAATTATTAAGTCTCCCAGTGTTTTTAAAAAATGATGTATTTCATACTATTTTTTAGTATTTATTGCCAAGTGAATAATTGTAAATGAAAATAGAATGGTTCTTTTATTAATATTGTATCAAATGGGTTGATAAATATTTAATAATTGCCTATATTGCAGTTTCATCAATGAAAGAATGAATAAAATTTAAGGTGATTCGGACAAGTTCATCTTTGCTTCCGTGCCTTGTAAAATTTTGCAAAGTAATAATAACGAAAGAACCAGTCCATTTTCATTTGGCAATTAATACTAAAACAAATAGTATGAAATACATCATTTCTTTATAAAAAAAAAACTGGGGTGGCCTAATAATTATGGCCGGTAGTCTATATATATATATATATATAGATAGATAGATAGATAGATAGATAGAATGAGAGAGAGAGAGAGAGAGAGAGAGAGAGAGAGAGAGTGATTTACTCTAGTGTAAAATTGATCTATGACAAACGTTTTAATATAGTATAAGCATGATTTATGAGTAGCTTTTTTTTTTTTACTTTGTTGTAATCTTGATCCAAAAATAACATTTTTTTAATGTGGTGCAACTTTGATCTATGACAAACCTTTTTGCTCTAGTGTGCGATTGAGCCATGATTAACTTTTATTACTTTAGTGCAAATTTAATCTCTGAACAACTTTTTCACTTTAGTGTAAACTTGATCTGTAACTATTTTTTTCTTTAGTGTAAACAAACCATTGTGGTATAGAGGGTAGTTTGAACAAAATTTAATCATTTCGCTTGATTTGGTTTTTGTCAAAAAAAGAGTAAACCTTGTCCGTCGAAATGGATCATAATTTTCACTTTACTGGCTTCCCCAATCCTGGGCTGTGAATTTTCTTTTCTTTTCCAAAATAAGATCCTACCATCTTAGTCATGTCCAGTCTGATCTACGACTAAATCTTTTTAATATAGTGTAAAATTGATGCATGACTAACTTTTTTTACTTTATTTTCAACTTGAACCACGACTAACTTTTTTCACCTTGATTTGTGACTGATTTTTCTTACTCATGTGTAAACTTGATCTATAACTAACTATATTTTAATTTATTGCAAACTTAATCCATGACTAATCTTTTTTTACTTTTATGTAAACTTGATCTATGACTAAATCTTCTTACTCACCTGTAAACTTGATTTATCATTTTTTATTCGAGTACAAATGAGATATATGACTAACGTTTTCTACCCGAGGGTAATCTTGATCTATAACTATTTATTTATTTATTTTGCTTTAGTTTAAATTTGATCTATGAATAACTTTTTCACCCTATTTTAAATTGATCTATAACTAACTTTTTTACTTTGGTATAGATTTGATCTTTGACTATTTTTTCTTACTGAACTTTATTTATGTTTATCTTTTACTCGATTGTGAACGAGATGCATGACTATTTTCTTTAGTCTAGTATAAACAACTATGACAAACATTTTTTAAAAACTTGATCCATTATTAATTTTTTACTTAAATTTTAAATCGGGATTCATGACTAACATATTTCCTTTGACGTAAGCTTGATCTATGTCTGATTTCTCTTTTACTATAGGGTAAACATAATCTATGACTGTTTTTTACTTTAGTGTAAACTTAATCTCTATTCAATATTTTGCTTTTTGTTGATCTTGACTTTTTTACTCTACTGTAAACCCTAATGTTTTGCTCTAGTATGAACTTGACCTCTGCGTAACATTTTTACTCTAGTGCAAACTTGATCTCTGACAGACTTTTTTACTTTAGTGTAAACTTCATCTATCACTAATGTTTTACTCTCGTGTGAATTTGATCTATGACAGAAGTTTTTTTTTATTCTAGTGTAAATTTTATCTATGTCTAACATTTTTTACTCTAATGTAAACGTGATCTATGAGTGACATTTTTACTCTGTTGTAAACTTCATGTGTCTAACATTTTTACTCTAGTGTGTACTTGATCTACGACTTCCTTTTTTCCACTATTCTAAAGTAGATCTCTGCCTAACTTTATTTTTTTACTTTAATGTAAACCTGATCTATGCCTAACTTTTTGACTTAAGATTAAGGGTGGCCTACATCTATATTTTTGGCTTCAGTTTCGATCGGACCTTTGTCTACCTATCAATTATTTGTGATTTTGATTTTTTTTTTTTGTTATTATATTCTATATTAAATAATTCAATGCATTTTCTTATGACCGAACTAACCCTGAACGCTTGACCGCTTACAGATATGTGAATTCGATGCTACGTGATTTTTTCTTACTTTCTCAGGGATATGCTCATTTCTGAACCAAAAAAGCAACTGCCTAAGGCTAGTAATTCAAACACGCGGCTCGCAAGATGCACGCGGCTCGCTTACTGTTTCCGTCCAACAATTTCCTCAACCTTTAATGTACATTTGGTTGGTTGTTTTGTTTTTATGGCATACCAACCTCGGCGGGTCATTTATTGCCAACTTCTGAATATCGTTTCTTATGTTTTTGTCTATGAGTGTATCAAATTTGATTAAAATCGGACCACTCCTTCTATAACCCGATTTTATTCGATTATCGTTTTTCGATATTTATCGGGGGTCCCTTGACACAAAAACTAGCTAAGAACACTCGCAGACTTTTAAGTTTTCAAGAAAATCGGTTCAGCCGTTTCGGAATCTATAGGTAACGGACACACACAGACAGACACACACACACACAGACATACACACACACAGACAAAGTTCCATTTATAAAATAAGTTTAGATTCGTTCTTTCAATCCTTATTCTCTTCGAAATTTGCTCAGTTTCCATTTGTGTTTTAATCGTCTTACTCCAAAGGCAATAATGCCGCCAAGACACAAGTAGTTAATGAGAGTAAAAGAGAATGAGAAGACGTTAGATTGATAAAAGAACAGGATTTCGGAAGACAGAAGATTGTGATTGACGTTGCATTTAAATATCTTGAAGATCATAGGAGATAGGAGCGCAAGAACTTGAAAGAGAAAAGTTTCTTCTCTCCCACTTTTAGTTTTTTTACTTGTTTTGTTTTTATGGCATATCAATACCTCGGCGGGTCATTTATTGCCAACTAAATTTTTATTTATTTATTGCTGGTGATACCTTTTTCTTTCAACAATTTATTGTTGTTTTTATATAAGTTTTGTGTCTAGTGATACTTTTTTTTTTCGAGTATCAAGATTCATTGGGATTTGTTTTTAAGGGCAGGGTCCCCAAGTCCTACCCTGTTATTTAACCCATAACTGGAGGGAAGGGACGGATTAATACCTTTCCCAATAGTACCAGTGCTTAAGTGAATGCAGGGTATTCAACTGGAATTCGAACTCGGCTCACCGATTTCTCTTTCCGAGCCTATATCCACTGCACCACAACGCACATCCGTCACTAAATGCTTACAGCACCTGGTATTCCCAAGTGGTCACCCATCTAAGTACTGACCAGGCTCAACTTTGCTTAACTTTGGTGATCGAGCGAGAACCTTTAATGTACAGTAGCGAGCATAAAATCAGCATAATGTTAAGAAAAAGTCTAAATATGAAATAACTTTTCATTTTAACGCTTCATAGAACGTTTTATCAAGGAAAAAAGGATATAAAAGTAAATTATATAATTCCAAAATATGAAGGTCAATAAACTTATTTTGGTAAAGTTATAAGAATAATAATATAACATTCGAAAGTTTCACATTTAAATTTTTTCTTAACATCGTTCTGATTTTTATGCTCGCTACTGTATATATAAAAAAGTCATTCGTTTTTTTTTGGTTTTTTGTTGTCCGGAAATTTTCCAAATGCTACAGGAAGTTAACTCGAGAAGTTCTTGGATATTCTATAGAGTTCTTTAGAGTTTTATTGGAGTTCAGTCTAGTCAGTCAGTTAAGTGCCATACGTGATACACGCTTGGGCGATCATGTCTCGAAAGAGACATGACTGATTGAGCAGAAGATTATCCCGCAGTAGGTTGCCATTGCTTTCTGCGGTAGACTGGTTGCCGACCAAGGCTATAGAACCCAATCTGTCCTGCTATTTAACCCATAACTGGAGGGAAGAGACGGATTAATACCTTTCCCAAGGTCTTTTACGCGTAAGTGAATACAATGGATTCAACTGGAATTCGAACTCGGCTCCCCGGTTTCTTGTTCCGAGCCGATATCCACTGTACAACAACGCACATTGGAGTTCAATAGAACTATTAGTTAGTTCCTGTTTGAACATAGTTGAACTAATGCAGTTGATATTAGTCGGCAGTTAGTCGAATACTAAGGAGTCAGCTTTCAGTAGAAGATTACCAAGTTCGTAACATTTTGGGTGCGTTAAGTCGATTAGCAACTGATATAGCACGATTATAATCTTCAGTGCAAAAACTACTCCACAACACTAAGAGAATTACTTCGTTAGACGACCGGATCATCAACCAACCAAAAAATGTGTCATTTCATCTGTGGCAACCTAATCATTATTATTCCAAATTCGATAAAGCATTCTCTAAAATAACTGTTTTCATATATTTTTATTCTTTAGGACGGTTAACTTACGATACACTATCGGCTAAAATATACACTATCGGTTAAAAGATACACTATCGGCTAAAAGATACAGTGAACTAAATCTCGACTCAGTTTCATACGAATTTGCTTCTACATTGATTCATTAACTCATAATTCATAACGTTGAAATATGTAGGCCCTTCGACGTGTTATAAGAGTTAGCAAGATCAGTTTTCATCTGAATAGTGAGTTTGATCCTCACTGAGAGCTCTATACTTTAAGCATTGTGGTTTCCCTGTTTAGGATGTGGTTTTCGGCTTTCTCTCTCCCAACCTTTTCACTCTTTCCTTTTTTTCTTTTTTTTTTTCAATTGGAGTAGCTAGACTAAACTATCGCCCGGTTCACACTCCACCCTCGTCTATTGAACAGGTGAAGAGGCTCATACCTTGTTCCCTGTTTAGGATGTGGTTTCCGGCTTTCTCTCTTCCAACCTTTTCACTCTTTTTCCTTTTTTCTTTTTCTTTTTTTTTTCAATTGGAGTAGATAGACTAAACTATCGCCCGGTTCACACTCCACCCTCGTCTATTGAACAGTTGAAGAGGCTCATACCTTGTTCCCTGTTTAGGATGTAGTTTCCGGCTTTCTCTCTTCCAACCTTTTCACTCTTTTCTTTTTTTCTTTTTTTCAATTGGAGTAGATAGACTATACTATCGCCCGGTTCACACTCCACCCTCGTCTATTGAACAGGTGAAGAGGCTCATACCTTGTTCCCTGTTTAGGATGTGGTTTCCGGCTTTCTCTTTCCCAATCTTTTCACTTTTACGTAGCCCCCTGCACATCAGTGGCGTTACCGCCTTGTTCGTGGTGATAGGATTAAAAAAAAAAAACTAAACTATGCTTAGAAAATCCCAATAGCAGACAAATGGATTCCTATTTTTCAACCACCATGATATTTTTTCAAAATAAAAAAATTATATCAGTTGTGTAAGTGTTTCATAGGGTGTAAATTATTACACGTTAAAGTCTTGTTATTTTTCGCTGTGTCCTGTACCCTTAATTGTCCGCAAAATTAGTGGGTTTACTCTGGAGTTAGCATTTGGAAAATTTCCGGGCAAGCATCTTGTTGCAGACTCCATGACAGTAAGCAATGACGAAATGGTGTCTTTTTGTAGTAGTAATCTTCTATTGAGCTAAACTTTGAAATGCACTCTCGGCGACACACTGTCGGGATGAAGAGATGGGAAACTAATTCTAGACGCAGTTATCTAACATTCAACCTTGCTTGGTTGATTGACTCCTGATTAATAGCTGTAACATACGTTATATATATATATAATGGAAAATTAATAAAATAAATAAAATCATTCTCAAAAGTATCTATGAAGAAGTCGGAAAGCAATTACGCTTTACCAGAAAATATATAAAATCAAATGCAATTCAACTATAATATATATATATATATATATATATATATATAGTCATCCGCAGGCAGATCTGTTTTGCTGTAGCACAGCTCATCAGTACGGTTAGACAGCCGATCGCCTTTTACCTAAGATTGAAACCTGATCGAATTTGCGTCAGTCGGCGATTCTACCTCTGAGATACGAGCGATCGGTCGAAGGATAGATATATATATATATATATATATAGTTTCAATGTCGAAACAAATGTACGATTTGTAGTGAATATATAAAAAAATTTGTACATGTTCTAAAAAATAATTTATAATAAATATTCACAGCTCTATATATTATATATCGAGCACTGTTTTAAATTAATGTTTTGGACGTTGTAAATTTTTTTTTCTTCGTTCCTTATGGGAATACAGGTGTGATGACAGTTGCAAAGGTGGAGAGAAAGGAAAGGATATACGGGGTGGTGAAAGAACTAGAGTCAAGTGGTTAATAGATGAGTATTGACATTGCATTTAAATTCCTAGAGGTTGTAGCCGTCAGGAATATGGAAGCGAGTTCCACAGTTTGTGTGTTTTTTGTTTGTTCGTGTGTGTGTTTTTGTTTGTTTGTTTGTTTGTTTGTTTGTTTGTTTGTTTTGTTTATTTGTTATATACTAATGCTCATCCAGTCGAAGGCCAAAAAGCCACTCTACTTAGAGAGTGACAGTGTGGTGTTGTATGAGCCTAAGTAAAGATAAGAAATAAAGTTTATGTGCTCATGCGGGAAAGATAATGGTTAGCCCGAAACTTGAAGAGGTCAAGACTGTAGGGATTCGGAGAACCTTTTGCCAGATGTCTGTTCTACAAAGCAGCGGTTACTGGGAAGAAGCTGTACGAGTGAAGCTTACTTCTCATTAATAGTATACGAGGGGAATGCGGGGGATTCATCCTTGTGTACGTGGCAAGGTAAGTCCAAGGATCAAAGGTCAGAGCTAGTGGGACCAAGGAGTGTAGCTCGTCAAAACACATGCCATGGAAATAAGCAATAGAGTAGAGAGAGGCTTGTGAAGATTCGTCTGTGAGAAAGGATTTAACGAAAATGTTATCACCTTCATTTTGACGAATGCGTTCCAAGCGGGTAAATCATTTTCTGTTCAGCGTTTAAGGAAATTTGGGTATTTCCCTTAAAAATAATTTTTGAAAGAATCCTTTCAACTTTTATGTCTTTTGTGAAATGTCCTCATGTTCAAAATAATTGATTCGTTTTCTACGGTTTATCAACCCGTTTTCAGGTTATTTAAAGCCAGAAAATATTTTGAGATTGTAAGAATTGATTTTTTTTTTTTTTTTTTTTTTTTTGCGGAGGAGGTAATAATATTTTAGTAATACAAGTCTTACTAATTAACCCACCAGACGTGAACCGGTGTTTCAACGTGATATGGACGTAAGCCTCAGAATAAGTGAAAATTTGTAGATGCTAAAAACTGGTGAGTATAAAGGATATTTTTATTTTAGGGAGTAATTGAGAGGATTTTTTGTTGTTGTTTTTTTTTTGTTTTGTTTTTGTTTTTGTTTTTTGTTGAGTGCATCCTTCCATTGCCATAGTGGATAATAATATATTCCTTTTTAACCACAGTATTAAAACTTTGATACAATGCTTTGTTTAACCGAACAAGTTGCCAGCAATAATCGTTCGCATTGATGATCCTTACCTGTTTCATTAGCTTCTAATGGATGACAACTTTCAAATACGACACACTGCTCTTAGGAGATGATAAAATAATTCTAGACGCAGTTTGCTATCAATAAACCTTGGTACTTTTTTTCACCATTACCCTACAAGCAAAGCCACTAAGACACAATAGATTACTGAGTGTTAGAAAATACGAGAAAAAAAAAACTACTATTAAAGAAAGATAACAATCAAAGAACAAAAAGACAGAAGACAAAATATATCGATTGACATTGCATTTAAATTTTTGAAGATCAAAGTAGACTGGAAAGTTCTACAAGTGAGAAATGTGATAGAAGAAACTGTTAGTATAGAAGCTACGGTTACATCTATACATTTTCATTATAAATTGATGAGACCTTCAATCCTATACTGCACTTAAATTCATAAAATATAGGTACCACAGAGGAACGTTCATCAGAACAATTGCCATCAAAGAAAAGGCAGAGAGAAGCTACGTTACGGCGGTTGGAAAATACCTGAAGCCGAGAAGCCAGAATAGGACCAATAACATTGCATATTCTTTGGATTTTGTCAATAATTTCGAAATGTATAACAGGAGTACGAAACCAGATGTGCCTTGGCTGGTTGACTCATAAGACCTCGTTGAAATACATAATAACTTTCTGCACGCCCTAATAAAAAATACAATAAATTTATTATAGACGCAGTTTTCTACCATTCAACCTTCGTTCTACTTGTACTTTCGGCAGACCTCAAATGGAATGACTATATCGAATCCATTGCCAAATCTGCCGCTATGAAAGTCGGCTCTCTGTGCAGGGCCCGGAAGTTTTTCCTACCTGAATCTATCCTGCACATATACAAATCTACCATCCGCCCGTCTATTGAATATTGCTGCCATATCTGGTCGGGTGCCCCTGCTGCTCTCCTTTGGATTCTTGACAAAATACAAAGGAGGATTTGTAACGTGGTTGATACTGACTTGGCAGACTGGCTGCAATCACTCTCTCACCGGCGTGATGTGGCTTCCCTGTGCCTCTTCTACAAGTACTTTCATGGCTTCTGCTCCGATGAACTTAGATCACTGGTGCCGCGTAAGCACGAATTTACACTCTCTCTCACGCTTTTTCTTCGTCCACTCCACTCTCATCAGTATTCTCTTCCTTCTCCTACTCTCTCCCTGACACCCCCAATAACCTGTCACTCCTTTTCATAGCATTCCTTCTATGTAACCCCCTGCACAACAGTGGCAATAAAATGCCTTACTTGGGGCGACACGATTATAAAAAATTTTTTAGTTTTTTCTTATCTTCATTTGTATTTCCCGCCAATTTATATTTTCCTTCTTTATTTTTTCTTTATTTATTTTTTCTTTCTTTCTTTCTTTCTGTCTTTCTTTCTTTCTTTCTTTTTCTCTTTTATCGACTTATTTACCAGATATCAGTTTTCATGTTTTCTTCATTACTCTTGAATAATTTTATATTTCCAATGCTTTTCACAATTTTATATTTTCTTTCTTTCTTTTTTGCTTCCTTCATCTCATTCTTTTGTTGACCAATTTATCACTGATATATTTGCCTTTCTTTATCTTGCATTATTATTGCACTGTTTTTTCGTTTCTTCCTACCGAACGATTTATAGTCTTTCTTTCTTTCTTTCTTTCTTTCTTTCTTTTAATCATTCTTTCTGACTAATAAAACAACAACTTTTAGGTAAAATTCGACTTTATTCATCAACATAGTCTCCTTCTAGGGTGATACACTGATTCTAATGCTTCTCTAATAATTCGATGCATTTTTTTTAAAAAGATTTGCTTTGGCCTCAAATTACTACTCAGTTTCCGATACCACTTCTTCATTAGTGCCAAATCTCTTTCCCTGGGGAATTCTTTTGAAGTCTGCAAACAGCCAGTAATCACTGGGGTCTAGATCTGGAGAATAGAGTGGATGCAGAAGTAATTTAAAGTGCAATTCATGTAGTTTTGCCATCGTTGCGATCGACACGGTGCGTTGTCTTGGTGAAAGATATTTTTTTCTTCTTCATTTGTGGCCGTTTTTTGGTAATTTCTTCTTTCAAATGCCCCAATAATGCCATCTAATATTCGCTATTAATGATTCTTCCTTTCTCAAGATAATCAATAAAACAAAATACCTTGCGCATCCCAAAATGCGTTAGCCAAAACCTTGCCTGCTGATGTTTGCGTCTTTGGTCGCTTTGGACGGCTTTGACCTGCTGCTGTTCACTCAGCTGACTACTGTTTTGACTCCGGAGTGAAGTGGTGGATCCATATTTCATTCATTGTAACATATTTACTCAAAAATTCCTTCTTTTTGCGCTGAAACGGTTGCAAACAACGCTTTGAATCGTCGACGCGTTATTGTTTTAAATCGACTGTGAGCAAACACGGCACCCACTTTGAACACAGCTTTCTCATTGACAAACGTTCATGCAAAGTGGTAAATACACTGCCTTCTGGTATATTCAACTCCGCTGCTATCTCACGCAACTTCAATTTTTGATCGGCTAAAATGAGTTCGTGGAGGTTTTGGTGTTTTCCTGGACAACTGCCTATTTGGGGCGATCTGAGCGTTCAGCATAATTTGTGTCTGTACAACGACGTTTAAATTCAGCATAGCACCTCTTAACCGTCGTTTCCGACGGAGCAGAGACCGAATAACACTTATCAAGCCATTGCTTTGCTTGAACAGAATTTCCACATGAGAAAACAATGTTTTATCAATACACAAAATTCAGATTTTTCCATTGTTTTGAAAATTTACAACAGTAGCTTCATTTACAACAGTAGCTTCATAACTGTAATTTGTAAACTAATAATTCGCTTGGCCCCAGATTTTCTCATGTGCCATTTGCGGGTTGGTACTTCATAAAAATCATATGGATATTTTTATTAGTGAGGACATCTATATGTCAAGAACGGGACTTATTGAGTCATGTGTTATTTGCCACTGATATAAGTGTTTTTCTTTATTTCTTCATTATTGTAACTTTCTTTGTTTTTTCTTATTTTCGTTTTTTCTCTTCACCGGTTTATATCTTCTTTCTTTCCTTTTTTAATTCCTTATTTTTTCATTCTTTCTTTCTTTTCTCGAACTAATTGCTAGTGTATATTTATATTTCTTTCTTTCTTGATTATTATTCCTTTGTTTTTGTCTTATTTTCTCTCCTACTTTTCACAAGTTTATATTTTATTTCTTTCATTCTTTCTTTTCTTTTTTCTTTCTTTATTTCTTTCTTTTATTGTCATATTTGTCACTGATGTATTTGTCTTTCTTTATATCTTCGTTTCTTCTTCTTACCAATTTATATTTTTTTCTTCTTTTTTCCTTCTTTCTTTCTGTCTTTTTCTCTTTCTTTCTTTCTTTCTTTTATCGATATATTTGTTACTGATATATTTGTTTTCTTCATTCCTTCATTATTATTCCTTTGTTTGTTTTTTTTATATTTTCATTTCTTCTTCCTACCAAATTATTTTTTCCTTCCTTTCTTTCTTCGTTTATTACTTACTTACTTTCCTTCATTTTTTTTCTTTCTTGTTTTCTTCTTCTTCTTTTTTGATCAACCTATTTGCCACGAATGTATTCTTTCTTCCTTTTTGTTCCTTTCATTTATTTTTCTTATTTTCGTTTCTTCTTCCTGTTTAAATTTTCTTTCTTCCTTTCTGTCTTTACTCATTACTTATTTCCTTCTTTCTTTCTTACTTTCTTTTGTCGACCTTATTTGCCACTGATATATTTGTCTTCCAATCTCTTTTCGATTACCATTTGTAAAAATTATTTAATCTTTTTGAATTATTACGTATTGCCTTTCTTTTCTTTCATATTTCAGTGGCTTCTGTTCAACAGTTTATATTTTCATTCTTTATTTATTTATTTCCTTCTTTTTTTCTTACATTCTTTCCTTCGTTCTTTTCTTTCTTCGTTCCCACTTTTTCTTGTTTCGATTTATTTGCCCTTGATATATTTATCTCCTTTTTTTCTTTCTTTACTGTTCCTTCACTTTTTCTTATTTTCGTTTTTATTTTCCTTCTTTCCTTCTTTTTTCTTTCCTTTTTCGACCTATTTGTCGCTGATATATTTATCTTTCTTTCTTTCCTCCTTCATTATTCTTCCTTTGTTTTTTATTATTTTCGTTTCTTCTTCTTCAGTCAGTCAAGTGCCATACTCGATACACGCTTAGGCGATCATGTCTCTTTCGATACATGACTGAATAGGCAGATTATCCAGCAGTAGCTTGACATTGCTTTCTGCGGTAAACTGGTTCCCGACCAAGGCTAAAGAACCCAACCTGCTATTTAACCCGTATTATATTATTAAGTATTAATTAATGGGGGATCAGTTTATTACTTCATAACAATAGAAATTCGATCCCCCACTTTATGTCCAGTAAAAGCCTTAATTATATTTTATAATCATTTATTATCATTGCATTCACTTACGCGCAAATACCCATGGGAAAAGTATTAATTTGTCTCTTCCCTCCAGTTATGTATCACGTATGTCACTTAATTGACTGACTGAATATAATAGTTGAAAACATAATTTAGGCTTTTACTGGACATAAAGTTGGGGATCGGTTTTCTATTGTTATGAAGTAATAAACTGATCCCTCCATTAATTAATACTTAATAATATAATACATGTCTTCCCTCCCCAGGTATGAGTCAAATAACCGGACAGATTGGGTTCTATAGCCTTGGCTGGCAACCAGTCTACCACAGAAAGCAATAACAATTCGGCCCAGTTATGTCTATTTCGAGACATGATCGCCCAAAGCGTGTATCACGTATGGCATTCAACTGACTGACTTCTTCTTACCAGTTTCTTCTTCTCAGTGATTTATATTTTCCTTCTTTCTCTCATTCACCATTTTTTTACTTATTCCTACTTTTTTCACTCTTTTATTCTGTCGACCTTATTTGCTGCTGATATGTTTGTCTTCTGCTCTCTTTTCAATTAACATTTGCAAAAATTATTTAATCTTTTTTTAATTATTACGTAATCCCATTCTTTTCTTTTCATTCACTTTCTCTGTATTTTCATTTATCTAAATCTAAATCTAAACTTATTTATAAATGGAACTTTGTGTGTGTGTGTGTGTGTGTGTGTGTGTGTGTGTGTGTGTGTGTGTGTGTGTCTGTGTGTGTGCGTGTGTCTGTTACCTATAGACTCCCAAACGGCTGAACCGATTTTCTTGAAAATTTACACATTTGTACTATAAGCGTCTGCGAGTGTTCTTAGCTAGGTTTTGTGTCGAGGTACTCCCGATAAATATCGAAAATCTATAATCGAAAAAATCGGGTTATAGAAGGAGTGGTCTGATTTTAATCAAATTTGATACACTCATAGACCAAGACATAAGAAATGATATTCAGAAGTTTCAAGGTTGCAGTTCTTACATTAATGCAGAAAATCGATAATATCTAACTATCGATATATATATATATATATATATATATATATATATATATATATATATATATTATGGCAAGCTGTGTGCGTGTCTGTTTATCAGTCTGTATGTCCTTTATACAAATCCACAATTTTTATCCGATTCTCACCAAACTTCACACAAATATTCTTTAGGCTGAGTCTGGACCATGGATTAGTTTTAAAGCTTTCATTACACCCGAACAACGCCGGGCTATACTGCTAGTTCACTATATTTAGCTTCATTTCATATAGCCTCATTGACTTCTCTCCTTTTTTCTCGTCAATTTTTAGGCTTTGCTCTTCTTTCTACCCTTTTATTAACCCTCTGTTATTTTTATATGACAACTCCCTCCTCCTTTCTCACTCCTTTCCTTTTTTTTCCTCGATTTATTTTCTCACTTTCGTTATTTCTTCTTTTTCTTACTAATTCTCTTCCGTGCCACTTTTCTGTCTCTCTCTTCCTCCAGTCTCACTCCCCATTAGTTTCTTCTCTTAGATTTTACTATTTTGCCTTATTTTCCCGTATTAATCCTTCTCCACCAACACCCTTCTTTCACTTTCACTTTCACTTTCTGTTTTATTTTACAACTCTTTTTCGTTTGCGCTATCCTATTTTGTCTTGTTGATAAACTTACCAGAATAGTTACTGTTGGCAAGCTTCTATCCTGAGATATAATCTCTTTATAATATCTCTTTTCAAACCGGCCATCGATCGTCGTTGCGCCGAGTATAAATTTCTATATGTGGACTAAAATATCCACTGTTTGCAACGAGCTTCCGACCGACATCCCAACCAACCAACCAGCCAACGAGCCAGCTAGTCATCCGTTCGATCATCCACACCGGTTGTCTTCCCGCCTTTGAGTCTGTCCATCAAACAGACAGACTAATAGAGAAATCGGTCGAGCGACGAATAGACGAGGCAACTGACTATGCAAAAGGAAGCGAATTCTTCAAATCTGAGTTTCTAAAGAGGAAGGAGGTGTGATTGGCGAACATGGATGAAAGAAGAGACATTAAGAGACAAGGTGAGGAAAACCGGGAAACGGCAAGGAAATAAGTGGGAGGGGAAAACCGGAAGGTGGGTTCGTACAAGGTGGGACAGGAAAAGGATTTAGAGCGGGTGGGGAGAAATAAAAAGAAAACAAAGAGAAGAAAGAAGGAAAATGAGAGAAGAAAAAGAAAGGAAGAAAAAATGGAGAAGAAACGAAAAATATTAAAAAAAAAGAAAGAGAGAATAAAAGAAACCGAAAGGAAGAGAAAAAGAAAGGAGAATGAGTGGAGAAAGAACGTGGGAAAGAATGTGAGAGAAATAAAATGAAAATGTTTGAGGAAAAGGAAAGAAAGAAAAGAAAAAAATATATGAAATGTATAGAAAAGAAGGAAGGTGGAAAATGAAAAGAAAAAGATAAAGAAAAAAGAAGAAAAGTAGACATAAAAGTTAAGAGCTAATTGAGCAAAGAAAAATAAAAAAGGAAACACGATTAAAGGGATAGGCACTGGAAAAGAAAAGAGGAGAGTTAGGGTTAGGGTTAGGGTTAGGGTTAAGGGAAAAAGACAAAAACACTAGTAAATATGAAGAATGAGAGAGAGAGAGAGAGAGAAAGATCGAACGAGAACAAAAATTGACTGAATAAGATGTGCATAAAGACAAAATTATAAAATAAAAGAGAATGACGATGATTAGAAGAAGAAGAAGAAGAAAAAGGAGAAGGAGAAAAAGAAGAGAGTAAAGGAATATGTTTAAGAGAATGAAGAAGAAAATAAACAGCAGTGGAACAAGTATGAAAGGAAGTAACGCAAATGGAGAAACGTAAATACGGAAGTAAAATAAAGAATAAAGGATTGAGATGGAGAAAGAAAGAAAGAAAGAAAGAAAGAAAGAAAGAAAGAAAGAAAGGTTAAAGTAATGAAACAAAAATCTGAAAGAAAGAAAGAAAGAAAGAAAGAAAGGTTTCAGGAATTAAACAAAAATAAGAAAGAAAGAAAGAAAGGTTTAAGAAATGAAATAAAAATCTGAAAGAAAGACAGAAAGAAGGAAAGGTTTAGAAATGTGAAAGAAAGACAGAAAGAAAGAAAGGTTTAAAGAATGAAGCAAAAATGTGAAAGAAAGAAAGAAAGAAAGAAAGAAAGAAAGAAAGAAAGAAAGAAAGAAAGAAAAAGTTTAAGGAATGAAACAAAAATAACAAAGAAAGAAAGAAAGAAAGAAAGAAAACGTTTAAGGATTGAAACAAAAATGTGAAAGAAAGAAAGAAGGAAAGAAAGAAAGACAGAAAGAAAGAAAAGGATTAAGGAATAAAACAAAAATAACAAAGAAAGAAAGAAAGAAAGAAAGAAATATTTAAGGAATTAAAAAAAATGTGAAAGCATGTAACAAAGAGAGAAAGAAAAGGTTTAAGGAATAAAACGAAAGAAAGAAAGAAAGAAAGAAAGAAAGAAAGAAAGAAAAGACGAATAAATAAAAGACTTAATCAAAATTATGGAAAATCTATAGAAGGCAATAGTGAGAATTGTTTATGAAGCAGGTTAGAGAAAGAATGACGGAAAATAAATTTTGGAACATGAAGAGTAAAAAGGCAGAAGGAGAAAAATATCTTATGTTGAAACATAAAATCTTGCATATGAAAGAAATGTAAAGAAAAATACTTAGATGTTGTATGACAAGATGGACGACTGGAAGAGATGAAAAAATTTGAAAGAGAAGTTCGATGGAGACGTGAAAAGATTTGAACAAATAAATTAAATGGGTACGAAAGCTAAGGGAAAAAGAACGGAAAAAGGAACAGGAAATATGAAGGAAGAAGAAGAAGAAGAAGAAATTAAGGAGAATATATTAGAAAATGATAAAAAGAAACCAGAAAGAAAAAAGAGTAGGATGAAAAAATAACAAATGAAAAAGGCAGGAATGAAAATGAGAAAAAGAGGAGAAATACTAAAACTGAAAAATGGATGGAAGGAAGAATTAAACAGAGTGAAAAAGAGAACGAAGAATAAAAAATAAATAAAGAAGAAGAAGAAGAAGAAGAAGAAGAAGAAGAAGAAGAAGCGGAAAAAGAAGAAGAAGCAAGACTATGAAATTAAAAAGGTGTGGAATGATGGAAAGAGCGAAAAAATACAAAAAGAAATAAAGAAAAGGGGAAAGAAATGAAAATATTTTGGATGAAAAATTCCGGTTTTATTTCGGTTCGTTAAGAAATGTATAAAATAGGAATAGGGATGAAATCATAGAATAGAAAAATTAAACTTAGAAATTAAAGAAACAAACGAGATTTGCAATGAGGAAACCGACAGAAAAGTTTACTGTTTCCTTTCGGTTTTCTTTGTTATACGAGGTTTTACTGTAAAAAAAAAACAAAAAAACAATACCTTTCAGGATATTTTGGAAATATGGCAAAAAGTGGATGCTTTATGAATGTATAAAAAAAACAATTACGTATTAACTCTGCCTGTCATGATAGACTATTCTATCTGAAATATCCACGGTAGCTTGTATAATAACGAATTCGAATGAAAATAACGAGTTGAAAGATGAAGAAGACGAAGGAAGGAAGGAAGGAAGGAAGGAAGGAAGGAAGGAAGGAAGGAAGGAAGGAAGGAAAAGGGAAAGAAGGAAGGAAGGAAGGAAAAAAGAAGTAAGGAAAAAGGAAGTAAGGAAGGCAGGAAAGAGTGAAGGAAGGAAGGAAGGAAGGAAGGAAGGAAGGAAGGAAGGAAGGAAGGAAGGCAGGAAAAAAGAAGTAAGGAAAAAGGAAGGCAGGAAGGCAGGAAGAAAGGAAGAAAGGAAAGAAAGAGGAAGGAAGGAAGGAAGGAAGGAAGGAAGGAGTAAGGAAAACGGAAGGAAGGAAGGAAAAAGGAAGGAAGGAAGGAAGGAAGGAAGGAAGGAAGGAAGGAAGGAAGGAGGACAACGAAAGTTAGGAAAGAATAAATGGAGAAAATCCGTACCATAAAGAAAAGGATATATGATGAAGAAAAGAAAATTTCGATTAATGAGAAAGAAGACAAGCATTGAAGAAAATTCAAATTATGGACGTGGTAGAAATGAAGGAAAGAAAGCAGAATGGAAGAAAAGCAGCGATGATAGAAAAAAAAGGAAAGAATGAAAGAAAAAAAAATAAGCTATGACGGAGATAAATAATAAAAACTATGGAAGGCAAGGATTTTGAATGAGAGGAGGAAAGAGGGAAGAAGGAAACCCTAGACTTGGACATGTTCAAATTTTAGTGATCGGGCAAACATCCTCTCGGGAGTCGCTTCCACGTAGCAGTGTTTCGTGGGAACAAGCTGTTCGAATGGAACTTAATTTTTTTTTTTAATTCCTTATTTTTTCATTCTTTCTTTCTTTTCTCGAACTATTTGCCAGTGTATATTTGTCTTTCCTTCTTTCTTGATTATTATTCCTTTGTTTTTGTCTTATTTTCTCTCCTACTTTTCACAAGTTTATATTTATTTCTTTCCTTCTTTCTTTTCTTTTTTCTTTCTTTCTTTATTTCTTTCTTTTATTGCCATATTTGTCACTGATGTATTTGTCTTTCTTTATATCTTCGTTTCTTCTTCTTACCAATTTATATTTTCTTTCTTCTTTTTTCCTTCTTTCCTTCTGTCTTTTTCTCCTTCTTTCTTTTTTTCTTTTATCGATATATTTGTTACTGATATATTTGTCTTCTTCATTCCTTCATTATTATTCCTTTGTTTGTTTTATATATATATATTTTCAAAATACCAATTTATTTTTTCCTTCATTTCTTTCTTCGTTTATTACTTACTTACTTTCCTTCATTTTTTTTCTTTCTTGTTTTCTTCTTTTTTTTTTTTTTTGATCAACCTATTTGCCACGAATGTATTCTTTCTTCCTTATTGTTCCTTTCTTTTATTTTTCTTATTTTCGTTTCTTCTTCCTGTTTAAATTTTCTTTCTTCCTTTCTGTCTTTACTCATTACTTATTTCCTTCCTTCTTTCTTACTTTCTTTTGTCGACCTTATTTGCCACTGATATATTTGTCTTCCAATCTCTTTTCGATTACCATTTGTAAAAAATATGTAATCTTTATTTATTATTACGTATTGCCTTTCTTTTCTTTCATATTTCAGTGGCTTCTGTTCAACAGTTTATAAGAAAGAGGGGGAAAGAGGGAAGAAGGAAACCCTAGACTTGAACATGTTGAATTTTTAATGATCGGAGAAACATCCTCTCGGGAGTTGCTTTCACGTAGCAGTGATTCGTGGAAAGAAGCTGTTTGAATGGAACTTAATTCTCACTGATGGAATTCGGTGGCAATGTGAGTGATTTGTTACGATGCAAATCACATGGCGTATCCTAGCCGTGAAGGTCAGAACTGGCGGAAGCAAGGGGTGTAGCTCGTCCGAGCACTTTTCATGGAAGTAGCGATAATGCAAGTAGAGGCTTGCCATATCCCGCTGTATGAGAGAAAGGCGGGAAGATGGAAAATAATTCGTCACGAACAAGGACTCAGAGACGCTTTTGAATGCTATAGAGACTGGAATATTAGGGTGATTTTCTAAGTGCACATAGCCGAAAGCATGAGGCACCCAGTGAGGATCGAACTCACTACTCAGTTGTAATAATAGATTCTAACGGAACGAGATACGATTACACCACGACGAGGTGCACCTATCGGGTCTGGAATGTTAGGACTAGGAAGCTCCCGCCTAAAAGAAGCCATCTTGCGTGAACTGGTGAAAACTTAAAAAATCCTACTAATGATCTTGAACCGACTTTTAAGTTAGTAATAAATAAAATACAAAAAAGTCACTGAATAATAATAATAGACTATATAATAACTATATGACAATTATAAACGGTATGAAAATTAATAAATGACAATTTTAATCACTGTATTACAGTTATATACTCTATGACAATAATAATCTCTGTAATGGCGGAACGAGGAACGAGAGCCTTAGCAAAAAAAAAAAAAATCTGCTAAGAGCCACATGTATAGGAAATTGTGCAAAGTCATGATCGCCTATATCTTGAAGGAACGTTGCACATAAAAGTAGATAACAATTATGCACTGTATAACAAAATATTAAATAATAATAGTAATAAAAATAATATTAAATAGTCACTGTATAAAATGTACCTCCACTAAATCGCTGAAAAAACAGCATAGTATGAAGAAAAAAAGGCCCCAAACTTAATAAAAACGAGCTTTTTCCATGAAAATGTTTATGTTGTTATTAAGAGGAAAGATCAAAGTATTTTTTAATTTTTTTAAAATGTTTTAAACTCTTCTAACAAGTTCGACATTTTGATAAAATATCTTGTTTTGATTTTAGTTAGCAAGTAAGCAAATCGTTACGAGAGTTTACAATGGAAAACGTAATATTACATAAGTCTTTTTTTTTTTCGTTTGTTTTTGTTTTTGTTTTCTGGTGACAAATACATTAATTTGGAAATTCTTGCAAAAATCAAATAATTGTCGGATTTTAATTAAATTTTCAGGACTTATTCACAAATGAATAAAATTATTTTTTGAATTATTATTCTTAAAAAATCTTGCTAAAAGTATATTTTTACATATGTTACCCCACTCCACATAAATTCATATAATTTTTTTTAAAAAAATGATTTTATTGCGAAAATTAGTTTTATTAGTTAAACGCAAGACTCATTGGGGAATGTAAATCATCCGTTATTTTTTTTTTTAAATTTTGCCTCTATTTCCGAAAATCTGCTCTTAATAATAAAATAAAAAATGCATTATAACTATAACATTATTTAATTTGATAAGATTTTAATTGCTTGAATAAATAATATAAATCAAGGACATTATAATCTGAAGAAAAAACATTTTTTCGATTAATAATGAAATTTTAAAAGAATTGTTTTAATTTTTTTTAATTATAATAATTTATGAAGTTTCAAAAATATTGTTAAAATACTTCAAAGATTTGTTGGGTTTTGTTTATAAAATTATTATGCGAAGATTATATTTACTAATCGAAAGTTAAAAAGTTTAATACAAATCGTCGTGTCTCCTTATTTTTAAAATAATTGTTTTTGTGTGTGTATTTGAATTTTTTTGTTTTTTTTTTGTATGGTAATTTCTGTGTGTAAATTAAAAGGATATGTGTTTCAGGGTTTCTTCCCCTTACCGGAAAAAATGTGTTCAATTATGTCACTTGTGATCGCTATACATTTTGAAAGGTCAAAAAGTTGAACTCTGTGTTTAAGAAATAGTTTTATTCTAAATATAGAGTATGCTATAAATAATACTTGTGTAAATCACATTAATTTAACATTAAATTTGCTAATATTCTAAAAATAATGTGTCATAGATGTATATCTTATTTTTGCAAGATTTTTAAAACCGAGAATTAATTTTTGTTTACAAATGTGTCAATCGCACAAAAATGGCCGAAAATTTGAAAAATAAAAAAAGTCAAAATTTTTTATTCCAATCAATATAATTTCTGTTTGAAATACACCAGAGTATTTTGCTTACTAGAAATAGTAGATTTAATCAGTTAATTTAAACTTAAATAACAGTTTCAAGAAAAAAAATTATTTTTAAAAATTCAATTTAAAAGTTCGTTATCAACAATGAGTCGAGATACCTTTCGCAAAACGAAAATTAAGGTAGCGTCTAACCGATGGCCGCTACTTAGAACAGACTCCCAAGAGGATGCTTCCCCGATCTTAACCTGTTCAAGTCAGTGTCAGCCGTTATCTATTATGCATATTCTCAATATCTGCACTTACTTCCTCTATTTATGTCTATGGGGCAACCGCAGTCAGTTCCTTAATTTGGTAAATGCCTACAAAAAAAATTTGGCAAAAGAAGATTTTAAAAATTTTCTGAAAAGATCATAATCATCATCATCATCAACCTTCTTCTTCTTCTTCTTGACTTTGTTTGTTTGAGTTTTGTTTATTGGCATATCAACCTCTGTAGGTTATTTAATGCCAAAAAGGTGGGGTTTTAAAATATTTTTTAATGTTCGGTTAAAGTGAGAAGGTTGATTTAGTCAGATTTTAATGAAAATTTGTTTTTATTCTTTTTTATTTTAGAAAACTGAAAATGTATTTTAGCTTTGTATTCAAAAATGTTTTACAGGGAATAATTTTTTTCTTTCAAAAATGGGTTATGGTAATAATTTTTTTCTTCAAAATTGTATATTTTTCTATAAAAGTCTATTTTTATACTTTCAAAGTGTTTTGACGCCAGTTTAGGGGTTAACTATTTTCTTATAGCTGGGACCCTAACAGGTGCTACCACTACGGGTCAGAATGGACCTGGGAACAACAGCAATTAGAGAATGATTCCATGCTCCTCACAACCTCCCAATCAAACCTCCCTTGCTGCCAAATGCAATTTACCGTCATGCCCAGGAACCCCTTCTTCATGTGTTGTGTCCTTTCAGGACAATAAACGAACTTAAAACCAGATAGATTGATAGATTAGAAGAATATAGAATAACATCTGAACAAAAGTGAGGATAATGATGCAAAGAGGCATGTGACCATAAAACGTACAGCTGGCCATAGGCAAATATTTCTTTCTGGAACCAAATTCTAAAATTTTAAAGCGCTTGACCTTGTGATTTATTTATACTCTCGCAAAAGCTGTGCGAACGGGAAACTGGATTCTTGCCTATTCGGAAGGATATACGAATGGTTTAGGAATCTTCTTCTTCTTCTGTATGTGCCATGTCCTTTAAGGCCGTAGGATATCATGGACCTCCATTTACCTCTATCATTTGCCGCTCTTAAAACTTTACCTTTTGGTTTTTTTCCCAGAACATGCCATCCACATGCTCAAGCGCAAAGCAGATTTCTCTCGTTGCTTTCCCTTGCCTCTTTTTCTCTTTATCCGTCCCATGAGCATCACATTCTCCAAGCCCTCTTTCTTCATTTCGTGTCCCAGTAACTTCAACTGTCTATTGCGGATGCTAAGTATAAGTTTCCTTTCTATTTCCACAGAACCTTATCGTTGCTCACATATTCGGTCCATGCTATCCTCAGCATCCCTCTGTAGAACGACATTTTTGTTGCTACGAATCATTCCTTCATCTTTGAGGAGATTGCCCAACATCCACTGCTATGTAAAAAGACAGATATTACATAACAATTCAACACTTCTCTTTGTTTATGTGAATATGTAAACAAGGGAATTAACTCTAAAATAACAAATGGCGAGTTACTTCCCTTTAGTGCACATTGGCATGTCCGCGGGCTCTTTCAAACAGAGGCTTTATAATCACAGGTACTCGTTTTCGAACCCTAAACAGAGATTCCAGACGGCACTGTCACGTAGGTTCTGGAAAATGAAGGAGGAAGGGCAGGACCCTATAATCAGCTGGAAATTAATAGGCTCAGCTTGTACTCCTAAAAGTTTTCGTGATAGGTGTCGTCTGTGTTTATTGGAGAAGATTCTGATTTTGAAGTATCCTCATCAGGACTTACTTTTGAACTTTAGGGGGAATTTATAAACAAGTGCCGCCATAGGGCGGATTTTAAAATTTAACTTCTAATTTTTAATTTTTAAATTCTAAATTTTTCTATAATTTTTTTAATTTAATTTAATTTTAATTTTTTTTTTTTTTTTTTTTTTTAATGTATATGTGTATGTTTGTGTGTGGATGTGCATATTTGTATATATATGTATATATATGTATATATGTATTTATGTATGTGGGCTATATGTAATTTTGAAAAAAATTTTTTAGCTATTTAAATGCTCCTTTTCATAATGTTCATTAATATGTATGTGTGTGAGTGCATATGGAATATGTATATATATATATATATATATATATATGTGCGTGTGTGTGTGTGTATATGTGTGCATGTATGTGTACACATGTATATTATGTGTATATGAATTTTTTGTATATATGTGTGTATGCGCATGTATATGTATATAAGTGTGTAATAAATTGAATGTATGTGTGTGTATGTGTATGTATATATGTATTCTTATTCGTAGAATTGTGTGTGTATATATGTATGTATGTGTGTACTTCTATAGGTATGTATATAATAATTGTAATTAATTTTTTTTTTTTTTTTTTTACCTAGTGTTGTCTTTATTTAGTTTAATTTCAAATGACCTAATTTTTTAAAAATAATTTTATTTTAAATCCTATATCTTTTTATTCCCTTTTATTAATAATTATGCCTTTTTAAGTAAAGGCCTTTTTCTAATACTTCAACGTTTTGGGGAAATTAGGTTTTTGAATTTGTCCAGCGTCTGTAATATTTTAAAAATTTTTTTCTTTAGTTTCTTTCTTTTTCCCTCCCTTCCTTCTTTTATCTCTCTTACCACCTTTTTTCCGTGTTGCTTCAACTTACGTCGATTTAACACGGCTGTCTGTTAATTTTTAGTTACATTCTCCCTTTTTTTTGCGAACCCAGACGATGTCAATTTTTTTTATTTTCTTATTTATTTGATTTTATTCTATCTTTTTCTTTTTCTTTTTCTTTTTCTTTTTCTTTATTTTTATTTTTATTTTATTTTATTTTATTTTATTATTTATTTTTTAATTTCTTTGCAATCTATTTAAAAAGGAAAAGTAGACTAATTTTTCTCCAGTTTCTGAAAGGTTTTTTCTGTTGCTGAGGTGATGTGTCGTCCCCCGTGGGGATCTTCATATCAAAATGGCCATTCAACATCTTTGAATTAATCCTTTTTTAATATATATATATATATATATATATATATATATATATGGTATATCGAGGCAGCAAGTAATTTTCTAAACATATGCTGTTAAATATAAGAGACAATGAATGTCTATTATGTTTAATCATGAGCCGTTCTAAACGTCGTCTTTTGGCTTTAATTTCAGTTGAAAATAAACACAAAAATTCTCCAACATTTGGATAATTATTTATTAGTTTTCTTCTAAGCTTTCGGCTCACATGAGCCATCTTCAGAGAGGTCGTTCAAACTGAAATATTATAAAATCCACCATCACCGACGATTTTATTTTGTGTTGACATAAAACTCCGCTTGGCAACGGCAGTAGTTACCAAAAATAATAAACGCAGTTCTTAAATTTGCGATGCGGTTTTATGACGTCAAACCGCGGGATAGCGCAAAATGACAACAAAACCATGTAGTCAAATGCAATGTAATATGTTATTTCCTGTTTTAAAGTTGATTTTATTGAATGTTGGTTGTTTCGATTTGATGTACATGGACTCCAATATCTGCAGGTTCCTCTTACTGTGTGTATGAGTAAGGATCACCGTATTGTTGACCAAAATCTGTCTGATATTACCTACATGTTTATGTTTTTCAGAGAAATGTTGTTTAATAGTACTCTGGTCAGAAAGATGACATGTAAGTCTACGAGAGAGCGTGGTTGTAGTAAAACCAATATATGTACTAGGTTTTTGATTAGTATCAGAGATGCAATCTCTGAATGGGCATGTATATTGGTACACTACATTGGTTTTTTTGTAGAGAATTTACTTTAGAACTACAATTATACCTACTTAGAGCCAAACCTGAAGCAAAACCTCAAATAAAAGGGCTGAAAAAATACAGACATACAGGTAGATAAACACACACACACACACACACACACACACACACACACAAACATATTGCCTTTTATATATGTATATAATATCGATCTTCTGCACTATTGTAAGAACTGCAACCTTGAAACTTCTGAATATCGTTTCTTATGTCTTTGTCTATGAGTGTATCAAATTTGATTAAAATCGGACCACTCCTTCTATAACCCGATTTTTTCGATTATCGATTTTCGATATTTATCGGGGGTACCTCGACACAAAACCTAGCTAAGAACACTCGCAGACGCTTATAGTACAACTGTGTAAATTTTCAATAAAATTGGTTCAGCCGTTTCGGAGTCTATAGGTAACGGACACACACACATGCACGCACACACACACACAGACAATAAATAAGTTTAGATTGGCACATATGATTAATAGTTATGACGAGACATTCGTTATTATATTTTATCCCTAAAACCTGAGAGTACTATCTAATAAATGACAAAATTTTAGATACAAAAATCAATTATTCAATGATAGCTGCACAAATTATTTTTTCTTTCATGACAACTCACCATCGGTAAATAACACAGACTGTAATCAAGCAAAAGTGCTAAAGAGACACACCTCGGAAAAGAAAAGGACCGTAAAAGTGGATGACAACAAAATGATCAAATCAAGAGACACTATAAGAAGCGGTCATGGCTTTCCACATTCTCCTACCCCTTGTCGCTCTGAAACCCATTTCTCGCTATCCACTCCTAAACGCTACCTTGCCATCCATTTGCTCAAACCCATCAAGTATGTGACACATTGCTTTCCCCTGTCACGATTTCCCTCAGTCCTATGAGCATCAGATTCTTTAAACTCTTCTTCCACATGACATGTCTCAGAAACTTCATCTGTCTCTTCCTGATGTTAAGTATCAGTCAGTCAGTTGAGTGCCATACATGATACACGCTTGGGCGACCATGTCTCGACAGAGACATGACTGACTGGGCAGAAGATTATCCCGCAGTAGGATGCCATTACTTTATACAATAAACACAATATACAATAACTTTTACTTTATACAATAAACACCGGAGAAGATGCTTCCTTGATCATTACGATCACGTTCTCTTCAAGTCTTGTGGTAACTATTCAGTCAGTCAGTTAAGTACCATACGTGAAACACGCTTGGGCGATCATGTCTCAACAGAGACATGACTGACTGAGCAGAAGATTATCCCACAATAGGTTACCATTGTTTTCTGCGGTAGACTGGTTGCCGACCAAGGCTATAAAACCCAATCTGTCCTGTTATTTAACCCATAACTGGAAGGAAGAGATGGATTAATACCTTTCCCAAGGGTATTTGCGCATAAGTGAATGCAATGAATTCAGCTGGAATTCGAACTCGGCTCCCCGATTTCTCGTTCCGAGCCGATATCCAATGCACCACAACGCACATAAGTTTCCTTTTTGTTGCCATCCTCTCCAAAACCACGTCATTGCTCACATGTTTGGTCCTTGGTATCCTCAGCATCCTTCTGTATAACCACATTTCGGTTGCTTCATCTTTCCGTCATCTTATCCAGTATTCGCTGCTATATTGAAGGACAGACATCAAGTAACAATCCCGTACCCTTTTCTTTGTTTCGAACAAATTTTTCCTGTCTCTCAATACTTTGCTTAGCTTTTGGAATGCATTTTTGGCCATGCTAATATGCCTTCGGATCTCAGTGTAGCACTTTCCGTCCTCAGTTAAGACACTTCCCAGGTATTTAAATTTCTGCGCCTTCTTGACTTTAGTATTGCCAACTTTTAGTTGGCATTTTAACTGATGGCTAATTCTATTAACCCAGAACAAAAGGCACTCATACTCGAGTTGAAGCATCTTTTAACTGTTTAGTTTACCTGGCATTAAATGCTGCAGAGCAGATCCAAGTTTTACAATAAGGTGATGAGGGATGTGCGTTGTGATGCAGTGGATATCGGCTCAGGACGACAAATCGGGGAGCCGAGTTCGAATTTCAGTTGAATTCCTTATGCACAAATACTCTTGGGAAAGGTATTAATCTGTCTATTCCCTCTAGTTATGTGTTAAATAACAGGACAGATTGGGTTCTATAGTCTTGGCTGGCAACCAGTCTACCACAGAAAGTAATGGCAACCTACTGCGGGATAATCTTCTGCCCAGTCAGGCATGTCTCTTTTGAGACATGATCGCCCAAAACGTGTATCACATATGACACTTAACAGACTGACAGATGAGAGTAATAAAATTTGTTTTATTCACCTACTGAAAAGTGGATAAGAAAACCTAGTCTCTTTCATGCCACCAATCACAGCATTATAAACAATTTTCACTCGCATGAATTGAAAGGTTCTTATTGAATCCATTGATAGGTCTGCTGCAAAGAAAGCTGGTTTGCTGTCATGCGGGACAATTTTCATCTCCTATGTTACATATTTATAAATCAACTGTTTGCCCATGCTTTGAATATTGCTGTTACATCTGATCTGGAGTTTCCGCTATGTATTTAGAGATCTAAACTTATTTATAAATGAAACTTTGTGTGTGTGTGCGTGCGCGCGTGTATCCGTTACCTATAGACACCAAAACGTCTGAACCGATTTTCTTTAAAATTTACACAGTTGTACTATAAGCGCCTGCAAGTGTTCTTAGCTAGGTTTTGTGTCGAGGTACCCCCGATGAATATGAAAAATCGATAATCAAAAAAATTGGGTTGTAGAAGGAGTGGCACGATTTTAATCAAATTTGATACACTCATAGACAAAGACATAAGAAACGATATTCAAAAGTTTCAAGGTTGCAGTTCTTACAATAGTGCAGAAAATCGATATTATATATATATATATAGATATATATATATATATATAAGGCAAGATGTTTGTGCGTGTGTGTCTGTTTATCTGTCTGTTTGTCCTTTATACAAATCCACAATTTTTATCCGATTCTCACCAAACTTCACACAAATATTCTTCAGGCAGAGTCTGAGCTCCGAGATCATGGATTAGTTTTAAAGCTTTCATTACACCCGAGCAACGCCGGGCTATACTGCTAGTTATTGATAAAATACAAAGAAGAATCTGCAATGTTATTGGTCCTGACCTAGCATCTTGGCTTCAGTTACACTCCCACTTAGCTTCTCTGTACATTTTCTATGAGCTAGAATTTTTGCAACACACATCAACATGTTGAAATCCTCACTGTATTTAGTGTCATTGAAGTCATCACTAACATTTTGTTGAGCTTTACAAACTGCATGTTTTGTTACAATAAGCTGATTTGTTTCAAAAATTACTTTGGCAAAGATCCTAGTTCATAGTTTGATAATTTCTTTAATTTTATAGAACTTTATGGTAAACAATATTTTTTTAAGAAATTCTTTTCTCTTTTTAACAACGAAGAATGAATTCTTAGGATTTCTTACTCTTGAGCATGCAACATACAACTGGCCATGTATAATTATTTCTTCTGAAACTACTGGCCACATTTCAAAGTGAATCGTTATTCTGATTAATTAAAGGGAACACACACATAAATTTTATATCTTCCCATATACATAAATAGCAAACCAATGTTTTTTTGTATTTCAATGTAAATCTTTTTCACAACCAACATTGCCTGATGATGAGATTCTATCTCAAAACATAGAAATTTCCGTATCGCTATGCACATTTAATTCATAATTATATGATGATATTAAGCTCTACAATATTTATTGTACTGAGCACTATTTATAAAAAAATAAATGCCAGGAAACTCAAAACCGTAAAACGTTGGATCCTCTTCCCTTGGATTTACTATATAGAATCCATAGCTAAATCCATGGCTAAGAAGGTCGGTTTTTTTCTGTGTAGGGCCAGGAAGTTTTTCCCATTTGAAACACATATACAAATCTACCATCCGCCCGTGCACTGAATATTGCTGCCATATCTGGCCGGGTGCTCCTGCTATCCACCTAGGTGTCCTCGACCAAATCTAACGGAGAATTTGTAATGTGACTGATCCCAATTTGGCAGCTAAGATATAGTCACTTTCTCACCAGTGCAGTGTGGCTTCCCTATGCCTCTTCTACAAATACTTTTACGACTTCTGCTTCGATGAACTTAGCTCACTGGTACCCCCTATATATGAATTTCCTCGAGCCACAAGATTAGCAACTAAGTCCCACCCTTTTACTGGGAAACCAATAAATTGTAAACGGAAATTCTACTCCATCAGCTTCTTTTCTCGCACTTCCCACCTGTGGAATTCCTTTTCCGCTTACTTGCTTCCCCGACAGCTACAATCTTCAAGAATTGAAATGTAAAGTTAATAGTCATCTCCTGTCTCACTAACTTACATCCTCACTCACTCTCATGCTTTTTCTCCATCCACCCCACTCTCATCAGTATTCTCTTCCTTACACCCCCTGTAACCTATCACTCTTTGTCATAACTTACCTCTTATGTAACCTCCTGCTCAACAGTGGCAGTAAAATGCCTTGCTTGGGGCCACACGATTATATATATATATAAGCAATAGTTGTTTCCAGTTAAAGCGAAACTGTAGACTGAAAAAAAAAAATGAATGGATGTAAGTCAAATTTTGATTTCCTGTTATTGATATCAAATGAGTTTTTTTGTGGTAAACTGAATTTTGAAAACTAAATAAGTCCTCTGAGTAAATGGTGTCATGGCGGAGACTAAGAACTACAATTATACATATTTAGTGCCAAACCCGAAGCAAAAACTAAAAAGGGCTGAAAAAATAGACATACAGGCAGATAAACACACAAACATCTTGCCTTTTATATATAATATTGATTTTCCACACTATTGTAAGATCTGCAACCTTGAAACTTCTGAATATCGTTTCTTATGTCTTTGTCTATATGTGTATCAAATTTGATTAAAATTGGACCACTCCTTCTATAACCTGATTTTTTCAATTATCGATATTTATCGGGGGTACCTCGACACAAAACCTAGCTAAGAACACTCGCAGACGCTTATAGTACAACTGTGTAAATTTTAAAGAAAATCGGTTCAGCCGTTTCGGAGTCTATAGGTAACGGAGACACACACACACACACACACACAAAGTTCCATTTATAAATAAGTTTAGATTAGATTTAACCCTCTAGGGCCATTCGTATCATATTTGATACAGTATTTCCCAAAAGGAAACATTTGGTATTCATTGACTGAGCAGTCAGTACTGCTTTCATTTGAAATTTATAAAATATTTCTCTTAAAAAATTTTTCAGGAAAATATTTCTTTCAAGGCTTGTTTTCATACTGTATCAAATATGATACGAATGGCCCTAGAGGGTTAAATTTAGATATGTGAGAAAACAAACAAAAATCCAAGCAAAATAAAAATCTCTAGAAAGAAAAATCAAGGTTCTCATGGCATACAAGTGCACTGAGTGTTTTGTTTAATTTCATGTTTTACATCGAACAAATTTTGGCTAGCTAAAATCCCATAGATTTTGATAAGGTAATTTTTTTCCCTTTGCACCAATTCGTCAGTGATATATAACGAATAAAGACAAAAAAGAAAACTCATCTTAGCAGCTGTTTCATCATCTGACTGACTTTATAAAGTAAATGTTGTTGCTAAACTAAACATAAATCTGTGCCAGATTTTTTCAAATATCTCCTTTCCTAGAAGAAATACTCCCTTTCCTCAAGCCATAATATATGGCTATAAAAATTCAAAGAAAATTGTTAAACTCATAAGTTTCTGTTTAAAATATATAATGCATAAATTAATCGGAGCCTAAAAATAATAATTCCATTAAACACATATATCAACATTTACTCACATTTGTTAAGCATTAAATCACACCGCTTAGCATTCTCCATAATTTACCATGAATTTTCAGTTAGCTTGATATATATTTATGATCGTTCTTAAACAGAAAAATTATGAAAAACATTTTTTATTTCTGTTTATAAATGCTTGCTGAAAAATAAAATGCTTAAATTTGCCTTGATAAAGTCCATCAGAGAAAGAAAGCGTCATCTAAGATTTCCTTTTGCTTTATTCATATTATCCTCTTACAGATATATTTTTAGTTATATCTGAAATTTTATATATACATGTATATAGCATGATTAACGTCAAAGGCATGAAACTGTCAATAACCATGCAGTGTTGTTTATTATTTCCACTCTGTTTATACCAACAAACGTGATCTACTCAATAGTGAGCTCTTTCCATTGAAATTCCCTTGCAAAATTCTATATAGACACATACTAGCACAGAAATCTGCCTCTCCATTATATATATATATATATATATAAGACAAGAAGAGGAAAACTATAATTTTTTGGGCTGTGTGCTTCATCCTGTGATGGACTTTATGAAGTTTATATATATATATATATATATATATATATATATATATAAGTAAATAAAGAAGATACAAGGAAAACTATATTTTTCTTGCCTATGCGTTTCATCCTGTGATGGACTATATCAAGGCAAAGAGATGAAAAAATTTTATTGACTTTGTTTTTTTTTTTCATCACTTTGTCTTCATAAAGTCCATCACAGGATGAAGCACACAGCCCAAAAAATTAGTTTTCCTCTTCTTGTCTTATATATATATATATAATTATAAAAGATTTTAGATTATTACAATGTTACATATTTCACCACGTTCTGATGCTATTATAGCAGCTTGTCAGACCCAAATGGTACAACAGTTGGTCCTCAAAATATCCTCCCCCAAAAATTTATTTTATTTTATTTTACATAGACACTCACATGTCTATATTAAAATAGATATTTGTAAAGGTTATTTACGAAAATTTCTTGCTCATTTCTTTTTTCTTTTCTCTCTTCTTTACATGAATCAATCGTCTATCTTTTCTTTATTCTTGCTTTCTCTTTCTTTGGGTTTCTTTTCAAATGAGCGAGATATTTTCGTAAATAACCGTTACAAATGTCTATTTTAATATGGATATGTGAGTGTCTATGTAAAATAAAATAAAATAAATTTTTGGGGAGGATATTTTGAGGACCAACTGTTGTACTATTTGGGTCTGATGAGCCAAGATAATAACATGAGGATGCGGTGAAATATGTATTACCCATTGTAATAATCTAAAATCTTTTATAAATTATATTACTCTGTTAAATTAATTAAATGAATTTAACATTGAGTTCTCTTGAGTTTGTCTATCAGAATTTACCTGGATTGTATAACAAGTGTGCTACGTTATATTTATTGATTATGAATCTGAAAGAAACTGTTAAAATTAACTCACAAATGGATCTTTTTAATATGAATATTAAAACTGATGGCTCAATGTAATTAAATTTATTTACAGAGCCGATATTTATTACATATAAAAAAATTCAAATTTTCCAAAATAAATAAGATGATTGTTTTTACAAGTGAATTAAACACCCGTCAGTGATAATAAAACATTATGGCAAATAAATTTATTTGTTTGTGTATGAGTGAAGGAAAAAAAAAAAAAAAACAGAAGTAAGGATAGGGGAAAAGAAGAAGAAAGAAAAAAGGAAAAAACATGGCAGATTTTTGTTGATAGAACTTTACAGTTTGCCACTTTTGACAGAAGTGAAAAGAGATACTTTAAAATGAATAAAAAATATATAAGAAACAAATGGGTCGGACAAAAGAAGGGAAAAAAATTTACGAATGGGTAATTACAATTTTTTATTTATTTTAATCTATCTTTTTTCACTTCTGTAACCAAGTGGCAAACTTAGAAGTCCTGAAAAAATCCTTAAAATCTCTCACGTTTTTTTTCCCCTCTCCTTACTTCCATTTGTTTATTTTTTTTACACATTGACACAATTAAATGTATTCTCCGTTTTATTATAACTGATAAGACAGGTGTTAAAATTACTTGTCGAACTGGTCATCTGATTTTGGATAATTTGAATTATTTTTTTATATATATTTGTAAAAATATCTAAGTTTTGTTTCTTGATTATAATACTCTGTTAAATTTAACAATAATTTTAACATTAAGTTCTCTTTGGAGTCTCTATTGGAATTTACCTTACCAAATTTCAAGGATTCTACTTTATATATATATATTTTTATTTATTTATTATAACTATACTTTAGAACATGCACAAACTACAATCTACTACAGTAAATGTTCTAAAGTATAATTTATAATAAACATTCATTGTTCTATTTCTATATTGAGCACTGTTTTAAGTTAATGTTTTGAACACTGCAAATATTTTCTTCATTCTTTATTAATTTAGATATTTTTTATATATATATATATATATATATATATATATATATATGTAAACATGTTACGGAAATTAACGAAATTTCCCTTATGTAAATAGGGGTCGCATGTTCGAATCCTGCTGGATAGCACACATTTTCGTCATAAAAATTTATCGTGAAATAATCAGGCCGGTAGATAGATATAAATATAAAATACTGTTTAATTAAAAACAGAATATCTACTTAAATACGAGTATCGGTAAAAATAAAGTCCAAAATAATTCATTACATATATATATATGTATATGTATGTATGTATGTATGTATGTATGTATGCACAATTTTTTTTATTTAAAATTAGTTTAATTTACATTGCAACATGGAAATTTATGTTTTGAGATTTTACCCCATCCATCATTTCTTTCATATTCCATTCGAGAGGATATTTTCCTGATCACTAAAATCTTAACTTCTGCAGGTTTAAGATTAACCCTCTAGGGCCATTCGTATCATATTAGTGGGGGATCTGTTTATTACTTCATAACAATATACAACTGATCCCCCACTTTATGACAAGTAGAAGCCTTAATCATATTATATTATTAACCCTCTAGGGCCATTCGTATCATATTAGTGGGGGATCTGTTTATTACTTCATAACAATATACAACTGATCCCCCACTTTATGACAAGTAGAAGCCTTAATCATATTATATTATTAACCCTCTAGGGCCATTCGTATCATATTTGATACAGTATGAAAACAAGCCTTGAAAGAAACATTTTCCTGAAAAATTTTTTAAGAGAAATATTTTATAAATTTCAAATGAAAGCAGTACTGACTGCTCAGTCAATGAATACCAAATGTTTCCTTATAGGGAAATACCAAAGGTTTCCTTATAGGGAAATACTGTATCAAATATGATACGAATGGCCCTAGAGGGTTAACTGTTATCTTTTCTACATATATTCCTAAACTGCACTTCTTAGCACCTTCTCTTACATCCATATAACCGCATTCAGTTACTGTCTACCTTGAGTGGTTCTTGAGCCTTGTGCTGGGTGAATATTATGGGAGAAAAAAAAAGCAGGGATGTCTACTCAAACAAATGCACCAACTAAAAATAACATCTATAGTAATAAGAAATAATTTCAATTTAAAAAATCTATTTATTGCATAAAAATTACACCAGTGTCTATTATATAAATATGATTGATCTTTTTAATTTTTTTTTTACAATAGTGTTCACCCTGTACAAGGCTCAAGAGCCATTCTAGGTAGAGGGTTATTGAGTAAGAGGCACAGTTTATATGAATATGTGGAGAAGATACCTGTTAATTCTAGACTTGTTTGAGTTTGAGTTTTGTTTAACGGCATATCAACCTCTGTGGCTTATTAGATGCCAAAAAGGCGGAGTTTTAAGGTGTGTGTTATTCTTTTCTTTTCGGTTATCATGAGAAGATTGATTTAGTCAGATTTTAATGAAAATTTTTTGTTTTTATTCTTTTTTATTTTAGAAAACTAAAAATGTCTTCTAGTTTTGAATTCAAAAATGTTTTGCCGAGAAAAATTTTTTTCTTCAAAGATGTGTTATGTTGGTAATATTTTTCCTTCAAAGATGTATATTTTTCTATAAAAGTTTATTTTTATGTATATATTTCTTAAAAGTGTATTCTTATGCTTTCATAGTGTTTTGACCCCTGTTTGGGGGTTAACTATTTGCCCATAGGTGGGACCCTAACAAGTGCTATCACTCCGGGTCAGGGTGGACCTGGGAACAACAGCAATTAAGAGGTGGTTCCATGCTCCTCACAACCTCCCAATCAAAGGCCTTGTTGCCAGATGCAGTTTAAATTCTAGACTTGAACAGGTTATAATTGTAGTAAGCAAGGAAGCATCCTTTGAGAGTTGGTTCCACACAGCAGCAGTTTGTGGGGAAAAGCAGCTTCAGTGGAACTTATATATCGCCAAGGGAATATAAATGTGCAAGAAAATCAATTTGTTATATAAAAACAAGAAGTCAACGGTGACTATTTATGCTACTTTAATGAGTTTCCCTTGGCACTATTGTCGGGTGAATTTTGTCCCTTTGGTATGTCTCTCATGTGCAAAGCTATTTGCATTGAGAGCAACAGAGCTCTGTGGAAGCCATTCAGTTCTTTGAGAAAAAAAGCTTCCGAGTTGATGTACCAGTTTTAGCTGAAGAATATAGACAACTGGCAAGTGATGACTTCTCCATCTTCTCATCTTTCTTCTTATTCTTCTCCTTGTCATTCTTTTTATTTTTTTATTCTTTCTTTTTCTTCTGCTTTTCCTTTTTTTTCTTCTCTTTCTTCTTTCAAACCTGTAACGATTCTTTCTTGGATGTAGGTCTTTCCCCAAATTCATAGTGAGGAACTACCCACTACCCTACCACACTGGCCCAACACAGATATGACACACTTGGACAATTATGTCTCATACTGATTGATGATTGCCTAAAGATATTTTTATTTACTGGTGATCAACTGATTTTCAATAGTTGGGTGTTTTTGTCTAGCAGCATAGCAATACCTCTAGAGGTTAATCAATACCAAAACTTAAATATTTTGTACATAATTTCATTTTATTTTTTGGAGATAATAATGGTTTTAGCAATACAAATCTTACTAATTAACCCATAGCTGGGAGACAAGAGGTCGATTCATATCTTTCCCAAGGATATTTGCACGTAAGTGAATATAACGGACCCAACGAGAATTGGAACTTGGCTCTCTGATTAACAATTCTGAGCCATTATCCATTACACCACCTGCACACCCATGTTTATAGCACCTGTTATTCCCAAGCAGTTGCCCATCTAGGTACTGACCAGGCTTGGCATTTCCTGACTTTGGTGATTGTATAGAAGCCAGTGTTTCAATATGATATGGCCGTAAGTCACTAGTGAATATATATTTTAGTAGAAAAAAATTACAGAATTCAGCTTTAACAAGATCATCAGTGAATGAATTTAGAAAAAATAAAGGTTGCAATATCTGCGGATTGGAAATGTAAATTATTATTACCCTGTAAATGTATAATTAAAATTGACTTTGCTAAGTTAGACCGATTTATTTTTAAAAGTTGCTAAAAAGTCACAAGTAGCCAGATTCAAAATCTAAAAACCTTGGGCTTTTGAAAATAGCCCAATTCAGCAACCCTGCATCAATATTTGATGAACAAACAAATATATATTAAGTGGGAGATCACTTTTTATTAACAACCAGGTTATAAATAGACCCCCCCCACTTTATACCATAGTAGATTTCAAATATTTCTTTAAGGCTTGCAGCCACATCATGTTGAAACACCGGTTTCCACATCATAACCAAAGTTAAGCAACGTGGAGACTGGTCAGTATCTAGATGGGTGGCCGCTTAGGAATACCAAGTGCTGTAAGCTTGGATGATGCTTTGAAGAAATAAAAAAAAAATAATCATAAATAAAAAGCATTCACTCACGCATGCATACACATTTATACTTTACAAGCATTGCAAAATTTTAAAAGTACATAAATGTATGAGCAAATAGATTGCATATGCCAATTTTTATACAGTGGGGGTGGGAGGTGAAGAATGACTGGCACTGGTCAGCATAGTTTGCTTGAAGCTGGAAACCCACTCAACCTTTCAAGCTACCAAAAACTACTTGCTATCAATGTGCCTCAACAGACAGGCCTTTGTTGATGCAATGGCACGCTCAAATAGACAAGCAGGAAAACAAGACGACAGGAGTATTACAAGATGATATGTGTAGAGTGAGGTTAATACAGTGTGAAGCGAAAATGCCTCCCACATAATGGTAAGATATTAGTGGCAATGGTGCCATCATATAGCTAGTCTTACAATCATATGGGAGGTATTTCTGCCACACCCTATATGTTTGATGGGTTGGTGCAGTGAGAGTGGCATAACAATGGGAGGGGTAAACAACAGAGAGATGAGTGTCGGAAGTGAGGCATAGTGGGTTCAGAATTGTGTCCATATATCTGTCCATCACTTGAATTGAGGTGACCCAGTTGGCAGTTGGTTCTCATGACAGAACCGGGCGCCCAAGGCGGCTGAAAACTCCACTGTTGTCACTACTATTGCTGTTACCACTGGTGCTAAAGTCCATGTCATTTATGTGAAGCTCATCCGCAGTAGAAGTCACCTCGGAACATAGCTGAACACCCAGCCGAGATTTCACACCTGCAACATAGAAAAAAAAATGATCAAAAGTTGAATATAAGGATCAGAATCCAACAAGATGATAGAATAAATAAAAAAGACAAAATAGGAAAGGTATCTAAATCTAATATGTTTCACTTTTATTAAAGCTTCCTCAGAGATTGAGAGAAAAATTAAATAACAAATAGATTGGTATTTTATGAATTAGGGTTAGTTCTTATTGATCAGATACACGTCGTGTATTTAAAAATTAATCCATTGTTTTAATACACGACATGTATTAATATGCATATACACATATATTACATATGTTAACATCCAAACAACATTTAAACAGACAAGCATTTCTACACAAACAGATACACTTTACCATCCCAAATATTCCACAAACATACATTTAAAAATTATCTATTGTTTTGATACACTGAAGACTACAATCTTAACCTCTTCAAATTAAAGGTCAATCATTATATATATATGTGGGTTTCATTGAATAATATAGACAAGTTTTCTAATTGAAGAGACAAGTCATATATACAAGTATATATACACATATATACTTAGACAAGAAAATAATAAACAGAAACTCAAAATCCTGGAAGCTATCTACATTAAACAACTTAAACCTGGTTTGAATACGATAAATTTTGATATTTCAACTAACATACTCAAATGCCTGTAATCAGATCAGGGACCACAACGCCACCATTTTGTCACTGTCTTCGGCCATCCACCATGGTAGGGATGGATTTTTCACTTCAATTTAATTCTCTTTATTGTTAATAACTTAAATGTTCTATGTTTACTGTGTGTTAATATTTATTCTTTGATAATGGCTTATGTGAGCCGAAAGCTTAGACCCGATAAAAAAAAAATCAACAATTACTGTGATTTTTTGTTGTCTTTCAATGATATCACCATTAAGTATATCAGACGGTACGAACGGATCCTACACAAAATTAATAGACAAAACTTGTCTATATTATTCAATGAAACCTGCATTAATATATATATATATATATATATATATATATATATATATATATATAGTTAAATATAACAGACAATGAATGTCTTTTATGCTTAATCATGAACCAATCTAAACATTGTATTTTGGCTTTAATTTCAGATGAAAATAAAGACAAAAGTTGTCCAACATTTGGATATCTTTTTATTATGTTGGTTCTAAGCTTTTGGCTCACATGAGCCATATTCCAAGAGGCTACAGGAACGTTAACATAAAGACAATCCACCATCAGAGATGATATTATCTTGTATTGAAATAAAACATTGCTATGGGATGATAACATTGAATAGCAATGTTTTATGTTTCATACTGAAAAGTTACAAAATAATACTATCTTTAAATTCTCTAAAAAATCCAATTGAAATCAAAATAAAGAAAAGGTCAAAATAGCTTGATAAATGTGAAAACATTTTATTTTCAGCTTTGAATATGAATAATAAAAAGATATTCAACGAAAAATATTTTTTTTCAAATAATATCTCCAGTCCTATAAAAAAATATTTATTAGAATAATAAAACTGGTATCACAATGATGCAAATTATTTATTTTAAAATTAGATTTTTAATTTTAAACTGAGTCCTCTTTTAATGCCACATTTTCCCAAACATTCCAGTCCTGGAAAAAAAAAGTTTCCGGTTCAAACACAGGCTCCAATCTAGTTTTGTGTATTGCGACTTCAAAATGCTGACCTTTCAAGGTGTTTTTCAATTTCAGAATAAAAAAAGCGTCATGATGTAAAATCAGGAATGTACAGACTGCAAATTCCAGACACATTATAATTTGCACAATTTGTTAACTGCAATGCAACTTTTTTCTTTACAAAGATGCAAAAAAACAAAAAAAAAAAAAAAAAAAAAGAACAAAAAATGTCTCCTTTCAGATGTTCTTTGTGCAATCACCATCTTTCCAAATATTGTAGGCAAATTAATCATCATTAGCTTGAAGAAAAACCACAAATGAATGACGCCCTAATTCATAGTGCTAATGAACTCTTAATTATTGACAACACAATAAACTGACACTAAACCCATTTGAACAGGATTTTACATGCTATCAAATAAAAATTCAAGCAGGTGTATATTTCCACTATTATAGGTGGTACACGGAATGAGATTATTTATCAATCAGCACATTTTAATCGCTGTGTGGTGTGGTGCGCATAGTTTGTTAATGGCTCAGAACGAGAAATCGGGGAGCCGAGTTCGAATTCCAATTGAATTCAATGCATTCACTTACGTGCAAATACCCTTGGGAAAGGTATTAATCCATCTCTTCCTTCAAGTTATGGGTTAAATAACAGAACAGATTGAATTCTATAGCCTTGGCTGGCAACCAGTCTACCGCAAAAAGCAATGGTAACCTACTGCGGGATAATCTTCTGCTCAGTCAGTTATGTCTCTTTCGAGACATGATCGCCCAAGCGTATATCACATATGGCACTTAACTATGCACAAATGCCCTTAGAAAAGGTATGAATCTATCTCTACTCCCCTTAGCTATGGGTTAAATAGCAAAATAGACTGGGTCATATCGCCTTCTTTGGCAACCAGTCAATCGCAGGAAGAAATAGCGATCTCCTTCGAGAAAGTTTTTTGCTAGGTCAATCATGAATCAAATAGACATCATGGCATCTGTTTAATACTAAGGGACGTAACTTTGAAACTGCTGTCAGAGTTGCCTCCCTTGGAAATCGGGAATTTTATTTATTTCTATTTATTGATTACTGCACCATATTTAACATATTTTCTTAGTACACTAGTAACCGAGTGTCCCAATAATTTTCTTACGATGGAATATCCCAACACCCTCTATGAATACTATGGTGGACTAAGTCTATCATGAATAAATGAGCAAGAGCATTTCCAGTAGTGAGTCTAACTTACGATTTGAGTTCTTGATCAGGCTCTCTCTTGTTAAACCCTCCACTGAAGCGTACAGTCTCCATATCAATTGACTTGATGTTGCATCTGCCTTGGTGGGAAGGTGGCAAATCCCATCTTGCTTACAAATTAGAACCTGGTAGTATACTCGTACTGAATAAACCTTTTATTTCGGTACCCCACCTCATTTTCGATATTTAACTTTTAAACTGAATTTTTAAAAATGAAAAAGTTAGCTTTAATTTTTATTTTAGTTTTAATTGAAAGCTAAATGATTAAATTTACTATTTCCAGTAAGCAAAATACTCCCGGGTTTATTTCAAACAGAAATTATATTGATAAGAATTTATTTTAATTTTTGAATTTTGCAGCCATTTTCGAGCAATCATTGTAAACAAAAGTTAATTCTCTGTTTTAAAAATCTTGCAAAAATAAAATGTACATCCGTGACACATTATTTTTGGAAAATTAGCAAATTTTATGTTAAATTAATCTGATTTACACAAGTATTACTTATTTATAGCATGAAATTTAAAATAAAACTATTTCTTAATCATAGATTTTACTTTCTTGACTTGTCCGTGCCATAAATAAAGAACTTACTGACAGATTCTTGATTAGAGATAAAGTGTATAGCATTAATAAGTGACAGAATTGTACAAATTGTTTTGCAGGTAAGGGAGGAACCTCTGACCTTTCAATTTGCACATAAATTACCATACAAAAAAAAAAAAAGAAATCTTCAAATGCACAAAAAAAAAATTAAATTATTTTAAAAATATAAAGGAAGAACGATTTTAATTACTTTCCAATTTTTGATAGGCAATATAATCATCAATTCTTAACTAAAAAATCTAACAACAGTTCTTTGAAGATTTTTAAAATATTTTTGAAATTTTATAATTTATTAATGAAAAAGAAAAAAAAATGAAAAATTTTTCAAAATTTCATGAGTAATCGAATAATTTTTTTTCTTCTTCAGATTATAATGTTCTTATTTATTCAAACCGTTAAAAAATTATCAAATTAAATAATATCAGAGTTTTTTTGCACTTTTTTTATTTTACTCTTTAGAGCAGATTTTCGGATATAGGCAAAATTAAAAAAAGAATAAACAGATGATTTATATTCTCTAATGAGTCCTGCGTTTAACTAATAAAATCACAGACCGCAACACTTTAAAATTTATTAAAATTTCATGGATTTACGTGGAGGTGGGTAACAGAGTAAAGAAATATTTTTTACCAAGATTTAAAAAAAATAATAATTTAAAAAATAATTTCATTCATTTGTGAACGAGTAATGAAAGTTTCATTAAAATCCAACAATTAACTGATTTTTGTGAGAATTTCCAAATTAATGTGTTTGTCACCGGGGGAAAAAAGTGTTTGACGTTTTCCATTGTAAACAGCTGTAACATTTTGGTTACTTGCTAACTCAAATCAAAACAAGATTTTCCGCCCAAATTTTGAAAATGTTAGAAGGGATTAGAAAATTTTAAAAAAATAATTAAAAATTACTTTTATCTTTCCTCTTAATAATAATATAAACTTTTTTATGGATAATGTTCATTTTTATTAAGTTTGGAACCTTTTTTTATTTACATTATGCTGGGGATTTTTTTAGCAATTTAGGTGGGGTACCTACTTTTATTCTATTACGCCTGGTTTGGTAATCTTTCCACTAGGATTTACACTTTGTGAAATTGTACCCTTGTCCAGAATACAACAAATTTTAAGGCCAGAATGCCCAACAAATATATTTTTCGTAAACAATAACAGCAGAAACGAGGGACTCCAACACAAGTATGGCTGAAACTCTTTTCAGGGGAAGTAACTGCAACATGATTATACGTTATTCGAGTATAATGCATATTTACCGATGTTCATATGTCCTTCGACACATACAGGTGGGCACTATCACGACCTTCGTTATAAAGTCGTGGCACTATACAGAATGCGATTGATAAATTGTCACCATTTTATTTTTTTATTACGTGCATGAGCATTGTTTGTTTTAGACTTTGTCGAATACACAGTATAGTAGGATCAGTTGGGCCCCGACTGTGAGAAAATGATCTCGCTGACACTTCACTCAACCAGAAATTTGAAAACAGCATGCTGTACTACTTGAGACTCATGCCAAAAGTATTATACGAACATTTCAGAGTGTTTGTGAGTCAATCTGAATACAGTTCAGAAGATTCAAAAAGAGTTAGTCGACATATCCATCCAGTATCATAAGCGTTCAGTGATCGCTAGTGATGACGACTTTATGCCGCCATTTATCTTTCTGATGTATCCCGGATGGGGGGGGGGGATAAACAGAGAAAAAAATAGTGTAAGAAATACTCTTAACACTGAGTATATATAGAGATTTATTATACGTTAGTACAATAAACCAAATACATGTACACGAATAACACTTATGAAGGCACTGTCTTTGTATAGGACGTATGCGTCCATCGTGAGAAGAAAGCTTCCGTCACTCCCATGTAATGACGTAGAGTCTAGTATAGTCAGTCGCTCGCTCACTCGCTTTCCTCCTCTACTACTCTACTACAGTTTGATTCCCGTCGCGGTCTTTTATGACCCGGGCCATACCCATTGCGGAGTAGGACAGGATATTCCACCACAACACTTTCTAAAGAGCCTCAGACTTGACAGAGGCCTACATCAAGTGCCTTGATGATGTAGTGCTGGCTTGGGTCAAGAGGGTGGCTGCTGAAAGACTCTATATCAGGCAACAGGACTCTGCACCGTACCACACACACATGAGAACCCAGTCATGGCTGTCAGACAATTTCTACAAAAACACCGCTCCTTACATCTGCCCACCCCCCTAATTGCACAAACTGCAGCTCTCTTGATTATTATGTGTGGGGCACAGTTGAACTGGAGACTTGTAACACCAAAGATGAACTAAAGGTAAGGATTGTGGCAGCATTCACCAAGGAGGCCGACCAGAAGAGATGCAAGAGATTCTGAAGTCGTTCGGAGGCTGTGGTTAAAGCCAATGGTGACTTTATTGAATCTTTAAAGATATTTTTGTGTAATTTTGGTAAATATATCTGTTAAAATGAGATGTCAGTATTTTTCGTGTAATTTAGACGACAGTTTATCCATCGCATCCTGTACGTCAACTGGATGGATCACTAAACTAATGAGTTGGTCTTGGAGGACATAGGAACAGCGTAACCATGTCATCAGTTTTGGGGTTAACTATTTGCCCATAGCTGGGACCCTAACAGGTGCTACCACCAAGGGTCAGAGTGGACCTGGGAACAACAGCAATTAAGAGGTGGTTCCATGATCCTCACAACCTCCAAATCAGAGGCCTTGTTGCCGAATGCAGTTTACAGTCATGTCCAGGACCTTCCACATTGTCAGATTTATTTAATATGTAGAAAGATGAAAAATTACATATACACTAAGTATTCTATGCAGTGGTTCTAAGATTCTTACTCTGATCAACTTCTTTTTCTAGGGACGTAAAAATTAATGGGGCTTTTGTATGCAAGCCACATTTTATTGATGCTATGATTCAGTTTGCACCGGAGGCTTGCCAGGAAATTGCACTGATGATAAAGACATTTGTGCCAGAGTGCACATAAGTGTCAATTCTCAACATGAGGGGTGTGTGAATGCCAGGGGTGGTTTAAACATTTGAGGGATCAATATGTCTCTTATTGATATATATTGATATATACAATGGGATTAATGTGAAGAAGTTTGTCACTTAACTGAGCAGAGTTATGCAGACTTCAAAGTTTTGTGAAGGTACCATTATGATGCTCTCACTCCTTAGGGATTTTCTTAAGAAAAGTTTAGTTATGCTCATTTATGTGACAAATTTCTCCACATTAATCTTAATTATTCTCAATCTTGATATCAAACACAAAAACCTGCTTGCTAAAATATATTTTTATCAGTAAACCATTAAAAAAAGCAAGAATTTTGAGACTAAGCACAATCACAACTATATATATATATAGTCATCCTCAGACCGATCTGTTTCGCTATATCACAGCTCATCAGTACGGTTAGACATCTGACTGCTTTTAGTCAGGATTGAAACCCAACCGAATTGACATCAGTTGGCGGTTCTACTTCTGAGCTATGGGCACTTGGTAGAAGGAAGCAAGCTTTTAGCATGTGATATACCACGCAAATAGCTGAGAGTGTTCTAATTCATTGCTGAATGGATGATGCGTAGATGCTAGAGTAGCTACTGTTTTTTCAAAGTCTACCATTCTTCCAGAGTGCTCTGTCAGGGTATGAGAGCGTAATATATAATTATTTGTTTATTATATGAAATTTTTTAAGTTGTTAATTGTATAACAAATTTAATTATATATATTATAAATTATAATAAAGAACATGTACAAAATATTATCCACTACAAAGTGTACATTTAGTTTCGACATTGAAATTACAATGTCTCATCAGGTACCTGAACTATAATTTATAATAAATATTCACAGCTCTATATTGTATATCGAGCACAGTTTTAAATTAATGCTTTGAATGTTGTAAATTTATCTTCGTTCTTTATTCACTCGGATATATAATGTAATAGATCCCGACTTGGCAGCTCAGATACAGTCAATTTCTCACCAGCACAATGTGGCTTTCCCGTGTCTCTTCTACAAATACCTTCATGACTTCTACTACGATGAACTTAGTTCACTGGTGCCCACTATACATGAATTTACTCGAGCCACAAGATAAGCAACTAGGTCCCACCCTTTTACTATGAAACCAATAAATTGTAAACACAAATTCTACTCCAGCAGCTTCTTTTCTTGCACTTCCCGCCTGTGGAATTCCCTTCCATTTACTTGCTTTCCCAACAGCTACAATCTCCAAGAATTTAAATGTAAAGTCAATAGTCATCTCCTATCTCACTAACCTGTATCCTCTATCTCATGCTCCCTTCTCCGTCCACTCTACTCTCATCAGTATTCTTCATCATTCTCTTACTCATTTCCTGACACCCCCTATAACCTGTCACTCTTTCTCATAACTTTATTCCTATGTAACCATTTATAAAACAGAGTAAAATGCCCTGCTTTGGGCGATATGATTATAAAATATAAAGAAAAATAGATTGTTTATAAATTCATTTAAATGAAAATCATATCACTAATCTTCTTTGAAAATACAAAATCAAAATTTCATATTTTCAAATTTCATGACTAATTTTTACCTGTGTGCCATCAAGTTTTAGTTATTTTACAAGTGTGCACTCAAGTAAAATAGCTTGAGAAACACGCCTTTGTACAATAGAACAAAATCTTGTCTGACTTTATGACTGAAACACTACAGGTAAACAAGATGAATAGGCAGATACCTTAATCAAAAGGAATTAAAGAAAATGCTAGTGTTAGTCAAAAAGTATCACCAAGTCAAATCTAAAATTATTATAAATCACTTGTACCAGATTTTTTGGTCTTATGGTGACAACATCCAAGGGAGATAATACAGTTTGCACACAAAAAAAAAAAAAAGCAACTGTAGTGAAACCATGTAAAAAATTGCAACTCAGGATAAAATTGGAAGAAGAGTTGATTTTATCAAGTGTCATGCCATGGAAAAGGGAGAAGAATTGGCAAAATAAATAAATAAAACGGGTAAATGCCACAGTCTCACATTGTCAACAAGATGCTAGCTGGAGAAATAGACCTTTAAGCATGTCAAATACAATGCAATGTTATTTTGACCTAAGAAAAAAGGAAGGGCAGGTAACAAAAAATTATTCATGCAGAAACCAAAAAAATCAAATTAAAGAAATCAATTTTTAATTAAAAATAATACTTAAAAGTACGTTCAGAAATTAATTAAATCTTCAATTTAATGAAATTAAGAAAAATTAAGAATTTAATAATATAGGGAATTTATATTTTAATCTAATTAAAAACTCTACTTCAAACTTTATATTTCTGATGTCTCTGCCGGAACTGAAATTTTATTCACTAATTATTTTTTCTTACTTTTTTCTCTTCTTCAATAGAAGTAGATAGGTGTGCCCATCGCCAGGTTCACACTCCTCCCTGGTCTTTTGAACAGTAGTAGAGATTCATATCTTGTTTCTTGTTCAGGACTGGATTTCTGGTTCCTTTAAAGTCTTTTCACTCTCTTTCCTTCCCAGCAGCTCCTCGTGTCTTAGTAGCATTATCATCTTACTTGGGGTGAATTGATTAAAAAATAATAATAATAATAATAATAATAATAATAATAATAATAAATATCCTCAAACAAATCTCAGATTTTTTTTTTTTATGTGAACAAGATAAAAAGAAACACCTGTGAAAATTTCACGATTTTACAGAAAAACATTAAAGAAAATGCTACATGTCATAAAATGTTGGTTAACAAACTAGCATGTCAATCCTCTGAAGGGAATCACGAGACTAATGCTGAATTCCATGTGGCTACCAGCTTCAGTCCTTCAAATACCCAATGCCAATTCATGAACAGTATCAACAAAAGATGGTTTCTTTTTCTTACCCATTTATTTATACAGGAGGGAGCGATGTAGTAGCATTAATTTTAAAGCAGAAGGTTGAAGACCTTCAGGGCAATATATGCTTACTTGTTAGCCGAGCATTCCCAACATCTAAGGAATCTCAGTGTGGAAAGCGTGCAGGCAATTTAAAATTATTGCAGCCTTGTCTTATATTCAAAACTTAGACAAAGGAAATCCATCACTATCAGAATTCCTTGCCCACACAGTATTCTAACCAATCACTCGCAATCCTAGCCAAGACTCTGCCTTCCGTAATCCTAAACTCAGGAAATTACCTAAGATTTGCATAAAAGTAATTCCACAGATCAGTGCTAATGTGATGATCCTCACTAGGTGTTGTGCTATTGTCATCTAAAATAAAAACTTTTCTGAAATGATCAGTCCTGGCATCAGTCGTAATAGAGCAAGTGATCTGCTATCTTGTGATTAAGAGTAGAAATAGTCTACACGATTCTTGAGTGCAGTCAATTAATTCAAATGTAAAATGGAGATCGAGTGAATGAGGACGAACAAGACATGAAACACTTTGAAGTCAAACAAAAGACTGACATTAAAAGGTAGGAATATTTCCCTCTCCCTGACTACAATGCCCAACTTTGGTGGCTTTCATCATTTTTCATGTCAAAGATATTGTTATGGTAACTTCTACGAGCAATGAACTCTTCCTCTTGCAATATATAAATTAGCGGCATGACTTCTAGAGAGCAGTCAAGTTAGCAATTAAAGAGCAGTTACGAGCAGTCAAGAATCAATTGGAGTAGATAGACTAAATTATCGCCCGGTTCACACTCCACCCACGTCTATTGAACAGGTGAAGAGGCTCATCCCTTGTTTCCTGTTTAGGATGCAGTTTCCGGCTTTCTCTTTTCCAATCTTTTCACTCTTACGTAGCCCCCTGCGCATCAGTGGCATTACCACCTTGCTTGGGGTGATATGATTAAAAAAAAAAAAAAAAAAAAAAAAAAAGCAGTTAATGACAGCTACTAGTCAGGCAGCCTAATAATACCTTTGGACTAATTATTTCCTATATTACTTATTAGTAACACATCTTTTGCATATCTTGTTAGACTAATACACTGTTTTGAACCTACCTTCTTGTTCTGTATCCTACTTCCGGCACAAACCGGTCACTACGCCACGGTGAAGTTACTTAAATCACATGACTAGATTACGCTTTTTTTTTTATTCAACAGTTTGTAACAGTAACGTGATCTTTTGAGCATTGTTATGACATTCTAATAGGTTCATTAGTCTTGTGTGAGTAAATATTGGTATAGAGCACCTAGTAAGGATCAAAACTCCCGCAGTATTAAAAGGGTATTAAAAGGGTATTAAAAGGGTATTTACTAACTGATTCTATAATGGGGTTTCTTAAATTTTTTCTAATGAACTTTGAAGACATAAAGTTAGAGCTAGGTAACCAATACTCTCACAATGGTTAGATTAAGTTGGTTAATTTAATGATAAATTAATTCTTGTTAGGTTATTCATCGTCAAACATTTGCTTGATAGGACAAAGACCATAACGCATTAACAGACAGAGGGAGACACTAGTCTGTGGTTTATAAAAAATAAAGTCATAAAAAATATACACAGGTTTTGTTTAGACTAGAATAGAAACGACACGGCACAAATTTATACCAGAATTCTGAAGGTATCCGATAAGAAGGGTGCCTATTTTGGGAGGGGGTCATACATTTCTACAAGGGAATACAGTTGGCATATTGTATGCAATACTGACAGGGAAGCCTACACAATTGTTTTAATATAAAATAAAATATACATGAAGTCCTCTTGTCAAAGGTGTAGGTTTTGAATACAAAATAAAGTCTACACCTGGTTCTTGAATGATGGCATGAATTTTGAATATTGAAAACCTTACACACCAGAGCATCTTTCAGATGGTGTCGATCTTTAACACTGAACAGAATCTATACTATTTTAATGACAGTAAAAAAAATTCAGTAGTATGTTTTAGAAGACCCAAAAGATACTGAAATGATTCCATTTAAAAATTAAAAAGAAATGATTATTGGTTTCGACTAAAGGGAGATGTTAATGAAAAATCCTACTAACCCCACCTCCCACTACAATATTTCCATGATATTTAAACCAAACTGTAAGAATGGAGGAAAACTGAATTAATTTTTTTTTTTTTTTAATGAAATTGTGTTTTTTCAACTAAAAACAAACCAAAAAGACAAAAAGTAAAAGACAAACCAAAAAAAAAAAAAAAAAAAAAAAGAAAAATCACGCACATAAAAAATCACACACACTCACACACATAAATTCCCAAAACAAAACAACAATAAATACTTACACTATTTTATGTTTGCAATTATGTTTCTGGAAAAAAACGCAAATTCACAAGTCATTTGAAGTGCCCACATTATCCATACAAAAACCCTACACTGTATAGCTTTATTTAACCATACTGGAACTCACCATGAAATTATCATTCATTCATTCATTTTCTATGACATACCAATTATTTGCAGGTTATTTAAGCTTGATGTTGGATGAAAAGGAGACTTGAGATAACAGAATTGGGGTTCCAACACGTGGCCGTGAAATGTTAATTATTCTTGTTTTTTTGTTTTAAATCCAGTATTGAGTTTTGTTTAACAGCATATCAACACCTCTGTGGATTGTTCAATGCCAAAAAGGCAGGGTTTTAAGGTATTTTTTTAAAATCTTCGAAGGTTGATTTAGTCAGATTTTAATGAAAACTTTTTTTATTCTTTTTTATCTTGAAAAACTGAAAATGTCTTTTAGTTTTGTATTCAAAAATTGTTTTGCTGAAAATAATTTTTTTCCTTCAAAAATGTGTTATGGTAATAATTTTTTCTTCAAAAATGTATATTTTTTCTATAAAGTCTATTTTTATGTAAATATTTCTATAAAAGTTTATTTTTATACTATCATAGTGTTTTGACACCAGTTTATGGAGTTAACTACTTGCCCATAGCTGGGACCCTAACAGGTGCTACCACCAAGGGTCAGAGTGGACCTGGGAACAAGAGCAATGTTCCTCACAACCTCCCAATCAGTGGCCTTGCTGCCAGATGCAGTTTACTGTCATGCTAAGGATCAGGGAAATTATACTGAGCAATTTAGCTACATTATGATGTAATACAGTGCAGTTGTTTTAGTATCATTTTCAGCAAACAATGCAAATTTAAAACTTAAAATAATTTGTGTTCAGCAGTATTATGGTGCTATGTACACTCATCATCACTTAATGTTCGTTTCCATGCTAGCATGGGTTGGACAGTGTTTTCTCAAATGAAGAACCATTATAAAATATTGGATCGAGTTTTACAGCTGTATGCCCTTACGATAATTAACCAGTTTAGAAGATTGGAAATTCAGTGCTTTTATCAAGACACCATCTCTAGGAAGATTACATACCAAGATTAGAGAGTTCAGCCTACCCTATTCTACACAGGTAAACAGTTTTTTATTCTACACAGGTATACAGGCTTTTATTCTACACAGGTGTAGAGGCTTTTATTCTACACAGGTATAGAGGCTTTTATTCTACACAGGTGTAGAGGTTTTTATTCTACACAGGTATACAGGCTTTTATTCTACACAGGTGTAGAGGTTTTTATTCTACACAGGTGTAGAGGTTTTTATTCTACACAGGTGTAGAGGTTTTTATTCTACACAGGTATACAGGCTTTTATTCTACACAGGTGTAGAGGTTTTTATTCTACACAGGTGTAGAGGTTTTTATTCTACACAGGTGTAGAGGCTTTTATTCTACACAGGTGTAGAGGCTTTTATTCTACACAGGTGTAGAGGTTTTTATTCTACACAGGTGTAGAGGTTTTTATTTGAGAGATTTCTTTCTCTTAGACAAGTTGCTATCCAAAGCTAAACACTCTTAACTAACTTTTGTTTCTATTAACTATTATTTAATAAATCTTATTTCTTAAGTCACATTTTGGTAATCTCTTACAATTTTTTTTTTTACAGTTTTACTTATTGTATACAGTAAAAAAAAAAACTGCATATTTTACTAGAGTCAAATCATAATTAGAACACTTGTTTGAATATATTTTCCATTTATTGTATCTAATATAAAAGATATTGACTTTATTTGGACTTGTTCTTGACAGTTCAGTTTGGAAGTCAGTTAATATACAAAAACCTGTGCAAATAAAGTATTTCTGTATATTTTTCAGACACTCTTAAAACTAAATACTCAATAATTGGTAAAAGCTATGAATACAATTTTTGGTGGCAGTCCTTATTGCATGAAACCCCAGATTTCACACTGATGTTGATTTTCTAAAAAAAAAAAAAAAAAAAATGTGAAAAATCAACCTGCCCTTCTGTGCATGTCATCAAACTTATATTTTTTTTTATTCATCAATCTCATTCTATAATTTCAGAAAGCGTTTTCATCCAAAAAGCTTTTTGAATCACTGCTTGTAATAACTTTCATAATTTTGATAAGAACCAATATGATTCCCAGATCCATTGATTCTTTCGTTGCTAGGAAAAAAAAGGTTGCATATTATGAGGATATGTAGGATAGATAATCATTTATCCTCAACTTGGAGAGGTTAAAAATAAAGTAATCAGGGATGCATCTCTTTGGGAGTTCATTTTGCATTGCAACAGTCCTGGAGAAAGAAGCAGAAGTAAAGCCCCCCCCCCTTCCCCGAATATAAAGAAAATGAGAAAGCCAACTCTGTGTAAGCAGGATGGTGTGTCATAGCTGTGAAGGTCTGAGCTTTTGGAACAAACGGTTGTACTTTGCCTGAACATCTGCCATGAAAATAGCAGTAAAACACCAAGAAGGTAGCAGTGTTTTAGCTGTGGAGAAAGGGGTTGTAGGATGGAAAACTATTCATCACTCACAAGGCTATGTAAACACTTTTGAACTTGGTCGAGACTAGAAAGTGAGTATTGGGATACCCCAGCCAAAATGTGGCAGTAATATTTCATTTTTGGTCTGAGCTGGTATTTGCATTGTGGAGTAATGGATATCATCTTGAAATAGAAGATTGGTAGAGCCAAGTTCAAATTCCAGTTGAATTGACTTATATCTGTGGAAAAAGTATGAATTCATCTCTTCTCCCTCCAGCTATGGGTTAAACAGCAAAACACATTAGGTTCTATAACCTTGGTTGTCAACCAGTCTACCATGGAAAGAAATGGCAGCCTACTGCTGGAAAAACTTCTGCCTAGTCAGTCATGGACTGAAAAAGACATGATTACCCTAACATGTATCATGTATGGCACTTAACTGACAGGGTCTTGTAAAGATAGTGTGTGGCAGCTGGAGGCAAGTACTTCCTGAAGCGGTACAGGAGCCAACCAATTTTCCATTTTTTTTAGCAATGGATTGCATATAAGAGTTTCACTGTTGTTGTTTCTTGGATGTAGATAATCTGTTCTTTGGCTTTCTTTAAACGCATAACATGCAGAGAAGCAACAACAGTCCATAAAATCATCAGGAAAGAAGCAACAAGCAAACTGATGAGAAATGACTTCAGCTAGTTTTTATATATTTTACACAAATGGTTGCTCTCCCATATTTCTTTGTTGACCCAAAGAACCCACAATGACCCAAGCTATACAGTCTTCTTTTAATTTTCTCAGCTCCCTGTGATGCACACAAACACTTCAAGAGAAGACATCCTCCAGATACCTTTTCTCAGCAGCACAAAAGTGAGATGCCTGGCCCAAATAAGACATCAATATCTATATCAACTACAAGGATATTGGGACAACCCTCATATCAAGTACCAAAACCTATATGTCCTGAAATAAAAATATATAGATGAAAATACTAGCCCAATATGCAGTAAAAACTAATTTTGTACCCTTTATTTTTATCAACATAAACAAGTGATCATCACTCTTGACAACTGTGTAGCTCAATATCAGATAAAATTGGAGTAGACAGACTTTAATTGGAATAGATAGACTAAACTATAGCCCGGTTCACACTCCACCTATGTCTATTGAACAGGTGAAGAGGCTCATCCCTTGTTCCCTGTTTAGGATGTGGTTTCCGGCTTTCTCTTTTCCAATCTTTTCACTCTTACCCCCTGCACATCAGTGGCGTTACCGCCTTGCTCGGGGTGATATTAAAAAAAAAAAAAACATTAACCATAACAAAGCCCAAACTATTAAAACATGAATCGTATCAGCTTATTTTCCAAGAACACGTTCCAATACATCATCATCAGACATACTAAAAAATTTCTATTTTGTATTCCAGGCTATCAATGTCTAACCAGTTATGAGTTTAGTATAGCATACCTTTCTTTTTTGAAACTACAGGTGAAGAATCTTTCTTTTCGATGTTATTCTTTCTTGATGTCGTGCTGGTTGCTGGGGCAGTTACGATCTTACCCAGACGCTGCTTGACACTAACTGCTTCTAAGGGTTTGGCATCAGGTGACAAGATTCCTGCCGTCGACACAGCTGCTTCAGAAGTCGAGGAAGCTAAAAGAAATAAAAGCACCTAAATAATAGTCAAACGTGACAAAAGTTACAAAACGTTTCATCTTTTTTAGTTGACTTTAAAGCTAGGTTAACAATAAAAAAAAAATGAGCATTTTTACTTTATTTAGTTACATTTAATACACTACGGGCATTGTTCATATTTAATACATTAAAAGCATTACTTAGATTTGACTGAGGACAGAAATCATATTTAAACACTAAAGGCAGTATTTAATGCACTAATGACATTTAATAAGATAAAAGTATTATATTTGATACACTGACAACATTACATTTAAAATACTAAAAGCATTATTAATATTTAATGCAGTGAGGGCATTATTTATATTTCATGCATGAAGGACATTATATTTAAAACTCTGATGGCATTATTTATATAAATATAAATGGATTAAAATACACTGAGTGTATTATTTCTAATACACAAAAGATATCATATTTAATGCACTGAGGACATTATTCATATTTAATACTGAGAGTATCTAAACTTATTTATAAATGGAACTTTGTCTCTGTGTGTGTGTGTGTGTCCGTTACCTATAGACCCCAAAATGGCTGAACCAATTTTCTTGAAAATTTACACAGTTGTACTATAAGTGTATGCAAGTGTTTTTAGGTTGATTTTGTGTCGAGGTACCCCAGATAAATATCGAAAATCAATAATCGAAAAAATCGGGTTATAGGAGTGGTCCGATTTTAATCAAATTTGATACACCAATAGACAAAAACATAAGAAACGATATTCAGAAGTTTCAAGGTTGCAGTTCTTACAATCGTGCATAAAATCGATAATATATATATATATATATAAAAGGAAAGATGTTTGTGTGTATGTCTGTTTATCTGCCTGTATGTCTGTATTTTTTTTCAGCCCTTTTATTTTAGTTTTTGCTTCGGGTTTGGCTCTAAGTAGGTATAATTGTAGTTCTTAGTCTCAGCCATGATCCCAGTTACTCAGAGGACTTATTTAGTTTTCAAAATTCAGTTTACAATGAAAAAAACTTATTTGATATCAGTACCAGGAAATCAAAATTTGACTTACATCCATTCATTTTTCTTTCAGTTTACGTTTCGCTTTAAGTGGAAACAACGATTGCTTTTTAGTCTTTCTGCCAACGCCCAAAGAGTCTGAGCTCCAGGACCATGGATTAGTTTTAAAGCTTTCATTACACCCGAGCAACACCGGACTATACTGCTAGTTACAGATGTTTTCATATTTCTTTCTCTTGAATTTATGATGATTATATTAACATTTACTGTAAATGTACTTTTTTTTTTCTATAATTTTATACACCTTTATTCTCATTTATTGTACAGTGACATGATTTTATGTGCTTTTAATGTTTTTTTAGTGATATTACAACTTTAATATTTGTGGCAGACAGACGTAAAGTCAAATAAGATGATTTAAACAATTTTTATATTTCCATATGTTTCTTTGACAAACAGCATATATTCGAGAAAGACAACTTGAAACGATGTAACCCGAAGTATACCTGTTTATTTTTTTTTAAATCTGTGCAGAAAGAGATCTGAAAGATATTTACTTACCGCTAGACTTGTGTGAGGTAGGTGTTGCTGCATTGGCACCAGATATCAGGCCAGATTTCTTTTTAGCTAACGTCCCGTCACTACTTGTTGGGGTTAAATTAACTTTTATCTTCTTTGTTTTGGTCTTGCCTGGCAAGGACTTGAGGATGCCAGCATATTCTAGAGGAGGTCCATCAATGTCTTCATCATCACCAGACGTTGAGCTCGCCGGCCGTTTTAATGTTGGCTTCTCGCCCAGTCGTGAAAACACTGATGATGATGTGGAACTTGATGAGGACGTGGAAGAAGTCACCTGTGAAGGGGAAAGATTCAGAACTGAAAATAACGTCAAGAGTTATTTAATCCTTACAGAGGAGAGTCATTTTTTAAGGTAATATTCTGACCGCGTCAATTTATTCTTTTTATTAATATTGCACTTTTTCCCAAGGCTCAAACAGGAAATTTTTTTTTTTTTATCATCTCACCCCAAGCTAGGCATTCTACTACTACTGTTGTGCAGAGGGTTACATAGAGAAAAGTGATGAGAAAGAGGGGTTAGTTATATGAAATGTCAGGAGGAGGGTAATAGACAGTGAGAGAGTGACTGCAGCCGAGCTGCCAAGTCGGTATCGATCACATTACAGATTCTCCATTAGATTTTGTCAAGTACCCCAAAGCGAATAGCAGGGGCACCCAACCAGATGTGGCAGCAGTATTCAATACACGGGCAGATGGTAGATTTATATGTGTGCAGGATGAAAAACATCCTGGCCCTGCACAGTGAACCAACCTTCTTAGCAGCAGATTTAGCAATGGATTCGATATAGTCATTCCACTTGAGGTTCGCTGAGAGTATGAGGCCAAGGAGGCGTAGTATTTTACTCTCAGGGAGATTAGCCTGTTCCTAATGGGGGATAGGAGTGATTGTCTATGATGGTTAATAGATAACAGCTTCATTTTGGAAGCATTAAAATTTAGGAGCCATTTCTTACTCTAGTCCACCACGGATTGGAGGTCTTTCTCAAGCTCAGCAGCAAGATTCACTTTGTCAACTTCAGCAGATTTTTTGTTTGAGGCGAGAGTAAACTTGGAATCTTATAACAGCAGGAAGATCATTAATGTAGATCAGAAAAAGCGTAAGAATAGAACCTTGAGGGACATCCGCGTTTGTATGGTAGTTTTGGGAAGCATGTCCGTTTAATACTACGTTCATTGTGCAATTAGAGAGGAATGATTGGATTAGGTCAAACAATTGTCCAGTTATACCATAGCTTCGCAGCTTGCGTAGAAGGCCAGCATGCCAGACTCTGTCAAACACTTTGATTGTAGTTTTTACTTCTATAGTTTAATGATAACACACATGTTGAAAAAATATATTCCAGTGCATTGTTTAAAAAACTGTTCCATTGTTTCTTTTTTTGGTTCCAGAATTAACATGTTACTTTTTTTTTCACACAGAACATTGCAGGTCTCTTTCTACAGTATTCCCAGGAAAATGTTGACAGCTAAATTCTTTAGTTCCACCAATTTTAACCCACACAGCCATGACCCACTATGCCACATACACAAAAATGAATCATCCTCATATCCTCCATATTCAATTGGTAAAAAGATAGTTCCATTCAAACAGCTTCTTTCCATGAACCACTTTGTGGAAGTGACTCACAAGAGGATGCTTCCCTGACAACTACAATCTTAACTTATTTGTGTCTAGGCTTAGCCATTATCTTTCCTGTATATCTTAATTGTGCTTCTTATCTTTTACTCTAACAACAAATTTTCAGTAAAGCTCTACCTTGAGTGGTTCTTTGCTCTTTTTTATTAATAAAAAAAAAAAAAAAAAAATACATTCTGCAGTGTCAGTAAATAACAGGAATTGAGTTTGAGTTTTGTTGGATGGTTGGTTGGTTGTTTTGTTTTTTATGGTATATCAACCTCAGCGGGTCATTTATTGCCAACTAAATTTTATTTATTTATTACTGGTAATAGCTTTTTCTTTAACAATTTATTGCTGTTTTTATATAAGTTTTGTGTCTAGTAATACTTTTTTCTTTTCGAGTATCAAGATTCATTGGGATTTGTTTTTTAAGGGCAGGGTCCCCAAGTCCTACCCTTGTTATTTAACCCATAAAAATCTGTCTCTTCCCTCCAGTTATGGGTTAAATAGCAGCACAGACTGGGTTCTATAGCCTTGGTTGGTAACCAGTCTACTGCAGAAAGCAATGGCAACCTACTGGGGGATAATCTTCTGCCCAGTCAGTCATGTCTCTTTCGAGACATGATCGCCCAAGCGTGTTTCACGTATGGCACTTAACTGACTGACTAGACTAGCATCGAGTTTTTTTTTCAATTTATGGTTGAGGTGGCTAGATGTAGCTGTAAATTCTATACTAACAGTTTCTTTTCTCACATTTCTTGCTTGTGGAACTCGCTTCTGCCTGCATGCTTTCCAGCCTATTTCAATCTGCAAAAATTTAAATGCAATGTAAATTGCAATCTACTATCCTCCTGATTAGTTGCCTCTTCCCGCTCATTATTAATGTTTCTGTTCCTAATTTTTCCACACCCTTTAACATCCCTTGTGTTTTAGTGGCTTTATTGCCTTGCATGGGGTTAAAAAAAAAAGAAAGAAGAATGAGAAAGTTGTTTTTTTTTTTTTCCCCATATTATACTTACTTTGGAAGAACCAGTACTTCGAACAATGACATTGCCAGAACCTGTGAGGGTGACTTTTGTGGAAACGGAATTTACACCAGTGTCTCCAAGACGCTCAAATACTGATGACTTCCTCAAGTTTTTGGATTCTAATGATTGAAAAATAAAAAAATAAAAATTTTAAAAAAGATATATATCTTAATATATATTCTCTTTCAGCCACAGCATTTCATAACCAAAAGAACAAATTGTAGGTACCTAATACAACATTAATGATTTGGCTACTAGTAATATTAAATATCAATGATTCATCACATTTAACTGTCAGGATTAAAAAGAACTTTTTTTTTGTTTTTTTTTTACAAACACTTTCAAGAGTACTGTTTTGGAGAATATCTCAAATTCATTTTCACATATTAGCATAGAAAACTGCTTTAAAAAAACATCACAGCTTTCATAGAGGTGACAAAATGTTTTCAAGCTGATTATTGACTGAATTTTCTTTTTTCATAGCTTATCAACCTGAAACATTTTTGGAACATAAGAATAATTCTTTTTGAAAGTAAATATTACACTAAAAATCTCTTGAGAATAACAATGATTTTTCCAAATACAAATTTTACCATTTAACCCACAGTTGGGGGAGTAGAATAGATGAATTCATACCTTTCCCAAGGAGAGCTGAGTTTGAATTCCAGTTGAATTCATCACATTCACTTCCACACAAATACCCTTGGGAAAGGGTATTAATCTGTCTCTTCCCTCCAGCTAAATAACAGGACAGATTGAGTTCTATAGCCTTGGTTGGCAACCAGTCTACCACAGAAAGCAACGGTAACCTACTGTGAGAAAAATCTTCTACCCAGTCAGTCATGCCTCGTTCAAGACATGATTACCCAAGCATGTACCGCGTAAGGGACTGACTGAATGTAAAAAAAACGACTGGATTAGAACCTGGCTTGCCAATTTATCATTCCATGCTACTACCCATTACACCACTTAAACATCATTATAAACCTGAACTTGAAGTTCTTCAAAAAAGAAAATGTTTGGTTGCTTTTTTCAGGAAGGCATCTGTTTCTTTGCATCTCGTCTTAGGGTCATGGAAGTTCTCCAACAAAGACTGAAAAGGTTTGTCTTTGAGAATTTATGGAAAGTCAAAAGAAAATTTCCAACTTTTCTGTCTACTGGAAACGAAATGCTAATCTGTGGAATGACATATTTTCCTTTACATGACTATTTGAACTTATACAAAGTATATACTTAATATTTATATTCTTCTTTCTCCTACCCAACATTTTTTTTTAACAGCATGTTAGCAACCCGGTAGGATAAAAAAAATTAAACCTACAAAGGGCAGAGGAACTTTAAATGACTCAACGGCCAGCTAACTAGAGATGGTGTCTCAATAAATCACTGTGGAGAAAGCAACAGGATATCACTCCACTATATACCTATACTGTGTATAATCATGGCTGTACAACATAAATATATGAAACCTAACGGCGTGAAGGGGGTTGCTTCCAAAGGAAGCAACTCCTCACCCAGTAAGGACCGACATGAGCAACAGGTGTCTCCTGACCGTCATTCAGCGACTGTTAGCACTAACGGTGTAAAGGGACACTTTTTCCCAAAATGTGCCCCTCGCCTGGAAAGGAAAGACATGAGTAACAGGTGTCGCTGGACCGTTACCCTGCGACTGTGCACAACAAACAAAGAATTACCTTGGGACATAGAACATAGGACGCTCAACAACTGCGGGCAACTAGAGAATGTCAAGCAGGAGATGAACAGACTGAACATCAATATTCTGGGAATATGCGAAACTAGATGGCCAAACAATGGAGACTTCAGCAGTGACAACCACAGGATAATATACGCATGAGTTAAAATTTAACAAAAAAGCTGTCAGCTTAATACTGGACAAAGAAATGAAGAAATGCATTCTGGGATACTGCCAGTTCTCTGAAAGAGTTCTCCTGGTCAAGCTGAAAGGGAGACCGTTCAACATAGTAATTGTAATTGCCTATGCACCAACAACGCAAGGCACTGAGGAAGAAATAGAATCTTTTTACTCCACTCTAGACAATGCCAAGGCTCAATGTAAAAGTCAAGAAATTAGAATCATCATGGGAGATTTGAATGCCAAAGTAGACAAGGAGAGGGAAGGTATGACAACTGGAAACTTTGGATTAGAAATCCGCAACGAACGAGGAGACAAATGGGTCTAATGGTGCACAGCAAATGACCATGTAATAACTTCTTTTTTTTTTTAATCATATCACCCCAAGCAAGGCGATAACGCCACTGATGCACAGGGGGCTACGTAAGAGTAAAAAGATTGGAAAAGAGAAAGCCGGAAACCGCATCCTAAACAAGAAACAAGGGATGAGCTTCTTCACCTGTTCAATAGATGTGGGTGGAGTGTGAACCGGGCGATAGTTTAGTCTATCTACTCCAATTGAAAAAACTAAAAAAAGAAAAGAGTGAAAAGATTGGAAAAGAGAAAACCGGAAACCGCATCCTAAACAGGAAACAAGGGATGAGCCTCTACACCTGTTCAATAACACCTGGTTTCAAGAACACCCACAAAGTCTATGGACATGGAGAAGCCCAGGAGGCGACACGAAAAACCAGATAGACTACATAACCATAAACAGAAGATTCAGAAATGCAGTGGTTCAATGCAAAGCCTATCCAGGCGTTGACTGTGGAAGTGACCACGTCCTAGTCATCTGCAAACTAAAGGTGAAACTCCGGAGATTGAAGAGGCCTAGTGCAGCACCAAAACTGAAACACACTCGTTAATTGACTCAACCTACAGAAAAAATACACTAACAGCATGAAAATCAAAAATGAAGAACAAATTAGAAAAGGACACTCGAAATAGGACTCACTCAAGGAAGCAATAGTGACATCAGCAAACACTGCACCAAAGGAAATCAGGCACAGAAAAAAAAATGAGTGGATGACTGAAGAGATTCTCGACATGATGCAAAGGAGACAGAAAATGATATCAAGACATGGAATGGAGTACAGGGAACTACAGAAGGAAATAAGGAGAAAATGCAGACAGGCTAAAGAAAAATGGCTCAATGACAAATGTGCAGAAATAGAGAGATTGAGCAGGAATAATAAAGCAGACATGCATAAGGAAATAAAAGATCTGACAAGAAAGAAATACCTGCTCTTCAACAGGATGTATAAAACCCAAGGATGGAACAATCATATTGGAGAAAGAGGAAATACTTCAACGATGGGAAGAATATATAAAGGATCTTTTCCACGACAAGAGAGAGCAACCGATAATACACAAAGATGAGGACAGACCGGAAATATTAAAGTCTGAAGTGGAAGTTGCAATAGCCTAACTGAATAGAAACAAAGCAGCTGGACCAGACGTCATAGTCATAAAGCTGCTGATAGCCGTGGAAGAATTTGGCATAGAGAAAATTACAGAAATAATAAATGTAATTTATAATAGTGGTGTAATACCATATGACCTCAGCAAGTCAATCTTCATAACACTGCCTAAGAAGCTAGAAGCAAACGAGTGTGAACTCCACAGAACAATCAGTTTAATGAGCCATATAACAAAACTGATCGTCCGAATCCTGATAAATAGAGCAAGAAGCAGAATCAGGCCAGAGATAGGACAAGAACAGTGCGGTTTCTTCAAAGACACTGGAACAAGGAACGCCATCTTAGGATACTCTCTGAAAGGGCAATACATATTAAGAAGGACTTGTACCTATGTTTCATTGATTATGCAAAGGTGTTTGACAAAATATGCCACAAAGGACTGATGGAGATGCTTGGCAGCCTCAATATATTTGGGAAAGATCAGGTAACGAATTCAGCAGTTTTGCAAAGATTGAAAGGGGCGTAAGACAAGGATGTGTCTTTTCACCAGATCTATTCAACTTATACAGCAAGACTATTCTGAGAACCCTAGAAGTTATGCCAAGATTCATCATTGGAGGCCACCTTTTTAACAATATAAGGTACGCAGATGATACAGTGCTGATAGCAGACACAGAAAGAAAACTACAAGATCTACTACAGAAGGTAACTGAAGAGAGTGACAAGAAAGGACTACAAATAAACTGCAAGAAAACCGAATACATGGTCATCAGCAAAAAGGGCAGCCCAAAATGCCAATTACAGGTGGGGGATACTAAAATCAAGCAGGTACAAAGATTTAAATACCTGGGAGGTGTTTTAACAGAAGATGGAAAGTGAGACAAAGAGATCCAAAGGCGAATTGGCATGGCGAAGGAAGCATTCCAGAAGTTGAGTAAAGTATTAAGAAACAGGAAAATTTTGGTAGAAACAAAGAAGAGAGTACTGGATTGCTATGTGATGTCAGTTCTTCAATATGGCAGTGAATGTTGTACAATATCTTCAAAGATGATGGAAAAACTTGAGGCAGCTGAAATGTGGTTCTACAGAAGGATGCTGTGGATATCATGGACCGAGCATGCGAGCAATGATGGGGTTTTGGAAAGGATGGCAACAAAAAGGAAATTAATACTGAGCATCAGGAAGAGACAGCTGAAGTTCCTGGGACATGCAATGAGGAAGGAGAGCTTAGAGAACCTGATACTAACAGGCCAGATAGAGGAAAAAAAGAGACAGGGGAATGCAGCAGATAACATATTTGAAGAACCTGATCAGGTGGATGACGGAACGAGGGTTGCATGGTGCAACAGGAGAAAGCATGCTAAGAGTCACCAAGGACAGGGAGATGTGGAAAGCCATGATCGCCTACGTCCTGAAAGGACATAGCACATAAAAGAAGAATAATTGTCTTGTACTTACTGTCTGTGGAAGAGAGTTCATCACAAATTTTTGATGGTTGAGGTGTGTTCATGGGGACAGCATTGGGATCTTTGCCTAAATAATAATCCACGATTCTGCTGGCAGCTACAAATGTAAAGGTAACAAAATGTCATAAGAATGCAAAGCAGCGGAAATGCAGTTTGCGAAGTCAAATAAAACAATCCACATTTTAATGAGCTGACTGTTTTTCTTATTTTAGGACAGTGTCAACAGAGATCATAGCTATAAAGAAAAATGAGAACTTGATATCTATGCTGATGATACAACCATCTACTCTTGTCGAAATAGTAAGTCTGATCAGATCGATAAGATCAAATTCGCGACTGATCTCGAAAAAGACAGTTCGTTGTTAAGTTAGGCAATGGATGGCTTGTTAATTTTAACATCTCCAAAACAAAACTGCTCTCTATTAATCATCTGAGAGAGCCCTTTCCGCCTTCCATTAGCATCCCCGATGTTAATCTCCAAAAAAGTCACTTGATACGTCTTCTCGACTGACATAAAGTGGAACGACTATGTTGGATCCACAGCTCGGTTTGCTGCTATATAAGTTTGTTCCCTGTATTGTGCAAGACAATTTTTATCAGCTGAATTTATGTTAAGATATTTATAAGCATACTATTTGTTCATGCTTTGAGTATTGCTTCCAAATAGGGTCTGGTGCTCCTGCTATATATTTAGAGATTCTTGATAAAATCCAAAGATGAATCAGCAATATTGTTTGTCCTGACCTGGCATCTCAGCTTCAGTCACTTTACAAGATGCTTCTCTGTGCCTTTTCTAAAAATACTTTCATGGTAATTGTCTAGATCAACTCTTTGCTATGGTACGTAGGCTTTATTAATTTAAGTGCAGTACTAAATTGGATGTACATTGTGGTGCAGTGGATATCGGTTCAAAATGAGAGATTAGAGAGTTGAATTCATTACATTCACTTACACACAAATACCCTTGGAAAAGTTATTAATCTCTCTCTTCTCCCTCTAGTTATAGGCTAAATAGCAGGACAGATTGGGTTCTATAGCCTTGGTTGGCAACCAGTCTACTACAGAAAGTAATGGCAACCTACTGCAAAAAAATCTTCTACCCAGTCAGTCATGCCTCTTTCGAGTCATGATCGCCCAAGCATGTATCCCGTATGGCACTTAACTGAGTAGTGTTAACTTGGGTGACTAATGAAAAAGAAAAGTCAATACAAAATTTAATACTGCTGGGATTGTAGTCAAATATATCAAAACCCCACTTATTTTACTAACAAACAAGTGAATATTAAGTGGCGATCAGTTTTGTTTTACAACTAAATAATAAACAGATCCCTCACTTTTTTGCCATTTCTGTTTTAATTTATGGAAGTTTGTCAGATTTGAAAGTTCAGTGCAATTAAAGTTTGAATTTGCATATCTGCAACTTTAACCCCTTGGAATCTTAAAATCTAATCAGCACAGTATATACATACAGCAACAGGTATACCAGATACTTGGACCAAAAGGGCTATGAATATTACTGTATTACCAGTATGCCAAGGTATCACAAGTGGTAAGATGCACCCTATCTTAAACATCTCCTAACCCAGGATAAGTGCTTGGTTTATCACTTTGAGCCAGAGACACATACTCCAAAAGAGCCAATGTTATTTCATATTTCATCTACCAAGAAGGAAATGGCCTCAGTTTCTGGGGATGCAAAAGGCACTATGTTTACTGACTATTTTCAAAATAGCCACACCCTCAATGGAGAGTACTATGAAAACTTGCTGAGGCAGATATGAAAGGCTATCAAGACCAAATGCTCAGGAAATTATAAAATTTCTTAAGAATAAAAATCTATTAAATAAACATAATGAAATAAATGTCATATGTAAGCACTGCAAAATGTTCACCTTAGAATATGGTTAAAAAGATTCTTCATAATAAAAAATATCTGTTAACTTACACATATCTAATAATTTGTTTTATCTTATGGATAACTAGCAGTATAGCCCGGCATTGCTCGGGTGTAATGAAAGTTTATCGATTTTCTGCACTATTGTAAGAACTGCAACCTTGAAACTTCTGAATATCGTTTCTTATGTCTTTGTCTATGACTGTATCAAATTTGATTAAAATCGGACCACTCCTTCTATAACCAGTTTTTTCGATTATCAATTTTCAATATTTATCGGGGATACCGCAATACAAAACCTAGCTAAGAACACTCGCAGACGCTTATATACAACTGTGTAAATTTTCAAGAAAATCGGTTCAGCTGTTTTGGAGTCTATAGATAATGAACACACACACAAAGTTCCATTTATAAATAAGTTTAGATTTAGATTTAGATAATAGTTAAATAGATATTAAAAATTGTATTAAAATATAATAATATAATAGATTTTTTTTTAAATAATTAAATGGATATTAAAACTTTGAATAAATATGTAGATATTAAACATTTTTTAAAAATTAAGAGTTTTACAAAAAATTAGAAAAAATGCATTCTGAATTAAAATAAAAATAGTATAATTACACTCAAAGGCCCCTTTAAGTCAGATCAAAAATATAAAATGTTTTTCTTTCATTTTTGTTTTAGAAAATGATGGGATACAGAAAAAACTAAGAGAGTAATCTTGTAACAATAATGGATACATCAACGGAAATGCAGTTTAGACAGGGGTTTTGATTAACCGACACTCGTGTCATTAAGATTGAAAGAGGAAATCATGTATTCCCCACAAATATAACCTTTTTTCAAATTCAAAGTGGATCTCAATTCTGATGAGTTATATTGAACACTCATAAATTTTTCTGTCTTCCCACATCCATAAATAACGAACGTGTTGTTTCTTATATTCAAATGAAAATCATTTTCACAACAATGAGCTAACATTGCCTGATGACGAGCTAAAAATCTCGAAACATAGAAATTTCCATGTTGCAATGTAAACTATTAGGTTGTCCCAAAAATTCGTAAACACTTGCAAAAATTTGAAATTTTACTTGCAAAAACAACAAAAATTATTGCTAAAATAAAAAAGACCATCATTTTCCAAGACTTTCTGCCATTGATCTGCAAGCTTTCGGATCTGGTCAAAGTACCATTCAGCCGGCTTCGAATCAAAGAATTCTTGACACGCTTCCTCGACTTCATCAAACGAGTCAAATTGGTGGCCCTTCAGAAAGTGTTGCATTGAGTGAAAAAGGCCGTAATCTGATGGAGTACAGTCAGGACTGTAGGCTGGATGTAGCAGAACCTCAATGCCGTCCAGCTCTTCAAACTTGTCTTTGGTCTTCCTGGCGGTGTGTGGCTTGGCATTGTCCTGCTGCATCAAAGCGCGCTTTCAGTTGATCACAGCCGGGTACTTTTGCTTCAACTTTTCATAGACCTGCTCAAGTTGCTGACAGTAAAGTTCGGCACTGATGACACAACCATTTGGAACCAACTCAAAATGCACGATTCCTTCAAAGTTCCACCAAACGCACAACATGACTATCTTGCTGAATCGATCTTGTTTTGGAACCGACGGTGTCTCTTGACCTTTCTGAACCCATCACTTGTCTCGATTGTGCTGGACCAGATAGATCCATTTCGCAAGTGTTTACGAACTTTTGGGACAACCTAATATATTAATTTTAAATAAAAAACAAATTTAATTCTATATAAAAACATTGTAGACATAGAAATCAAACACTGCATGTTGAAAGTGTGTATTATGTCTGAGATAATCATCAGATCTAATAATCACTGACAGTATGAAACAAATAGTGACCCCTACATGGTTGATTGATATGGCCAAACTCTTTCCATAAACAGAAACCACTTTAAACAATTACATATTTTTATATATGCCAGCTACATGGAGAAGCTATGAATAAATGTAAACTGCTTGCTTACCAGTGGATCTCCGAGGAGTGGTTGTGTTTGATATCTGGTTTGAAGGTGATGAGGACTTCAAAACTTTTTCCCGGGCTTCCTATAATAAAAAACAAATGCTAATTTAAAATTTAAGCTCCAAAAGTGTCTGTGTGTGTGTGTGTGTGTGTGTGTGTGTGTGTGTGTGTGTGTGTATGATTCTTTCTTTAAACGAGGTTGACAATGCATGTCTTAAGCTGACATGCTGAAAATGGCTATTTCCCTTCTGAACTTTATCTGAATTTATATATATATATATATATATATATATATATATATATAATAAAAAGTGTGAGAAGCCGTGAACGTTTTCTTTAAAGTGTATATTTATTGTTTTTCTTATTATACATGTTATGATACATTAAGTGTCCATCATGGTATTTGCGACGCTACATGTGTTTCGAGTCAAAAATTGACTCTCTTCAAGCGAATAAATTTGTGGCTTTACGTATCGAGTTCCTTTTGTTTCTGATCGCCAAGTTGTTGTTTTATAAATAAGTAAGTAGAAAAAATAAGAAAATAAATAAAATCAGTAAAATAAAATAAGATAAAATAAATCAAATGTTGGCACATTGAATGGTTGGAGTTTTTTTCACATCAGCACGTGTATAAATGGATAAACAGATAAATAAATAAACAGATGAATGAATCAAGTGCTTACCCCAATTTGAAGTGGTTTTCCTCTGGGGTGACCTTTTTAGTAAAATTATCTTCTAGTCGCCTTAGCTTATCTATCATCGGTCATTTGGTTGTTCTTTATTGCTTTGATGGTGTTTTGAATATGTGTGTGTGAGTGTGTGTGTGAGCGTTTTTTGGGGGTTTTTTTTCTGCCTTTATGTCTTAGGATTGTTTTAAAATTATTCCAATTTGAAGTGGTTTTGGTCTGGAATTCTACTCCTGCAACTTCTTCTCTCGCACTTCCCGCCTGTGGAACTCGCTCCCGTATTCTTGCTTTCCTGACGGCTACAACCTCCAGAAATTTAAATGCAAAGTCAATACTCATCTACTAACCACTGGACTCTAGCTCTCTCTCCCCACCCCCCGTATAACCTTCCCTTTCTCTCCACCTATGTATCTGTCATCGCACCTGCTTTCTCAGCTTTCTATTTTTCCTTTCTAACTAGCTTGTACTCCTCACTCTTTTCTAATTAATCTTTTTACATTTATGTAACCCCCTGCACATCAGTGGCGTTTCCGCCTTGCTCGGGGTGAAATGATTAAAAAAAAAAAAAAAAATTAAATTGATGTATATTGGTTAAATTAAAGAATTGTCAAGGAAATAAAATCTACTTTCAAAACAGATAAAATATTCCAATGTTTTTATATCAATAACCTTATATACAGCCATGCATAGAAAATCACATGCATTTGACACTAATGTTATTAATTTAGATTAAATCAATTCAATGCCAGTACTGTTTAAGATAATAGGTATGTGTGCACTTGGTTAATAAGGATATTAAATGCAAAGTTAATACTCAGCTACTAACCACTGGCCTCTAGCTCTCTCCCCTCCCCTGTATAACCTTCCCTTTCTCTCCACCTATGTATCTGTCATCGCACCTGCTTTCTCAGCTTTCTATTGTTCCTTTCTAACTAGTTTGTACTCCTCACTCTTTTCTAATCTTTTTACATTTATGTAGCCCCCTGCACATCAGTGGCGTTTCCGCCTTGCTCGAGGTGAAATGATTAAAAAAAAAAAAAAAACCCCTTAGCTTATCTATCATCAGTCATTTGCTTGTTCTTTATTGTTTTGACGGTGTTATATATATATATATATATATATATATATATATATATATTTAGACACACATACACATTTTAATCATTTCACTCCAAGCAAGGTGTTAACACCACTGATGTGCAGGGGGTTACATAAGCGAGTTAAAGTATTAGGCAGGAGGAGAGTGAAGACAAAGATGAATCAGCTACAGGGGGTGAAAGAGAAAGGACAAAAGAAGGATGTGAACACAGGAGTGAAGACAGTTGTGAAGGTAGAGAGGAAAAAAAAATAAAGGGCTCGAGTTAAATGGATAAGAGATGGGAACTGGCATTGCATTTAAATTCCAGGAGGTTATAGCTGTCAGGAAAGCAAGTATACGGAAGGGAGTTCCACAGGTGGGAAGTGCGAGAAAAAAATATAGTTATTTCTTTTATATATATATATATATATATATATATATTAGGTCGATTTTGGAACTGTAAAAAAATCGCACTTGAAGAAAGTTGCAAAATAATGTCAAGAGTTACCACAAGAAATTTTTTTCTTCAAAACTTTGTATTTATTTGAGCATTTAAACTTAAAGACGAAATAAATTGGGATTTTTATCGCGATAGAGGTGTAAACGGAAACGTGTCGCTTTAAATAAAACCCAAGTTTCAACAATAAGAATAAAATACAATACGCTTAATAATAGATATTTTAAGTTTAGTATTCTTTTTTCTTAAGAAATTAAATGAAAACATGAAAATTAAAAAGAAATAAAAACACTATGATATTTAGTTTAATATACCAATAACTATTTACGGATGCCGTTTTATTTATTGTTATTTTTTATGGTCTTCACCTGTTGAAATTACCTCCCCCTAGGCGATTGTTTTGACTTTGTTTACTCTTTTACGCTTTTATCACGAATATCTCTTGTATTTTTTTAATAGTTAAGTCTTATTTTAATGAAAAATTAACTTTTATAATTATTCTGATTTGTTTATATTTTTAAAGTTAATATTTATTTATTAAAAAGCCTGTTTACTAATCTCGGAAGTAACACTACTTTAAACTTTAAAGTAGTGTTACTTCCGAGATTAGCGCCTAAACAGGCGTTTTAAAGTTTAAGTAAACATTACTTTTAATTTAATGTATTTATTTCAAATTTTATCAAATTTATTTTTAAAATATTTGTGGAATTTCATTTCTGATAGTACATATATTTTTTTTTAGGTATTTCAGGATCGTGAATAACTAAAAGGATCAAATTAGGGTCTAAGGGAACTTTCCAGCTTGGACCTGTTGATTTAAAAAGTGCTATAAAAAAGTAAAAGGGAAAGAGAGAGGTTAAGAAAAAATTTAGTTTCATCACCAACAGCTTCAACATCAAATGTTCAAACTAATGTTCCTTCCCCCTCCTACTCATCTTCTCCAAGTGAAAAACCAGAAGAATATTTGCAGCCAAGGAGGCATCCAAAAGGCCCTTATAATTTCCAAGTTATGCTTTCAAGTTAGTTAGAGGGGACATATCTTCTAATCTTAGAGCTAGCCTTGTCAATGTCTTGCTCTTGGATTTGAAGGCTATGGGCCTTCTTATACCAAATATTAATATGAAAGATATTATAGATAAATGCAAAGTTGATAGAGCAAAGTTTAAAGTGAAAACAACTGCCCAACAAAAACATGATGAAAGTGTGGAAAACCTTATATCATTGCAGTTGATGGGAGAATGAATAAGGACACATTGCTGCATGAGGAAATTGTGGGGGAAAATGGACAGAAAATTATGAAAAAACCAAGGAACCAGAACACCGTTTAACTTTTACAAAGAAGGCACCACATGAAAGTCATTATCTGATACAAAGAGTTCTCCCTAATAGTGGTGCAACATGTGTTGTTCATGCAGAGCAAGTAGTGGATGTTTTGCATGAATTCAACAATGAGAACACTATCACGGCTATCCTTGTTGACAACACTAATGCCAACACAGGCTGTGAAGGTGGAGTGGTTGCAATTTTAGAAAAAAAGATCTTCATGCAATTGCTTGCTATTTGCACCATAATGAACTACCTTTCAGAGCTCTTTTCAAAAACATAGGTGGTTGCACAAAAGACCCTACAGCATTCAGTGTTCCTCTGGGGAAATTATGCTCAAATGATTTACCACAAACATCATTTTCCACTATTAACAGTCCTCTGCATTCAATTTTGAAAATTGATGAAATACATGATCTTAGTTGTGACCAAAGACTCCTGTATGAATACACATTGGATATTTCTAGAGGTAAGGTTGATTCTAGATATGCCTCCTGGAAAATTGGTCCTTTAACCCAGGCAAGGTGGTTAACTTTGGCCATCAGGCTTATGCGTTTATTGAGTCGTGGCACATACCCACAAAAGCTCACAACAAAACCCCACAGTTTAATAAGTTTTATTGTAAATGTGTATACCACTTGTTGGTTTGAAATTAAAAAAAATAATAAGTTCCACAATCATCAAGTGCACATTTTTAATATGATCCAGAAGATCAAGAAGCAGCCTCATGAAATCCAACAGATCACTTTAAGAAATAGACAAGGAAGTATATTTTGTTTACTGTCTGAAAACCTATACTCCATTGTCAAATCTGATGAAGTTGAAGTAAGAGAAGAAGCTTTAAAAAGAGTTTTGGCCATTAGGTAATCAAATATTTATTTATATATCAACGACTCAATTATTTATTGCAATTTATAGAGTCATTTTAAAGATTTTATCTAATTTCATCATAATTATTATAGTAGAGACTGGAAGTTTTCAAATGAATCAATAAATAAATTTTATATTCTTTCAGGAGTGGGGAGTCAACCAAGAAAAGGTTAAAAAGAATACCAACTATTAATTTTAATGCCACACCCTGGACACAATTGATAGATTTATCATTGTGGCATTTTTGAACCACCAATGACGGAAGGTTTTTCTGAATCTGAACTTCAGGAATCATTGTTAAATGGAACCAAGCTTGACTTGCCAAATTTACCCCCACATTCCTAAGGCATGGAATAGACAGTCAAATTAACAACAGAAGCTTTGCAAATTGTATACAGTTTTGAAGCAAGGCATCAACATATTATAGCCAAAGTTTTGAGTCAGAAATTGAGACCAGCATTTTTGTAGGCTCTTATATGGAGCAATTTGACTCTATATATTAAGCACTATTAAAATAGTGTTTGTTTTTCCTTATTTGTTTGTTATATTTTCACTTATAACAGAAAAAAGTCATATAAGGTATGCAAATATCACTGCTTATTTCATAATGTTTTTTAAAGCAGATTTTCAATTTGAAGATTAGTCATCATTTCTTTAATTAATATCATTTTTATAAAATAAAATGATATTCCTTGAATTAAATACTAAAATTATTTGGTTTTCTCACTAATATTCAAGCCAAATCTTGCGAAAACGAGGAATTTTGTCTGCGATCTTTGATGCCAAACGCTCAAAAAACCGTTGAAGTATTCGATCTAATATTTTGTATCAGTACTTAATAGGTCCATACACAACTTTCGGTAAGTGAGATTTTATAATATTTTTAAAAAAGTGAAAAATCAACCTACCCTAATATATATATATATTATAAATTATATTTTAGAACATGTACAGAATATTTTTTATATATCCACTACAAAGAGTACATTTGTTTTGACATTGAAACTACAAAGGGAGACATTGTAGTTTCAATGTCAAAACAAATGTACTCTTTGTAGTGGATATATAAAAAATATTCTGTACATGTTCTAAAATATAATTTATAATAAATATTCACAGCTCTATACATTTGTTTTAAATTAATGTTTTGGATGTTGTAAAAAAATTTTTCTTTGTTCTGTATTCACTCGGATATATATATATATATATATATATATAAATTAAAAAAGGATTAATTCAAAGATGTTGAATGACCATTTCGATGTGAAAATCCCCACGGGGGATAACACATCACCTCAGCAACCGAAAAATCCTTTCAGAAACTGGAGAAAAATCAGTCTAATTTTCCTTTTTAAATAGATTTGCAAATAAATTAAAAAAGAAAAGAAAAAGAAAAAAGAAAAAGAAAGAAAAAAAGATAAAACAAAATAAAAACAAATAAACAAGAAAAGAAAAAATTGACATCGTCTGGGTTCACAAAAAAAGAAAACAGAATTGTAACTTAAAAATTAACAGACGGCCGTGTTGAATTGATGTAAGTTTAAGCAACACAGAAAAAAGTTGGGAGATAAGAAAGAAAAAGGAAGGAAGGGAGGGAATATTAATCAAATATATTCAATATTGATTTTTATCTGAACCTAGGAAGTGTTCTAACAGAGGACAGAAAGTGTGACACTGAGATCTGAAGACGTATTGACATGGTCAAGTATACATTTCAGAAGCTAAGCAGAGTATTGAGAGACAGTAAAATTTTGTTGTTTTTTTTTTCCTCTCTACCTTCATAACTGTCTTCACTCCTGTGTTCACATCCTTCTCTTGTCCTTTCTCTTTCACCCCCTGTAGCTGATTCATCTTTGTCTTCACTCTCCTCCTGCCTAATACTTCAACTCTCTTATGTAACACCCTGCACATCAGTGGTGTTAACGCCTTGCTTGGAGTGAAATGATTAAAATGTGTATGTGTGTCTATATATATATATATATATATATATATATATATATATATAACACCGTCAAAACAATAAAGAACAACCAAATGACTGATGATAGATAAGCTAAGGTGACTAGAAGATAATTTTAACATACTAAAAAGGTCACCCCAGACCAAAACCACTTCAAATTGGAATAATTCTAAAACAATCCTAAGACATAAAGGCAGAAAAAAAAAAACAAAAAAAAACGCTCACACACAGAGACACACACACACCAAATTGTTATGTGATGCCTGTCCTTCAATATGGCAACAAATGCTGGACAATCGGATCAAAGATGAAGGAAAGACATGAAGCAACTAAAATGGACACTGAAAATACCACGGACTGAACGTTTTGGAGAGGATGAAAATTAAAAGGAAACTGATATTTAACCCTCTAGGGCCATTCGTATCACATTTGATACAGTATTTCCCTATAAGGAAACATTTGGTATTCATTGACTGAGCAGTCAGTACTGCTTTCATTTGAAATTTATAAAATATTTCTCTTAAAAAATTTTTCAGGAAAATATTTCTTTCAAGGCTTGTTTTCATACTGTATCAAATATGATACGAATGGCCCTAGAGGGTTAACATCAGGAAAAGACAGCTGAAGTTTCTGGGATGTAGTGAGGAAGGAGGGCTTAGAGAATGTGGTACTCACAGAGAGGACAGAAGGAAAGAGGGCCAAAGGAAAGCAACACGTAACATACTTGATGGCAGGGTGGGGTTTAGGAGGGGTAACAAGAGCTGCAAGAGATAGGGGGATGTAGAAGCACATAGAAGAGAGATCTAAATTCGTATTTTGTATGGCTATCTTTTGTCTTTAAAACTGCTTCATTATGAGAGATATTAACTATGAGACTTTGATATGATAAAGAACAAATAGAAAATGTTACTAAATTTAACATGTTTCGGTTTTAATTTAAGCTTCATCAGAAAATGAAATATGGAGAAGAAAAGAAAATTCTGGTATTTTTTTTTAATACCAGAATTTGAATTTGTCTATATTTCTGAGATGAGCTAGTATTTACAGTTTTTACATTTTTCAGACTATTGTCCTCATCTTTGTTGCTCTGACCTATACCAGGCTACAGCAGTGGTGAACAAGTAAATCGCAGGGTTAGAGGGAGATAACTCATGGCTTCCAATTGATGACTTTACACAAAAAATGAGAATGATATACCCCAGATATTTGTATAAGAGTTCGGTTCAAAATTTCTATCTCTTGAAGAAGGCCAGAGCATGCAACAACCAAAACATCGTACAAATTGCAACAAAGATGAGGACAATAGTCCGATAATGTAAATATCAGAATTTGAAAAAAAAAAAAAAAAAAAACATACTAGAAATTTATTTTCTCTTCCATAATTCATTTTCGAATGAAGTGTTGATTAAAAATTTAAACAAGTTAAATTTAGAAAGTTTCCTATTTGTTCCTTATATCATTCTGTCGGATTCTGATCCATAGCAGATCCCTGAAAATGCAGATGGATGCATGAGCACAAATGCACACATACACTACGAAAATAAATCAATAAACAAACAAATAAAAAGACAAAAAATCTTGCACTCAGTCAATTGCTGGTACCCACTGATGAGTGGACATAGTAATTGCCAGAGCATCCATTTACAGAACTCTAGAGTTGGAATTTTGAAGGTTATATCATTCAGCTAAGTGACAAACGCCTTTACTTTATATATAGATATATATTGTTTAATTACTTAGTTTTTGGTCATAATAAAATTAGACCAGTACACATTTGTATTAAAAAGGTGGTTCAATCACAAGTCTACATTCAAAATAGGAAACTTAAAAAGCTGTACAAAATTGACTAGCTACGTGTGGAAATTGAAATCAAAATAAGGAAAAGACCCAGACATAATATGGAGTATAGTAAAAACAGCCAAGCCTTATAACGGTGGCAAAATATGTAGACTGTGCCAGGAAGAAAAGTGAGAGATTATGCTATTCCCAAACAAAAATGGACTATTGAATGAAAGAACGGAAATTAGTACTAAGTGTTACCATACTAAAAAATACCTATTAGGTTTTTCTATTTTTAAATTACAAGAAATTTTAACGTTTTCATCCATGGTTGTATAACCATGGATGAAAACGTTAAAATTTCTTGTAATTTAAAAAATTGTGCGCCCACAAATTCCCCACCCTGTGAGCGTTAAAAAAAAAAAAAAAAAAAGCGGTGAACGGTAAAATCAGTTATTGCAAATCGCCTGAAGACAATACTCATGATAGAAACCTAGGTTGCGTAATAACTCATTTACAAATCGAAAATATACACACACACACATGGTGTATGGTTAGGTTTTGAAGGCTATCACAATGCGTTTAGTAAAATAAAGGAAGGTAAAGAAGGTGTTCGGTATTACCTATTTATTATTCATTAATATTTCGAGATCAAAATCTCATCTTCAGAATGGTAGGAGAGTTTGATTTCACATCAGCTCAGGGACCATGCGTGCCTTTCGGTAATACCTAACACCTTCCTTACCTTCCTTTATTTTACTAAACGCATTGTGATAGCCTTCAAAACCTACCCATACACCTTATATACGCAATATATATATATATATATATATATATATATATATATACACGAAAAAATCTAAAGCGAGCCAAAACCTACCGCGGTTTAACACTACAGATCGTCAGGGCAAAGATTTTAGATTTTTTTTTGTGTGTCTTTGCTCTACTTTTGTATATCTTTTGTACTTTGTATCGAGCACTTTTTCTTGTGGTTGGTTCCGTTTGGGTTTTTTTTTCTTTACTGCGGAGTATTGAATGTTTTGTTCTTGTTTCGCGGCTTTCTTTTTTTCTCCCCATTTATCCGACGCCTCAGTGCACCGGATTATAACGGAATTAGGTTCTGTTTGTAAGTGGTTTTTTTGAAGGTTTATCTTAGTATAAATTTACAGCCTACATACTTACAAAGTCTATTTAGTTATTATTTTGATTTTTATATATATATATATATATATATATATAATCTACCAACAGAAGTTGGTAGATTAACAGTCATTAACAAAAGTTTATAACCAACCAATATTTTTGTTTTTAATAAAAAACAAACAAAACTCTCAATAGCATAAAAATTAAAGACACTACCGACTTCAGTGCATCAAATATATTAAATATTGATTTTTAAAGTAGTATTTTGTGTACCTTTTGCTTTGATAACTGCTTCATTACAAGTCATGATAGGCATGAGACTAAAAATATTCTCCTCTTACCCTAATGACTCAATTTCCACAAGATCCTCAGTATTGGCAGGCTGGATATATATATATATATATAGATATATATATGCACACGCACGAACAAATACACAATGGGCTTTATTATAAAAAGGATATACATAGTATTTACTGCTTGATGACATAATTATTGCAAAAAAGTAATAAAATAAAATAAGGCAATGTTACAGAGCAAATTTGCAGTAAGAGCTTTCATAACAGGTAGTAAAGAGAATGAACTGAGCTGACGCTGCCTTGCTATTGTCTCTCTCTCTCTCCATGTGTGTGACAGGAGGGATATATACGGTACTGTGCAAAAGTATTAGGATAAGAACTATTTTATCTTTTATGAGGCATCAAAATAATGTTTAAAACCACCTCCGTCCTCACACTTTTGAACACTACTGGTCGTGTGCAAAAGTGGTTTTCCTAAAAATCCCACTTAAAATTCAAATACAGGGTGAAAAGCAAAGTAAACTGTTAATAAATATTGATTATTTGAAACTAGGTATAAAAGAAATGTTGCATTGGATATCGGCTTGGAACGAGAAATCAGGGAGCCGAGTTCAAATTCCAGCTGAATTCATTGCATTCACTTACGCGCAAATACCCTTGGGAAAAGTATTAATCCGTCTCTTCCTACCAGTTATGGGTTAAATAACAGGACAGATTGGGTTCTATAGCCTTGGATGGCAACCAGTCTACCACAGAAAGCAATGGCAACCTACTGCGGGATAATCTTCTGCCCAGTCAGTCATGTCTCTTTCAAGACATGATCGCCCAAACATGTATCATGTATGGCACTTAACTGACTGATTAAGAAGAAGTTATATCTAATTTTTCCTATTTTCTATTAAACAAGTTATATTGAAACTACTCTATTGAATATCGATGGGATATCTAGGATAAAAAAATTGGCAGGAGATACCATTAGATACATTGAAGAAGCTTGTGATGTCAATGCCTGACAGAATGAAGGCTGTGATCAAATCTCATAATTTCTGTTCTTTCATTTAACAGTTCGAACTGTTAAATGAAAGAACAGAAATTATGACAAAATGCATCCACACTAAGAAATACCTATTAGGTTCATACAAACATGGATAAAAACGTCATAATTCGTTTGAATTTAAACAATGCGCATTCATAAATTCTCTGCCAAGTGAACGTTCAAATAAAACAACGTTACAAGAGTGTTCTTAAAAAGAAAATCGGTAAAAGGCAAAATCAGTTATTAAAAATTGCCTGAAGAAACCACTTGTGGTGGAAACCAAGGTAGCGAAATAACTCATTTAAAGATGAAAAATATTAAAAAACTCTACAATTGTATAGAATACTTTTTTAATACAAATGTGTACTGGTCTAACCCTATCAGGATCAAAAACTAAGTATTAAACAATCAATCAATATATATAGAGAGAGTTTATAAAGGAAAACTCAACACGTCATATTTGTTTTGTTATAAACTATAGTTCATTTAAATGAGTTTAATTAGCTCATATCATCAGACATTTTACAATATTTCCTCCATCTGGTACAAAATTTCTGTCGGAATGAACGTTTTCTTAAAATGAAGAGAGGGTAAATAATAAAAATAATAATAACAAACAAATAAATAAATGACAATAAATGTAGGGGGAAAGAGAAAAAGGAAAAAAGGAAAAGAAAGGAAAGGGAGGGAATAGAAAAGAAAGAGATAGAGTCCAGTTCCAAATATGGGTAGTATCCGTTTGAAGTTGTTCAGACTGTCTTGAGATGGTTTGACCTCTGAAAAAAACCAATTCCTTTGACTTTTGGCATCTGTTTGACCCCATTAGGTCAACCTATTTACATATACTAACTTCTCTCCACATATACAGATGTGTACATTCCCACATATATTAACAATGTGATTTTTAAGTTTACATATCTACTGATTTTGTTTTTCTTTTTGGGTCCTAGCGTTTTCATACTCACACATATATACACTTCATAAGCATAGGGCTTCCGTGCGCCCACGTAGTGATGTATATATACACACTCACATATCACTGTTCAATAAATTGTCATATTCTCAGTTCTGCATATATTTTTATATACACAAGATATATAAGGGACAATTAAGTATATATTTATGCCCATATATCCAAACATAATTACATAAATATATATATATATATATATATGTATGTATATATATATATATGTGTGCATACGTACGCAAACATGACCACATATACCCGCACATGTCCATATATATAAGTTATAGCTTATACAAGTGTACTAGTAGTTTTTATCTATGTTCCCATGTATAAAGACCCTGTGTGTTTGTGTACGTTTAATTTCCAAATGAAGTGGTAATTTTTTTTTTTTTTTTAATTCATAATATATATTACCTGTTTATGTCTATTTATACCATTTTACTTCATTTGGGTTGTTGATTTATCCATATATTGGTAGAAAATTGTCACCCTAAAGAAGTTATAGTTCGAGCATGTATAATTGATTTTATCTAAAGTTGACATACTTCGCCTCTAATTAGGTGTTCCCATACGATGGAAAAAATATCTATTTTACCTAATTAAGTTTGTTCTTACCTATGAAGTACACATCTTTTTAGGTGCCCATTTCACGTGCCATAATACATACAATAATACATGATACATAATACATGATACATAAAACATGAATTTTCACAAGCATGCATATCTCACCTCATATATGGGTGTCTTATTTCCCACGGGTATCGTTTATGTTGAAGTCAATATATTGAGCATTTTTCATTACATAGTTCATGGTAGTATATTTCTTTCAGATTTATGTATACTAATCATAATATAAAGTCATTGTTTGCCGAGATGGGTGTGTCCTTCTATAGAATGGTGGGTTCTTAACCTCTTTACAATTGGTCTGCACATTTTTCCAACGAATGATCCATCCATTTGTGGGAGGGTTGGTAAGGGTGTCAGAAGGTGGTGATTCTGGGATTTTATGTGTTGGATAGTTTAAATTTATTTCTATGATGGCACTTGTAAATTATATTGTTTCTCTGATTTAATAACTGGCTAGATTCTCTGAACTTGATAATTCTAATTTTTTCATCTAAGCATAAGTTGCATCTGCCTCTAAAATTATTGGGGGTTTGGGAATTCCTTATAATCTTCCATTCAATTTAAGGGGAAAAAATTCTTGCTTTTCAATTCCCAGAAATATTTAGAGAGGGCAGTTTGGTATTTTAGATGGGGTTCAGAGAAAGATTGGGTGTGATTATTCAGGCGTTGTTTCCATGGACCGGCGGAAATTCCTATATATGTTTTTTTGTGGTTTTGTCTATGCTAAGATAGATGGTGGCTTGGTATATTACTTTTATGTTTTTATGTATTATGTGCTCTATGACATGGATTGAACCTGTACCCCCTTTTCTAAGAGGAATCACTGTTTGGTGTTCAAACCCTTGCTTACAATGACTTGTATCTTTGTGGTAAGAGAATCACTGATGGCTGTCAAATGATTCTGCCTACCCAATTTCACTTACCTTTTGTGTCTTTCTTGTGACTTTCTACAAGTTCATTTACATTGATATACAAGTCGAGACACGTACCTAATATTGCTCAGTCAGTGGAGAAAAATAAATAAAATGCATTAGATGCCAAAGAAAATATAGTTTCTTTTTTTTTTCTTTTTAGACTTATTTCCAGATTGGAGGCAGTCATAACAGCAAATGGTGTTTGCTCAAAAACCGGTTTCATCAAAACTGTCAAATCAAATTTTCATTTAGCCTGATTGTTCATGCAGCCGAAAAATCAAAAGTTATTGAATTAAAGGGAGGTAACTTTTATATCTGAAACAGTAAGTTAAATGCCATATATGATACAAGCTTTGGGCGATCATGTCTCAAAAGAGACATGACTGACTGGGCAGAAGATTATCCCGCATTTGGTTGCCATTGCTTTCTGCTGTACACTGGTTACCAGCCAAGGCTATAGAACACAATCTGGAATCCAAACTCTGCACCCCATTTGTCATTCCGTGCCGATATCCACTGCACCACAACGCACATCCCAAATAAAAGTAATGAGGATTAAAACCTTAATTAGCGAATATTTTTTATTCAAATAAGGGATTTGAAAAGGCATTACGTAAAATATGAGTCAGTTTTTAATTATTTTTAATTAAGTAAATCATAAAGAGATTTATTTTTTAATAAAGTAAATTGAAATTATAAAATATTTTTATAAAAAATAATATACAAATTTATTTATAATTAAAAACAAAAAATGGTCCATATTTTACATAATGCTTTTTCAAATGCCTTATTTGAAGTAAAATATGCACTAATTAAGGTTTTAATCCTAAATAAAATTACTTTTACTTTTATTGGGTTATAAAAAAAATTACATTTTTCTGGTCCTGAGTTGCCTCTGCACTCATTCAGCAGTGTGGTGCTGTCCCTCCCTCCAGTCCTCAATACATAAATTTAAGCATGCTACTAGATTGGCATTTAGGTCCCACCTGTTTACAGTTGAAATAGTTAAATACAACTGCCACTTCTACTCTAACAGTTTCTGTTCTTGCACTTCCCACCTATGGAACACCCTTATGTTGACTTGATTCTCAGATAACTGAAATTTTCCAAAATTTAAAATGCAAGATTAATCCTCATCGTCTGTCTTCACTTTCACTCCATGTAACCCCCTACATACTAATAGCGTTCCAGCCTTGCTTGGAGTGAACTGATTAAAAAAAAAAAAAAAAAAAAAAGAAGCAAATTAACAAGTGTAATTTTTAACAATACATAATTTAAGAAAAACATTCTTCATATAAAACAGTTAAATATTCATTTAATTCATTAATTCATCATTAGACGCTTGTATTTTTCAGTGAAGCGAACCATTCAACAATACTAATTATTCAGCATAACACTTTTTCAGACAAACGACATTCATTGTTATGAACTGGAGTCTGATTCTTAGCAATGAAAAAAATTGTAATAAACAAAAGTTATCTCCCTTATAATTTAGGTTAATGCCTTCTAAATTATTTAGTTTTTTTTTTTTTGAACGCCTACGTTTTTACTTTCGTATTTCATGTTTAATTTTTGGTATAAACCAAATTAAATTATACATTTAATAAATTAACAAATGGCATCACAGATTTATAATTTATAATGACCTTAAACAATGCTCGTACCAAATCTGTTAGAGTAGAAATGGCTGTTGTATTTCCAAACCCTGCAAAATTCTTCACAAAGCTTCCTTATTAAAAACTGTTTCAACAATCCAAATAAGCAAATCCGTGTAAACAATACTTTTAGAATCTGTCAATGTGCCTTCAGTCAGTCACAAAGAGAAATGAAAAGGTATTTCTTTCACTGACCTGTGTATGAACCAACTTGGCATGTCGAAGGATACAGATTATATCACCAAGCACCGTAATGCCCATGTCTTTGAGATATTCTTTAGTCAAATCTAGCAGCATGTCCTTCTGAATGCGGTTGTCGGTGAATGTCACAGCATAATTGGTTGCCTCACCAGCAGGGATGCCCGAACTGACAAAAAACTTTAGCCAATATGACATGAGAGAGGTTTCTGAAAAAAAAAAAAATATAATACAGAAGAAAGAATAAAATAACAAAATACAGAATTAAAAGAAATAGAAAACAAACAGATGAAAATAGGATGAAGTGAAAAAAAGGAGAAAAAATAAAGTTTAATAAATGAGTAAAAAGAAAGAAAAAAGAATGAAAAGAGTATAAAATTAATAATCTAATAAAGTGAGGTTGAAATAAAAAATGAATAAAAAGAAATGAGAATAAAATAAAAAAGCATGAAAGAAGGAAATAAAAATGAATGAAAGTAAAGAACAAAATAAAGGAATAAGCAAAAGGAAGAAATAAAAAAAGATTAAAAAATAACGAAAGAATGAAAAATAAAGGAAAGAGAAATGAAAGAAAAAAGAATGAAACATAAAGAAGAGAGGAATTAATGAAAAAAAGGAAAAATAAAGGAAAGTGGAATAAATAAAGAAGTGAAATATAGGAATTAAAATGAAAAGTGATGAGAATAAAATGACTAAAAAAAATTAATAAAAGGAAATTAAAATAAAATAAAAACGCATGAAAGAAGGAAATAAAAATGAATGAAAGTAAAGAACAAAATAAAGGAATAAACAAAAGGAAGAAATAAAAAAGATTAAAAATTAACGAAAGAATGAAAAATAAAGAAGAGAGGAATTAATGAAAAAAGGAAAAATAAAGGAATTAAAATGAAAAGTGATGAGAATAAAATGACTAAAAAAAAATGAATAAAAGGAAATGAAAATAAAAACATATGAAAGGAAATAAAAATGAATAAAAGTAAAGAACAAAATAAAGGAATAAGCAAAAGGAAGAAATAAAAAAAGATTAAAAAAATAATGAAAGAAGAAAAAATAAAGGAAAGAGGAATTAATAAAGAATGAAAAATGAAAGAAAAAAGAATGAAAAATAAAAGACAGAGAAATTAATGAAAGAAAGAAAAATAAAGAAGAGAGGAATTAATGAAAAAGAGGAAAAATAAAGGAAAGTGGAATAAATGAAGGGAAATAAAGGAATTAAAATGAAAAAGTGATAAGAATAAAATGACTACAAAAAAAAAAGAAGGAATAAAAAATATGGATGAAAGGAGGCAAGAATAAAGTGAATGAATAGACCAAAATAAGATAATAAAAAAAGAATAAAAATGAATGAAAGGAAGATGAATTGAAAGAAAAAAAGGAAGAAGTAAGAATGAAAGAAAAATTAAATAAAACTAAATAAAAGAAAAAAAATTGTATTATTGCCTCGATTGTCAGTTAGTTATCCTATGGCCATTGTCTGCAATGGATGTTACTCCAAAGAAGCGTACAAAAATTGTAACGCTGCAAGAACACACTGGCAAGCCTTAAAGAGAAATCGCGGATATTATTGGTGTCAGCCTTTGAACTGTCAGTCGTGTCATCAAAGCAAGGAAGCAAACTAGATCCAGCACTCCAAAGCGTAAAGGAAAATGTGGTTAAAAGTGAAAAACAATGCCAAGAGATGACGTATATGTATAAAGTCTCCTTAGGAAAACTAATTGACAATCGAGACAATAGCGTGCGGGTGTGATAAAAATCTAATGCCATCAGGGATGGCGCAATATTTTTCAAAGCCAAACAAGTCGCAGCATACACCCTAAAAATAGATTTCTATTACTGCACACCACTGCAAATTAGCATAAAAGGAAATTAAAGCAGTTGTTTCAATTCATTTGCACAAGGGTGTAGATACCTTCACTTTTCCACCAAAAAACAGTATCTTCTTCTATATACTGTATCCCTTCCGAACAAGGGCGAGCATAACCAGCTACTTCTCTCTATCCCATGTCGCTCTTAATATCACTTCTCCTGTTATTCTACTCAATCCCCACTCCACCACCCATCTGCTGAAGTCCATCAGGTATGTTGTGGTCTCTCTTCCCCTCTATCTAACCCATAAGTGTCAAACATATACTTTTAGGGTGTACAAACTTAAATAGAGTGCAAAAGAAGTGTTACTAAACAAATAGTTTAGTATGGTAAATTTTCGTTTTAAGTCTCATCGCTTTTCCCCTTCAAATTTATCCAAAATAGCATTATCTCTGTGCAAATGTATATGCTGAACTCAAATCAAGTGTTAGTTAGTGAAGAAACTTACCTTTTTTTATCCATAAAAAAAAAAACTATATCTTGCACTTTTTCTCTCACGAAGTCATGTAATTAACTGCAGAATGACGGACTGCGCATGTGATCGAATTTTGGTAGATTTTTCTTCATTTACTGATACTTCTGGCGATGTACTTCCGGAAATTAAAGTAATGCGCTATTGCATTTCTACACTTATTACTCTCAAAACAGGAAATACATTGCCAGAAGTTTCAGTAAAGGACGAAATTCAACTAAAATTGCTGCCTACGTAGAACGTCATTCTGCAGTTAATTACATAACTTTGTGAAAGTTACGAAAGAGAAAAAGTGTGAGATATAGTTTTTTTTTTTTAATGGATTTTCAAAGCAGAAAAGGTAAGTTTCTTCAAAAACTAATTGTTCAGCATATACATTTGCACAGAAATAATGCTATTTTGGATAAATTTCAAGGGGGAAAAGCCGTCGGCACCTGAAATGAAAATTTACTGAAACTATTTATGGAAACGAGACCAAGCAGGATTTCTTAAAAGAAATCATAATATACTAAAAAATATGACTGGTTGAATACTATCTCACACACACATAGATGTATGCATTTCTACCAACTTGCTATATATACCAAAACTTGGTTCTATTGAATGTGCGTTTGCAAATCTCATATGTAATACATACACATATGTTTGCAGGCTGAATTTGGCTTCAGATAACCCGTGGGGGTTGGTATGCCATAAAATCTAAACAGCCAAATTAAACATATATATTTTTTAAAATATTTTATTAATTTAAAATGTATTAAATATATAAATTTGTTAAATGTATGAATTTGTCTAAATATATTATATCTAAATATAATGTCTGTTATATATATTAATTTGTTAAATATACAAACTTCTTGAAATTGTTCTTAACTTTTTGTTTGATTTTTAATAATTCAGTTTGGTATTAAATGACCCAAGATGGGTTGATACGCCATAAAACAAAACAAACTTAGACCCCATTCTATCTTTGTGCATAGTTTGCTGCCAGAAAATGGTTTTCATTCCCAAATACGCCAAGGTTGCCAGGCATTTCTATCAGGTCTTTGTGACATACTTTGTCAAATGCCTTAGCATTGTCAATGACACACAGGTACACTTCCTTCTGCATTTCTATTTCCCTTTTTGATAACACTCTAAGCATAAATACTGCATTCCTTGTTCCAGTGTCCTTGATGAAACCACACTGTTCTTGTCCTATTTCTACTCTGGTTCTGCTGCACACTCTGCTCATTAGATTTCGGAGCCCAATAAAACAAATGCGCCAAACTTAATAAAAACAAAGTTTTACTGTCAAAATGTTTATGTTCTTATTAAGAGGAAAGACCAAAGTATTTTTTAGTATTTTCTAGCAGTTTGAAATTTTGGTTAAAAATCTTGTTTTTATTTTTGCGTCAGCATGCAATCAGAGCTGACGATGGGAATTTTAGTGCCTTCGTTTCTGTTGAAAAACACATTAATTTGGAAATTCTTACAAAAAACAAATAATTGTTGGATTTTAATAAAACTTTCAGGACTTAACAAATAAATGAATTTTAGAAGAATTATTTCCAGTTTTTAATTCTAATAATTTATAAAATTTCTAAAATCTTTTAAAAATTCTCCAAAACTCTGTCTGCTTTATGTTGTTAAGTAAAGATTGTCTAAACTTATTTATAAATGTAACTTTGTCTGTGTGTGTGTCCGTTACCTATAGACTCCGAAATGGCTGAACCAATTTTCTTGAAAATTTACACACTTGTACTATAAGCTTCTGTGAGTGTTCTTAGCTAGGTTCTGTGTCGAGGTACCCCTGATAAATATCGAAAATCGATAACCAAAAAAATCGGGTTATAGAAGGAGTGGTCCAATTTTAATCAAATTTAATACTCATAGACAAAGACAAGAAATTATATTCAGAAGTTTCAAAGTTGCAGTTCTTACAATAGTGCAGAAAATCGATAATATATATATATATATATAAAAGGCAAGATGTTTGTGTGTGTGTCTGTTTATCTGTCTGTATGTCCTTTAGACAAATCCACAATTTTTATCCAATTCTCACCAAACTTCACACAAATATTCTTTAGGCTGAGTCTGAGCTCCAGGACCATGGATTAGTTTTAAAGCTTTCATTACATCCGAGCAACGGCGGGCTATACTGCTAGTATTTACTAATCAAACATTGAAAAGCTTAATATAAATCATCACGAACCAAGATTTTAAAAATAATTTTCAATTTTTTTATGTGTATAAAATGTGCTCATTTTCAAAGTATGGAGGGCTATACACAACATTATCAGAAATTAGGTTCAATAACTAGAGTAAATTCAAAGTCAACATTTCTAAAACTAGATAACAGAATATTTTCAATATTAATGAGATTACTGAGGAAATATTATACAAAAAAGCATTCACCTATCATTTTTTTAAATTATGTTTTAGGACAGCAGTTAACATATAAATAGCTTATTAGAGCTTGACGAGTGCTTTTGGGTGTTGAAAGATATGCAAATCACTACCACTTAAAATCTGTTTCTCTCCCTTTTTAACATCAAGTAAATAATAGTAGTTTCAAATTTGATTAATTATATTTCACTAATATTCCCCAAAGTTTCAGAAAAGTATTTTAATAAAGAAAATTACATTATGATGTAAGATTTTTAAAAAAAATAAAAAGGGGGTGCTAATCAGCCATTTTAGGAAAAGATTTCAATCAGTATAATTTCTGCTTGAAAAATACACCACAGTATTTTGCTTAATGGAAATAGGAAGTAAATTTAATTATTTAGCTTTCAATTAAAGTTAAAAAAAAGATTCATAAAAGCATTTTCATTCATAAAAATTCCTTTTAAAACTTATGAAAAAAAAAAATGTAAGTACCTACTTTTATTGCTATTATTATTATTTAAAAAAATACAAAAAACCATAAATAAGTAAAAATTAAACAAGTTTCTGACTGAATTTCTGGGTGGATGAGTTACTATTTACAATTTTGAATATCAATTGAATTTCTTGCATTCACTTACACACAAATACCCTTGGGAAAGGTAGTAATCCATCTCTTCCCTCCAGTTATGAGTTAAATAACAGGACAGATTGGGCTCTATAGTCTTGGTTGGCAACCAGTTTACTGAAGAAAGTAATGGCGACCTACTTTGGGATAATCTTCTGTCCAGTCAGCCATGTCTCTTACAAGACATGATCGCCTAAGTGTGTATCACATATGGCACTTAACTGACTGACTGGACTATATCTCTCATCTTTGTTGTTGTTATCACAATGTTTTTTTGGAAGTTGTACCCCCTGGCTGTGCATTGTGGTACCCCCTTGGAAGCTGTCCTAATGTGCGTTGTGGTGCAGTGGATATCGGCTCGGAGCGAGAAAGCGGGGAGCCGAGTTCAAATTCCAGTTGAATCCATTGTATTCACTTATGCGCAAATACCCTTGGGAAAGGTATTAATCCGTCTCTTCCTTCTAGTTATGGGTTAAATAGCAGGACAGATTGGGTTCTATAGCCTTGGTCGGCAACCACTCTACCACAGAAAGCAATGGCAACCTACTGCGGGATAATCTTCTGCCCAGTCAGTCATGTCTCTTTCGAGACATGATCGCCCAAGCGTGTATCACATATGGCACTTAACTGACTGACCCCCTGGCTATCCTCGGGTGTATCAGACTCAGTGGAAACATGGCAAAATATAAATAAGCAGTACTAAAAAATAAGAACTAGACGAAATATTTAAACATTGACAGTAGAACAAGAACACTCTACCCCTTGTGTAAATTTACTATTTCCAGTAAGCAAAATACTCTGGTGTATTTCAAACAAAAAATTATATTGATTGGAATTGAAAATTTTCCAGTTTTTTTTTTTCAAATTTTTTGAGCAAGCAACACATTTGTAAACAAAAGTTAATTATCGGTTTTAAAAATCTTGCAAAAATAAAATATACATCTGTGATACATTATTTTTTAAAAATTAGCAAATTTAATGTTAAACTAATCTGATTTACACAGGTATTAATTATTTATAACATGAAATTTAGAATAAAAAATTTCTTAACCACATAGTTAAACTTTTTAACCTGTTCGCTATATATCAAATGTATTGACAGTTTGTCTGATTAGAGATAAGTGCATGACAATCAGAAGTGACAATTGTATAAATTTTTTTCGGGTAAGGGGAGGACACTCTGAATAACATGAGCTTTTAATGTAGACATAGAAGTTACCATACAAAAAAAAATTCAAATACACACACAAAAAAATAAAAATTATCTTAAAAATAGGAAGGCAAAACGATTTGAATTAAACTTTTTAATTTTTGATTGCTAAACATAATCTTCGTTTAATAAGTTTTAAACTAACCTGAACAAATCTTTCAAGTATTTAAAAAATATTTTTGAATCTTTATAAATTAAATTAAAAAAAAAAAAAAAAAAACGAAAACAATTTTTTATTTTTTTTGAATTTCATTATTAATTGAAACAAAATTCTCCAGGCTATAATGTCCTTAATTTTTTATTATTTATTCAAGCAATTAGAGTTTATCAAATTAAAAAATGTCATAGTTATTGCGTTTTTTATTTTACTATTGGGAGCAGATTTTCGGAAATAGAGGCAAAATTTTTTAAAAAAATAATAGATGATTTACAACATTTCCCGATGCCTCCTGCGTTTATAAGAACCAATTACCGCAACAAAATATAATTTCTTAAAATGTCATAAATTTAAGTAGAGAGAGGGGGGGGGGGGGTTAACAAATGTAAAAAAAAAAAATTACCAAAATTTTTTAAAATAATAATTTCAAAAATAATCTCATTCCTTTGTGAATACGTCCTGAAAGTTTCAATAAAATCCGACAATTAGTTGATTTTTGCAAGAATTTCCAAATTCATGAGTTTATCACCGGTAAAAAAAAACTGAGTTATGTAATGTTTTACTTTTTTCCATTGTACTCTCGTAACGATTTGGTTATTCGTTAACTCAAATCAAAACAAGATTTTTTACCAAAATCTCGAACATATTAGAAAGGATTTAAAATTCTTTAATAAATCTTTCCTTTTAATAATAATTTTGACGACAAAAATATTCATTGATTTTAAATTTGTTGGGGTCTTTCCATGCATTTTTTTTTTTTAGCGATTTTAGTAGAGACACCTGAATTTTTGTTATATACGTAATCCAACACATAATGCATATTTTTGGAAAATCCTTGATTTGATTATTAAAGGCTTCACGCCACCTCTTATTATTTAAAATTATGAGTGTTCAAAAAAAGAAATACTAAAAAATTAAATTTTAAAAATACAACTCAAAAACAACAAAAAATTATAGTTGAGTTTAACTTTTTTTAAATTTTATTTTTAAAAACACAAGGCGATGTTTTTGATTTTGTTTGTATTTGGAACTTTCTAATATTTTTAAAAATTCCTTAATTTTAAAAATAGTGATGGAAGGGAGATAAAAAAAAACTTATGAAATTTTTTAAATGAGTTATTTTTATTTGTCCTTATCGATTTTTACACTACAGTTTTAAAATTCAATTTTTATATACAACATTTTTTTTCATCAGTTAAAAATTTCCCAATTATATAAAAAATAGTTTTTGTAAAGAATAGACTACGAAAAGAAAAAACAATTAAATTTTTATTTGATTTTTTTTTAGTTTAAATACATTAAAAAACAGAAACACGTGTGAGTTTTTTTAATGACCTAATCTAGTGAAAAAAAATTAAACATACAAGTGAAAATATTCTTTTTAAACACAAAAATATTTTTGATTTGATTTAAAGTAACAAAAATGAAAAATATTTAAAATTAATGAATAAAAATACGAATCTTTTTTCTTATTTTTTATTAATATATTCGACAAAAAAATAACATTTTTACAATCAGTAATTAACTGCTATTTTAAGACAGACTTTGTATTTAACATATAAATATATATTGATATTAAAATGCTAAAAATTAACTATTCTTAAAAATGATTTAAAACATTTAATTTTTTTTGTTTTTAAATTGAAAAACCAAATAAATAAATACATACTCAGACACAACACAAGAAATGGCTTTTTAACGATAATGCAATTTAAATAAAATTTCTAATAAAAAATGCAAATTAAGAGAGACTGCAAAACTCTCCAATATTAAAAACGAAATCTAATAAAATAAATTAATATTTTCAAAAAATATTTAATAAAGAATCGATAAATATATTCAATGCAAAAATAAGAGAAAATAAATCAAAAAGCTTACCTTCCGCCATTTTGGCGACAGTGTTTAAAAACGAGTCTATTGATAACATTTACTTATAGAATAGAAAACCATTATTACACAGGGTCTTCAGATGAACAACAATCTAAAAAAAAATTTTTTTATACTTTATCTCTCCTGCTCGTTCATATTATTATATATATTCCTTTTTATTTTGTGAGTTTTATTGAAAATAAAAATAAAAACCACAGACCAGGTACGTGATATTTTTGTGTACAATTTGTAAAGTTACAATCAACACAAAACAAACAACTTAAAAATTTTAAATTAAAATGTACACACAAAGAAATAAAAAAAATATATTCATAGACGACTACGCAAAGATACATTTTCCCTATTTTTCTTTCCTTTTCCAACTCACAATCTAATTTATGTAAATAACTTTGTCATTACAAAAAAAAAATGTTATCAAGGAAAAACTCTCATGAGACACTCCACGAAGGGTCTCAAGAAAGAAAGAAACCCGAAAAGAGAATAACAACAAAAATCATCCAACTGTAGAGATACAAAATGCAATTACTTCTTTTTGGTCGAGACAGTCCCGTGGGTCGCGTGACGGCCGCTTATTGACACCATCATTCCTTATAGTGAGAGTCACGTGTATTTCCACACAGTTACATCCACTCATTGTACATATACACACGCGCCAATCACGTGATAATCTTGCTTTCCCGCTTTTTTACGGGGTGTATATATAGCAGATATATGGTACACCCACAGACAGTTGGCAGCAGTTCACGAGTGATACCAAGCAAGGCAGTCACAGCTGCCCGCAATAGCGGCATGCTATTACAGAGTTCGCGTTCTTCAGTATCAAGTTCTTCTCTCACACACCCGCACTAATTACAAGACGCATGTAGATGCCTTTTATTTCTTTAAATAACGCTTGTACAAATTATTACAGTTGGCACAAGAATCTTCATACGCATAACATGTAAAACATTAAGACTAACTCACCTCTTACTAAATCATTCTTCTGAACATTACAAAGATGAACGTACTCACGAACTCAGACATTTTTACCAATCTTCTATCAATATTATTTCTCACACAAATTACCTATGACACTGATAAATCTTCCAGCAACAAAGAACTTTAGAACTTACCTAAAAAGCTTTAACACAATCTTATACAAAAAATGAAAGATATTTTAATCAAATACTTTCAACGTTTGTACAAAGTATGTAGTTCATGTTATTGTTAATACACTTTATATAATTACAATTAATGCTTTGCCCATTTCTATCAATTTTCCATTTGCTAAGTTAATGAATGATTTCAACCGTATAAAAAATAATTGTTGGTACGCAGGAATTTAGTTAGGAAATTCTTAGAAAATGGCCTTGTGCCATGCGAAATTTAAACCTAATTTAACCTTGCATAAGAGGCCCCAACAATAGTGTCGAAAGGGATTACTCATTCAGTCGGCTTCTAGGAGAAAAACGAGTCAGTCATTTGTTTGAACCTGGGCTGAAGCTAGATATGCCTTCTCCAGCACATGCTACAGCTTAGAAGCAGAGGGCGTCGTTCAACTTGGGGATATATATCTTTCCCAGATTTAGAAAGAAATTATCTCTGATCAGCAGACCCCCGAATTGCAAAAACCCAAGACTCGCCAGTTCCTGTTTGCGGAATATGTCCTTCTTTTGGACATAATAGATGACTCTGGTCCGCTTGAATGTGGAGTCCTAAACATGGCTCCTCCAGAAACACAGAAAAATCTCAATAATATATGTAAGGACCTATCTTTTTGTTCTCCTTTCATTTTGCATATTGTGTAAATATACGTTACTAGCAGTATAGCCCGGTGTTGCTCGGGTGTAATTAAAGCTTTAAAACTAATCCATGGTCCTGGAGCTCAGGCTCTTTTGACGTTGGCACGAAAGACTAAAAATCAATAGTTGTTTCCAGTTAAAGCGAAACTGTAGACTGAAAGAAAAATAAATGGATGTAAGTCAAATTTTGATTTCCTGGTATCGATATCAAATTTTCTGCATTATTGTAAGAACTGCAACCTTGAAACCTCTGAATATCGTTTCTTATGTCTTTGTCTGTGAGTGTATCAAATTTGATTAAAATCGGACCACTCCTTCTATAACCCGATTTTTTCGATTATCGATTTTCGATATTTATCGGGGGGGGGGGGCGGGTACCTCGACACAAAACCTAACTAAGAACACTCGCAGATGCTTATAGTACAACTGTGTAAATTTTCGAGAAAATCGGTTCAGCCGTTTCGGCGTCTATAGGTAACGGATACACACACACACACACACAGACAAAGTTCCATTTATAAATAAGTTTAGATATTTTTCTGCGTGGAACACTTGTGAATATATAGACACAATTGTGCGTATGGCTTAGCAGCATAAAACTCTCTCACTGAGAATAAAGTATGCTTGCCTTCCTTTTCCTTTCAGACATTCCGTTCTGTCTGCGAAATATGCTATTATATCATTGATATAATAAAACCCATAATAGGGGAAATCAAAATGGAAATATAACGCATTCTTTTAAGTTCTCTCATTATACAAGCAAGAGACCACATTATGAAATAAAAAGGTTAGCTGTCTGTTTAATTATCATTTCTTCCAGAGCACAGATCTATGAGAGATTTCAAACAGACAACCCTCTATAGATCCAAGTTTTACAATATAAAGATAATTTTCTTCTTATTTGTGCTCAGAGAAATGGATTAATGATTCGTATACATTTAATTGGAGTAGATAGACTAAACTATCGCCCGGTTCACACTCCACCCACGTCTATTGAACAGGTGTAGAGGCTCATCCCTTGTTCCCTGTTTAGGATGTAGTTTCCGGCTTTCTCTTTTCCAATCTTTTCACTCTTTTCTTTCTTTTTTCCCCCCTCAATTGGAGTAGATAGTCTAAACTATCGCCCGGTTCACACTCCACCCACGTCTATTGAACAGGTGTAGAGTCTCATCCCTTGTTCCCTGTTTAGGGTGTGGTTTCCGGCTTCTTCTTTTTTTCCAATCTTTTCACTCTTTTCTTTCTTTTTTTCCCCCTCAATTGGAGTAGATAGTCTAAACTATCGCCCGGTTCACACTCCACCCACGTCTATTGAACAGGTGTAGAGTCTCATCTCTTGTTCCCTGTTTAGGATGTGGTTTCCGGCTTCTTCTTTTTTTTCCAATCTTTTCACTCATTTCTTTCTTTTTTCCCCCTCAATTGGAGTAGATAGTCTAAACTATCGCCCGGTTCACACTCCACCCACGTCTATTGAACAGGTGTAGAGTCTCATCCCTTGTTTCCTGTTTAGGGTGTGGTTTCCGGCTTCTTTTTTTTTCCCAATCTTTTCACTCTTTTCTTTCTTTCTTTTTTTCCTCAATTGGAGTAGATAGACTAAAGTATCGCCCGTTTCACACTCCACCCACATCTATTGAACAGATATAGAGGCTCATCCCTTGTTCCCTGTTTAGGATGTGGTTTCCGGCTTTCTCTTTTCCATTCTTTTTACCCTTACGTAGCCCCCTGCGCATCAGTGGCGTTACCGCTTTGCTTGGGGTGATGTAATTAAAAAAAAAAAATTTCTGGAGGTGAATAAAGGTAACTTCATTTTTACTTCATAGACAAAAACCTGAAATATATCTTCATGCCAGTTACTATACGCTTGATCGTTATTGCCGTCCATTTCTTTGAGAAACTAGCAGAAGCCGTTAATCTACACTGAGAGAAAGCAGTATGCGTATTGATCGCAGGCAAGCAGAATCTTTCCAGACCGTTGCTAATACTAGCAATTGCAGCTAAAATGCCACTAGGGTAAGTAGGTGAGTACCGCAGCAGGACCTTCATATGCCACAAGACACATCATCAACAAACGATAAGAATTGTTTTGCCAACGTTAAAACATTGTATTGGAAGTGTAGACGTTGACACTTGTATGGGCTTGTATAATTCCCCCGAACAATAAATAAAAAGGAAAATACACTACAAATAAGGTAAAATAAAGTTTTGTTTATTTTCGTAAAAAAGAATAAAAGAATTATTTTACCTTATTTGTAGTGTATTTTCCTTTTTATTTGTTGTTCGGGGGAATTATACAAGCCCCTACAATTTGGTAACCACGACGTGATACGGTCTGTTGTATGGGCTGCTGAATTCTCTCTGTATGTGCTCCGAATTGCCCGTTCCTCTCTCTGGTGGAGAAAGTTTCTACTGTCTTTTTATATTCATGGTGAGGCTCCTGGAAATCGAGAAATATGTTTATTTTATCGAGCCCTGATTGGTCAAAATTCATATTTTTGACCATGTGATGAGTTCTCAACTACGTCCGTGCTTTTGGGTGCGCCGTTTTTGTTTTTGACCCCCAAAGGGTTTGGTAAGGGGTGAATGCCTGCGCAATTCTATTTTTAGAGATACACGTGGCGTGAATTAATTTTATTGTGTGTGTGTGTGTGTGTGTGTGTGTGTGTGTGTGTGTGTGTGTGTGTGTGTGTGTGTCAGTCTGGAAAATAAAACAAGAAACAGAACACACTTAAGCCGGAATGATAAAAACTGTTCAAAAGGCTCTTTTCAATTCAGATGTGGACTTAATAGCTACAGGGCCAAACTGAAAAACCTTTGGCTAACTCCAGTTTCCATAGAGTAAAATATGAGACGAAAATAAAATAAACCCAGCGTGGGGAGCTTTAAGGCTGGTCCTACTGTGCCTGAACGCGTTCTACATCACAAAATGTTTAATAATTCAATTTTAAATAATTCTAATCAATAACTAGAATTTCAAGGACAAAAATTCGTGATCTAATCCAGGGCTCATGAAACAGTTCCGTGGGCCTCAACCGAATCTATGATAAGGTGTCCCCGTATCTATGACATGCCTCCCGAATCTACGATACGGGCCCCTACTACATCTTAATTTTCATAAGGCAGTATTTATATAAAATATAAATGTAACAACTATAACCTAATTATGTACAATAACGTGTAATGTAGGTGAATAATTCAACTAGAAAAATTGAAAATAAATACAATGTATCTAAATAAAAAATAGCGACATGTCATAATAGATTGTGGATTTATTACTGGTTGCGCATTGAATAAAAGGAATCAATTATGACCCAAAATCTGTAGCTTGTTTCCACTTGGAAATGGAGAATTGTGTCAAAAAGATATAGAGAGGAAAATAGTGTTTGTGAAAAAGAAAAAGAGATTATGTCCTTCTCATTTTGAAAGAAATGCTATATTTCACTTCGTCATTTCTTATCTCATCTCACTACACGATCATTCATCTTAAGTAAAGCAGCAATGTTTAGCGTTAATTTTTAACAATGACTTAACATTTCTCTTGTTAAAAAGTGGAATAATTTAAAACATTATGAACTGAAAAATAATAAATTTTATGTATTTTTTTTTATTCCGAAACTTTGGATGAAAAAAAAAAACACAGAATAACGTCACAATACGCGAAAAAAATTCTATCCTTTCACAGCTGTGCCCAATTTAATTTGTTTGTTTGGTTTTTATGGCAAATCAACACCTCGGCGGGTCATTTATTGCCAACTAAATTTGTATTTATTTATTGCTGCTAATACCTTTTTCTTTCAACAATTTATCGTTGCTTTATATAAGTTTTGTGTCTAGTAATAAATTTTTCTTTTCGAGTATCAAGATTCATTGGGATTTGTTTTTTAAGGGCAGGGTTCCCAAGTCCTACCCTTGTTATTCAACCCATAACTGGAGGGAAGGGACCTTTCCCAAGGGTACCAGTGCTTAAGTGAATGCAGGGTATTCGAACTCGGCTCACCGATTTCTCTTTCCGAGCAGTTATTCATTGCACCACAACGTACATCTGTCACTATACGCTTACAGCACCTGGTATTCCCAAGCTGTCACCCATCTAAGTACTGACAAGGCTCAACGTTGCTTAACTTCGCTGATCGAGCGAGAACCGGTATATTCAACGTGATATGGCCGTAAGCATGCACATCCGTCACTATACGCTTACAGCACCTGGTATTCCCAAGCGGTCACCCATCTAAGTACTGACCAGGCTCAACGTTGCTTAACTTCGCTGATCGAGCGAGAACCGGTGTATTCAACGTGATATGACCGTAAGCCAATTTAATTTATAACGCATATAAATGTAGATAGCCAAAAGCAAATGTTAATAAGATAGTGAGGCTAACAAAGCACCACCGGGGAACTCAGTCAGGCTTGACGTCTGGGGGATCGGTGGTAGTACGCCCCGACCCTGATCTGATCCACATGTCAGTCAGTTAAGTGCCATACGTGATACACGCTTCGGCGATCATGTCTCGAAAGAGACATGACTGACTGGGCAGAAGATTATCCCGCAGTAGGTTGCCATTGCTTTCTGCGGTAGACTGGTTGCCGACCAAGGCTATAGAACCCAATCTGTCCTGTTATTTAACCCATAACTGGAAGGAAGAGACGGATTAATACCTTTCCCAAGGGTATTTGCGCGTAAATGAAGACAATGAATTCAGCTGGAATTCGAACTCGGCTCCCCAATTTCTCGTTCCGAGCCGATATCCAATGCACCACAACGCACATCCCCATGATCCGACCGATAAAAAAGGTGATAAACATAGAAAATATTTCACAAGTTTAGTCCCAAATGCAGATAATTACCTGAATAAAAGATAATTACCTGAATAAAAGATAATTAGCTGAATAAATAAAGTGTAGCCGTAGCAGCTGCTCACTGACACTTTTATGAATCCTCGCCTTCAAAAGAAACTTTTTCTCTCGTTTTCTTCGCTTAAAGCATTTCCCTATCATCATCATTTTGCGGCCTCGGCCGAGATAGAACTCACTACACCCTTCCAGTATTCCCTATTTGTCATAGCTCCTGTAAGGTCTTCCTTGGCGATAGATGTATCTCTCTGTATCCTGTCTGGAAAGGTTAATTTACGAGATCGATTGTGAGATGATGTGTGCCTCCATAATACAAACAATGAAACAAGTTCATCTGTGGCATGTGCGCAATGCCCAGCAAACTGGACACGTCTCTTTTGAACTAAGGTTGATACTCTTGGTAGGTACTCCATATATCATTTCTAGAGTTGGGTGTTTTCGCCATGAAAGATCAAGTACTCTTCTGAGAAGACGAGTATAACATCCATCTAAACGGCGCTGTTGTTTTGCTGAAAGAGCCCAAGTTTCAGAGCCATAGAATTTCCCTATAGAATTTGCCACTCGTGTAAGTCGTACTTTACTTGTTTCAAAATGTAGACACTGGAACTTTGCGATAAAAAACAATCGTACTTTCCCACAGTCAAACTTTCATTATTTATTACACACAGGAACAAAGAGGAAATATTTATAAAGTCAATTATTTTATTTAAGCTTCATTAGAATTTTGTGAAATTTAATCAAGATTCTAGTGACCAAATTTCATATAAATTCATCAGAATTTGGGAGGAAAAATTTTTCCCCAAAATGTCTGTTGAAATTTATTCATTCTTTCGGATCTAATTCCTATTTTATTCCAATTCATATATATATATATCAATGAAAATGACAGATAAGGTATTATTATTAAGTTTTCTATATAATTTTTCATGTGTTACGACTCTTCTCTTTTCAGAACTTAAACCATACAAGAACAATCTAAAGGTTTTGCTTCCCCGAGTGCTCTCGGCCACACCTTCAGCCACCATCAAGGATAAATTCTGTTTTCCTCGTAACTAAATATATGTAAAGTTTGTGGATATAGAGTCGTGTGTATGTCACGTTCCGAACACGCTAACAATGAGCTTACCGTGATCGTAATTGATATTATTAAGCATAGGCTTTCTCTTTTCTACTAGTAATGCCGCCATTATTTTTAATCTTCTTCTGAACGTGGATGCTGCCAGCATGTGTACACTGTCAACAATCATGCCACAGAGAGTCCTGACAAGTGAGAACACCATAACTGTGTCCTCACGAAACATCGAAGTTAGCATGAACCTGCTAAGTTAAAATGACTCTTTGTGCTTATATATATATATATATTATAAATTATGTTTTAGAACATGTACATGTAACATAAACACATCAAAACTCATTCTCCAGATGATGTGTTTGGGTTCCAAACACTGAAACAGCCATATGATTGTAGAGAAGAGGACATATATAGAAGAAATTATGTACATGTTCTAAAACAAAATTTATAATAAATATTCACAGCTCTATACACCATATAACGAGCACTGTTTTAAATTAATGTTTTGGACAGAAAAAAAAATTTCTTTTTTCTCTCCTCATTCTATACTCACTCGGATATATATATATATATATATATATATATATATATATATATATATATATCATTAATTACCTGATGTACAATTTTGTAGTAGTTTGTTGTTTTGTAAATGTTTTAAAGTAATAATTAATAATAAATATTCATCGCTCTATTTTTATATTGAGCACTGTTTTAAATTAATGTTTTGAACGTTGCAATTATTTTCTTCGTTCCTTCTTCGTTTGTATATATATATATATATATATATATATATATAGATGTCCAGTCCGTAAACGGTGAGGATAATCCAACTAGATTAACTTAATATAATATATAATATTAAGTGTTATATCTATATAGTGAGCTCAATGGATGTTATCCAGAGCAAATTATATTTATAAAGGGACCACTTGAAATGACGTTTTGAGTTTTCATTTATATATATATATATGTGTGTGTGTGTGTGTGTGTGTGTGTGTGTGTACAAATTACAATCTACTACAAAGTGTACATTTTGTTTCAACATAGCACAATGTCTCATCAGGTAGTGTGAAGGGAGATGGAAAATTCGTTTACTTATATTTGTAAATTTTGTGTGAGAGGTAAGTGGAGTAGAGAAAATGAAAAATGAGAATTTGGAGTTGTAAATTAGAATTTGAACAAAAAGAGGAAAAAGAGGGAGAAGAAGAGAGGTGGTTAATGGACACGTTGAAAAGTTTAGAGACCTCTTCTATGTGCCCTGTCCCTTCAGGACGTAGGCGATCATGGTTCTCCACGTCTCCATATCCCTGGTGGCTCTTAGTATGTTTTCTCCTGTTACACCTCGCAACCCCCGTTCCGTCATCCACCTGATCAGGCCCTGCAAATATGTTATCCGCTGCCTTCCTCTGTCTCTCCTTCCTTCTATCTGGCCTGTCAGTATCAGGTTCTCCAAGCTCTCCTTTCTCATTGCATGTCCCAGAAACTTCAGTCGTCTCTTCCTGATTCTCAGTATTAATTTCCTTTTTGTTGCCATTCTTTCCAACACCTCATCGTTGCATGCATGCTCAGTCCACGATATCCGCAGCATCCTCCTGTAGAACCACATTTCCGCTGCTTCAAGTTTTGTCCTCATTTTCGATGATATTTTCCAGCATTCACTGCCATACTGAAGAACTGACATCACATAGCAACCCAGCACTCTTTTCTTTGTTTCCAGTGAAATTTTCCGGTGTGTTAGTACTTTACTCAGCTTCTGGAACGCGTCCTTTGCCATGCCAATTTGCCTTCGGATCTCTGTGTCGCATTTTCCATCTCCTGTTAGAACACTTCCTAGGTATTTAAATTTTTGTACTTGCTTGATTCTGATATCCCCACCTGTAATTGGTATTTTGGGTTGCTCTTTTTGCTGATGAACATGCATTCAGTTTTTTTTAAGTTTATTTGTAGTCCTTTTTCGTCACTCTCTACAGCTACCTTCTGTAGGAGGTCTTGTAGTTTTCTTTCCGTGTCTGCAATCAGCACTGTAAGGAACAGTAAGGTCATTTACAGCCTTTTATGGTCCGGCCTTTTGGCTGAACAAAGAGGAAGACGTAAGAAAATGTATGTGGGGTTGGAAGAAGTAGGAGAAGATGGGTGAATAAGAGAGAAGAATTGGTAGTGCATAAACATATCTGTAATAGTGAAGTATAAGGCAACATTTTTTTTTTGTTTTTTTTTTAAAGGATAGTGAAATCCTATACATAGGCGTAGAGATTGTTAATAGGGGCTCTTTTCATATCTAAACTTAATTTAAAATTTAAGGATTTTTAAAAAATATTCATAGTTCTATTTATATATTGAGCACTGGTTTAAATTAATGTTTTCAACGTTGTTAATATTTTTTTCGTTCCTTATTCACTTGGATATATATATATATATATATATATATATATATATATATATATATATATATATAATTTTGTATTTGGGAAGCAATCGAAAGTTTCATTAAAGACGATTGACAAGGTACTGCGATTTAGTTTTTTATTTAATTTTTCTTGTATTTGTATAAGTGTTTTCCTTTCTGGATTAAAAAAAATGTATGTCAAAATTGTTCAAATGTACTGCATATCGAAGTGCTTTTGGCTATTCTTTTAAACATTATGAAGGATTTTTATTTATTATTCTTTTACTCATTATCAAGAATTTTTATTCATTATTCTTTTAATCATTATCAAGGATTTTTATTCATTATTCTTTTACTCATTATCAAGGATTTTTATTCATTATTCTTTTACTCATTATCAAGGATTTTTATTCATTATTCTTTTAATCATTATCAAGGATTTTTACTCATTATTCTTTTACTCATTATCAAGGATCTTTACTCATTATTCTTTTACTCATTATCAAGGATCTTTACTCATTATTCTTTTACTCATTATCAAGGATTTTTACTTATTATTCTTTTACTCATTATCAAGGATTTTTATTCATTATTCTTTTACTCATTATCAAGGATTTTTATTCATTATTCTTTTACTCATTATCAAGGAGTTTTATTCATTATTCTTTTAATCATTATCAAGGATTTTTATTCATTATTCTTTTACTCATTATCAAGGATTTTTATTCATTATTCTTTTACTCATTATCAAGGATTTTTATTCATTATTCTTTTAATCATTATCAAGGATTTTTATTCATTATTCTTTTACTCATTATCAAGGATTTTTATTCATTATTCTTTTACTCATTATCAAGGATTTTTATTCATTATTCTTTTAATCATTATCAAGGATTTTTATTCATTATTCTTTTACTCATTATCAAGGATTTTTTATTCATTATTCTTTTACTCATTATCAAGGATTTTTATTCATTATTCTTTTAATCATTATCAAGGATTTTTACTCATTATTCTTTTACTCATTATCAAGGATCTTTACTCATTATTCTTTTACTCATTATCAAGGATCTTTACTCATTATTCTTTTACTCATTATCAAGGATTTTTACTTATTATTCTTTTACTCATTATCAAGGATTTTTATTCATTATTCTTTTACTCATTATCAAGGATTTTTATTCATTATTCTTTTACTCATTATCAAGGATTTTTATTCATTATTCTTTTAATCATTATCAAGGATTTTTACTCATTATTCTTTTACTCATTATCAAGGATCTTTACTCATTATTCTTTTACTCATTATCAAGGATTTTTATTCATTATTCTTTTAATCATTATCAAGGATTTTTACTCATTATTCTTGTACTCATTATCAACGATTTTTATTCATTATTTTTTTAATCATTATCAAGGATTTTTACTCATTATTCTTTTACTCATTATCAAGGATTTTTATTCATTATTTTTTTAATCATTATCAAGGATTTTTACTCATTATTCTTTTAATCATTATCAAGTATTTTTACTCATTATTCTTTTACTCATTATCAAAGATTTTTATTCATTATTCTTTTAATCATTATCAAGGATTTTTACTCATTATTATTTTTGCTCATTATTATCAAGGATGACTTTTTTTATTATTTTTTGTATGTATGCATCTAGAGTTATAAGATTTTTTCTAAAGACGGTCAGCACAATTTGGCCGTGTTCATTGTTGATGTTATTGAATGTTGTTTCTTTTTCTTTTTTTTATTATTATTATTGCTTCCAATATTTCAACTCGATTAATCGAAACACGCACATAAGCCTAGCAAACTTCATCCGGAACATAGTTGTAGGAAACACTAGTATAATAGTCTCATCTTAAAAAAAAAGAAGAAAAAAAACAAGAAAAAAAAAACTTTTATATTATTACCTTAACTATTATTAATTTGAAAAATAAACGTATTATCACGAATTATCCATTTTTAAACGGTCGCTCATTGTCAAGCAAACTGCAATGGTATAAAAGCGAATAAAGGAGAAGGGCGAGCACAACTGCCAATTCTATGTTAGGCGACCTTTTGACGCTCTAAACCCCTAAATATTCATGGTCTACATTTTTGTTTCAAACTTTAATCACAGAGCCATGATTAACTTCAAGCAATAACTTCACGCTCTTGAAGCTATTGCCAAGGGAGTTAACTACAGTAAGAGTAATTCCCCCTTAAAATCAATTTTTAAGTATTTTTATTCCAAGGGAAATAATTCTGTCCAAAATGAATGAGAAAGTTGGGTGAAAAAAATTAATAACCTACCTAACTAGTTTTTTAAAAAATATAGTTAACCCAATACAAGCCCCAAGAGCCAGTCAAGGTAGGGGGGGCTACTGAATGTTGTTTGCAGTAATGGAAGGGGAAGGAGGGAGCAATGGCTGCATATTATGAGGACGTGTAAGCTGTTGTTGTGGATTTTTGTCGCCAATTTGCTGTGTAGTTGTGGTGAAACTTCGCCGCAAAATTGTATTCACCGGTTTGTGCCGGAAGTAAGACACAGAACAAGAAGGTATATTCAAAACGGTGTATTATTATAACCAGAAACAAGATATTTACAGAAAGTTTTAATAAATAAGTAATATAGCAATAAATATGTCCGAAGGTATTATTACGCTGCCTGATTAGTAGCTGTCGTTAACTGCTTTGTTAAGTCCTGTACTTGACTGCTCGTAACTGCTCTTTAACTGACTGCTTTTCACTGCTCTAGTTGACTGCTCTATGGAAGGTAATCCATATATATCCAGCGGAAGAGTTCATTTCTCGCAGGGGCATCATAACATAAGTAGAGCAGGCTTTAGGCCAATTTGACGTTATATTATTATTAGGCCGAGCTAGCTCGGACATTCATGAGTCTGTCACGCTAACCATTACGGCCCTGCATCAAAGCCAAGTAGTCACTGGGGTGGCATTCTGTGTCATAATATACCTGGTCAATGTAGGTGGTTGCTGAGTGACCAACTAGTCTTATTCCATGGTTAGGTGCCCAGAACAGTAGATCATTCACAGATTCTTCTTTTGCCGACCAGCATTGTCCTATAAAGTACATTCTGCGTTCATGCGAGACTGTAAAATTATTAGGGACTAGCAGTATAGCCCGGCGTTGCTCGGGTGTAATGAAAGCTTTAAAACTAATACATGGTCTGGAGCTCAGACTCTTTGGACGTTGGCACGAAAGACTAAAAAGCAATAGTTGTTTCCAGTTAAAACAAAACTGTAGAATGAAAAAAAAAAAATGAATGGATGTAAGTCAAATTTTGATTTCCTGGTCTCGATATCAAATTTTCTGCACTATTGTAAGAACTGCAACCTTGAAACTTCTGAATATCGTTTCTTATGTATTTGTCTATGAGTGTATCAAATTTGATTAAAATCGGACCACTTCTTTTATAACGCGATTTTTTCGATTATCGATTTTCGAAATTTATTGGGGGTACCTCGACACAAAACCTAGCTAAGAACACTCGCAGACGCTTATAGTACAACTGTATAAATTACCTATAAACTCCGAAACGGCTGAACCAATTTTCTTGAAAATTTACTCAGTTGTACTATAAGCGTCTGCGAGTGTTTTTCAGGTGTGTCGAGGTACTCCCGATAAATATCGAAAATTGATAATCGAAAAAATCGGGTTATAGAAGGAGTGGTCCGATTTTAATCAAATTTGATACACCCATAGACAAAGACATAAGAAACGATATTCAGAAGTTTCAAGGTTGCAGTTCTTACAATCGTGCAGAAAATCGATAATATATATATATATATATATATATATATATATATATATATATATATATATTAATGCAGGTTTCATTGAATAATATAGACAAGTTTTGTCTATTAATTTTGTGTAGGATCCGTTCATACCGTCTGATATACTTGATGGTGATGTCGTTAAAAGACAACAAAAAATCACAGTATTTGTTGAATTTTTTATCGGGTCTAAGCTTTCGGCTCACATAAGCCATTATCAAAGAGTAAATATTAACACACAGTAAACATAGAACATTTAAGCTATTAACAATAAAGATAATTGAATTGAATATATAAGTCCATCCCTACCATGGCGGATGGCCGAAGACAGTGACAAAATAGTGGTGTTGTGGTCCCTGGTCTGATTACAGACATTTGAGTACGTTGTTGGAAATATCGAAATTGATTGTATTCAAACCAGGTTTAAACTGTTTAATGTAGAGTGCTTCGAGGATTTTTAGTTTCTGCTTATTATTTTCTTGTTTGAGTATGTACGTGTTATCAACAAGCGTTTTTCTCAGAAGTGAGCGTTGATAACCGTGTTGTTCTAAATGACGGAATATATTTGAATTTTCATTTAAGTGCAACGTCAGACGCCGTGAGAGCGAATTTGTGGTGTGGCCAATGTAGATATTATTGAGGTTGTTAGAGATACATTCTCTAAATGGACATATGAATTATATACTACATTGGTTTTTTGCAAATCACTAACGGTGGGGGAAGAGTCGTTGCGGACAAATGAATTAGATGTAGTGGATTTAGTGTAATATATAATAAACTTAATTCTTTTGTTAGAGTCTGTCGGAGAAATATTAGTATTTATGAGTTTTTTTAGGATGTTTTCATCTAGTTGGTAGTTGGAGTGCATCTGGCTACGGTATAAGAGAGTGATATGTTTAGGATTGGTTGGGTTAGTATCATGTGTTGTTTTTTCCATGTTAAGCTTTTTAAGAAAATAATGTATTTGTTCATCAACTATGTAGTTGGGAAAATTATTATTGATGAGTGTCTGTTTTATGTTTTTTAGTTCACTGTGGAAGATCTGATTTGTAGATGAATTGACTTTTGCACGATATAATAGATTTTTTATAATTGCTATTTTGTAATAGTGGGGGCATTCACTAATATAATTGAATGTGGAGGGATTTTTATTAGTGGGTTTTTGATACGGTGAGATAGTAAATTTATTGTTGTCAGTGTTAATTAATATATCAAGAAAAGGAATTCTGTTATCTTTGCTAAGTTCATAAGTAAATTTTAAAACTGAGTTATTTTGAAACTGTTTTTGAAGTTGTAAGATTTCATCAGTATTTTTAATTAATAGTAGGATATCATCAACATATCGTAGATATATTGATGGTTTTGTAAATTTTGCAAAGGTAGTATTTTCAAGGTTAGACATGTAGAAATTACTAAAAATCGGACCAAGCACTGAACCTATGGAGACTCCGTCACGTTGTATATATATAGTGTTGTTTGGATCAACAAAAGGCACTTCAGTAGTACAAGCTAGTAGAATTTTTCTTAGGATGTTGGGATTAATTTTGAGTGGGAGTAATGAAGGATTACTGTAAACATTTCTTATAATTATATCAATAGTTTCACTGACGGGTACATTAGTAAAAAGGTTTTCCACATCAAGTGAAGCTATGATTTCATTATTAGGTTTTTCACTCTTGAGGATTTGGATTGCCTCAAGGGTTGACTTTATTCTGTATTTACTCGGAAGGTAGGGTGTGATAAGCTGGTTAATATGTTTAGTTAACTGGTATACAGGAGTAGGGATTTGGGATATGATAGGGCGGAGAGGATAGTTAGGTTTATGAGTTTTTATGGTTCCGTATATGTAACCAGGTTTATAGTCACCAATAATTTTAGGGAGTTTTAAGGAATTCTGATCAGCGTTGTTGGCACTAATGAGTTTATTAAGTTTAGATTTTAGTTGGTGTGTCGGGTTTTTGTTAATTTTTTTAAAATTTTGTGTGGTCATGGAGTATGTGGTTGAGTTTTGTGTTGTAATCTGATTTGTTAAGTACAACAAAGATGTTAGCCTTGTCAGCTTTTTTTACAATTATGTGAGGGTGGTTGCGTAGTTCGTGCGCGGCACTTTTTAGTTGTTTCGATAGAATTTTTGAGGAGCTTCTGCTTTTATCATGGCGATCTTTGATTGCCTCAGCCTTAAGTAGGTCTTTCAGTTCGGGTTTAACGGTTATAAGTTTTTCATCTTGTAGTTTAGTGATGCTTTGATAGAGCGTTTCTATTTCAATTTTTTTAGTAAGCTGGTTATACTTACGGTATATATGGCAGTTAGGTCCAAGGTTGAGTAATTCTTTTTGGTGCTTAGTTAGTTCGTGGTTGGAAAGATTTATGAATTTATCTAATTTTTTGGGAAGAGTGATCGTGCCATTGTATAGTGAATTAAGTTTTTTGACAATTTTAGCACGGTGTTCAATTTCAGATTTTGCGGTGATTTTGGATAGTCTGAGTATTATTTCTTCTAGTTGGTTTGAGGTAGTTATATCTTTCAGTTTGTTGTAGAGGTCATGTTTGTTCTTGTATAATGTGTCAAGATTTTCTTTCGCTATTTCAATTTGCCTTTTCACAAGGCTCCATTTATATTTCAAGGTGGTGATGGTGTGTTGGGCTGATGGATCATGTGATTTAAATTGTGTGTATTTTGGCAGCATTTTTTCATTAATGCAGGTTTCATTGAATAATATAGACAAGTTTTGTCTATTAATTTTGTGTAGGATCCGTTCATACCGTCTGATATACTTGATGGTGATGTCGTTGAAAGACAACAAAAAATCACAGCATTTGTTGAATCTTTTATCGGGTCTAAGCTTTCGGCTCACATAAGCCATTATCAAAGAGTAAATATTAACACACAGTAAACATAGAACATTTAAGCTATTAACAATAAAGAGAATTGAATTGAAAATATAAGTCTATCCCTACCGTGGCGGATGGCCGAAGACAGTGACAAAATAGTGGTGTTATGGTCCCTGGTCTGATTACAGACGTACTCAAATGTACTCAAATGTACGTTATTGGAAATATCGAAATTGATTGTATTCAAACCAGGTTTAAATTGTTTAATGCAGAGTGCCTCGAGGATTTTTAGTTTCTGTTTGTTATTTTCTCGTTTGAGCATGTACGTGTTATCAACAAGCGTTTTTCTCAGAAGTGAGTGTTGATAACCGTGTTGTTCTAAATGACGGAATATATTTGAATTTTCATTTAAGTGCAACGTCAGACGCCGTGAGAGCGAATTTGTGGTGTGGCCAATGTAGATATTATTGAGGTTGTTAGAGATACATTCTCTAAATGGACATATGAAGACAGTGACAAAATAGTGGTGTTTTTTTGTTGTCTTTCAACGACATCACCATCAAGTATATCAGACGGTATGAACGGATCCTACACAAAATTAATAGACAAAACTTGTCTATATTATTCAATGAAACCTGCATTAATGAAAAAATGCTGCCAAAATACACACACAATATATATATATATATATATATATATATATATAAGGTAAGATGTTTGTGTGTGTGTGTTTGTTTATCTGTCTGTATGTTCTTTATATAAATCCACAATTTTTGTCCGATTCTCACCAAACTTCACAGAAATATTCTTTAGGCTGAGTCTGAGCTCCAGGACCATGGATTAGTTTTAAAGCTTTCATTACACCCGAGCAACGCCGGGCTATACTGCTAGTAGTTTAAAAGTCCATGGTGCATTTTCTTTATGGGAACATAGAACTACACTATATTCCTAGATATAGAAAGAACCTCTAGATCGCAGTCCTGAATTTGGGAAAACCCAAGACTAGCTTGTTTCCCCTTCGTCGCATATGTCATTGTCTGGGACATAGTAAATTAATTCAACCCGCCTGAATCCGGAGCTCTAAACAGGGTTTCTTCAGAACAGAAGAATCTTCATATTATATGTAAGAGCCATTTTTTTGTTTTGTTTCTCCTTGCACTCTGATCACTGTGAAGATATATATTATTCTCTGCATTGGATATGTGTATATACGTACATATAACTTTGTGTATGTTTTTGTGGCATAAAGGTCTCTCTCAGAACAAGGCATGTTTGTCATTCCTTTTCCATTAAGCCATTCAGTTCCGTCCCCGTAAAACTGTGTTATTATTTCATGGATAATGTCTATAACGGAGAAGAAAAAAATTGAAGACTTAACCATACTTCTACGATCTCCCGTTATATTTTAAAAAAATTGTTTTAAAGTATTGTCAAATGTAGAGGGTGCGCCATGAATATGTGATATAAATATGTTGGATTTCTTAAAATGGTATCCCGTATTTTTATTTCATATTTTGATTTGACATCACAATTAAAACAAAATTACAAAATATTATGATGTAAAGAATAATAATGTAGAAACTAGATTTTATTTGGATATGGAAAAATCAAAATATTCCTCTTCTATAAATACTTTCACGGCTTCTGCTCCGATAAACTTAGATCATTGGTACCGCCTAGGTACGAATTTACACGAGATACTAGATTAGCAACTAGGTCCCACCTTTTTACAGTGAAACAGATAAGATGTAACCGTAATTTCTACTCCAACAGCTTCTTTTCTCGCGCTTCCCGCCTGTGGAATTCTCTTCCACATGTCTGCTTTCCCGACAGCTACAATCTCCAGGAGTTTAAATGTAAGGTCAACAGACACCTTCTATCACAATAACTTGCATCTATTCTCCCAACACTTTCACCCTCTACCCAACCCTCATTCTCGGTATTCTTACCCGTTTATCACCCCCCTTCTGACATTTCCTATATCTAACCATCCTTTTCCCATCACTTTCCCGACCCTATGTAACCCCCTGCGCAATAGTGGCAGTGAAATGCCTTGCTTGGAGTGAAAAGATTATAAAAAAAAACAAGTTCATTAAGAGGCCATAGCTTTACAATTTACTGAATGTAACTGCAATTTCTACTCTAACAGCTTCTTTTCAAGCACTTCCCACCTATGGAATTCCCTTCCATATACTTGCTTCCCCAACAGCTACAATCTCCAGGAATTTAAATGTAAGGTCAATAGACATCTCGTATCACACTAATTCGCATCCATTCTCACAAGCTCTTTTCACTATCTACTCCACCCACATCCTCGGTATCCTCATCCGTCTATTACCCTCCTCCTGACATTTCCTAAAACTAACCCCTCTTTCTCATCACTTTCCCCTATGTAACCCCCTGCGCAACAGTGGCAGTAGAATGCCTTGATTTGGGTGAGATTATTGGAAAAAATATTTTGATAATATTACCAAGTTTTATTTTTAAATTAATGATGAATCAGAATATGTAATAAAAATATGGTGCGCTGTTTGAAAAATACAAATTATCAATGTCCCAACTTTATGAATCATCCTGTACTAGCAGTATAGCGCGGCGTTGCTCGGGTGTAATACAAGCTTTAAAACTAATCCATGGTCCTGGAGCTCAGACTCAGCCTAAAGAATATTTGTGTGTAGTTTGGTGAGAATCGGATAAAAAATGTAGATTTGTACAAAGGACATACAGACAGATAAACAGACACACACACAAACATCTTGCCTTATATATATATATATATATATATATATATATATATATATATATATATATATTATCAATTTTTGGCACTGTTGCAAGAACTGCAACCTTGAAACTTCTGAATATCGTTTCTTATGTCTTTGACTGTGAGTGTATCAAATTTGATTAAAATCGGACCACTCCTTCTATAACCCGATTTTTTCGACTATCGATTTTCGATATTTATCGGGGGTACCTCGACACAAAACCTAGCTAAAAAACACTCGCAGACGCTTAGAGTACAACTGTGTAAATTTTCAAGAAAATCGGTTCAGCCCTTTCGGAGTCTATAGGTAACGGACACACACACACACACACACACACAGACAAAGTTCCATTTATAAATAAGTTTAGATGTTTGAAATTGTTTTCAAAATAGCAAAGAATTTATAGCTTTTCTATTACTCTTTTTTAAATAACTGTAGCCATTTTGCAAATATCAGTGGTATTTTATGTTTTCATTTTAAGTATAATTTATATTCTTTATTGTTGTAACCCTAAAATGTAACTGCGTGAGTAATCACCTAAACAGAGATTGGGAATAATAGTATATCGACAAGTACAAGACACGCAATCTGCGTGAATTAGATACACGACTAGTTAATTGCTAGTCAGTATAATCACTCTACTGATTGTATGTGTTTACAACCACCCCACTAGGGCGGATACCGAAGATAGATGCAACACAATCTATTAAAGTGGGAATTCCGAGCCCTTAAGCTCAGCCAAAAATATCCCATTGACTCTGCACAAGGCCAGGTCAGGGCTACTGTCGATTTTACCCAGACGAAGCTCTAACCTTCGGCGGATCCCCGTCTGGGTTTCTCTTACTCGTAGGCAGTGAGAAAGACAGAGAACAGCAACTGCTAGTCAGTATAATCACTCTACTCTTGGTATTTACCACCTTCCCACTAAGGCGGATGCGACACAAGGTCAATTAAAGTGGGGATTCTGATCCCTTAAACTCAGCCAAAAATATTCCGTAAATCCAGCTTAGGGCTGGGTCGGATTCTTGTTTATTCACCCCAGACGAGACTATCTTTCAGCAGAGCCCCGGCTGCATTGGCATCGAACTGAGCAGGGCTCAGATCGGACTCCCTGGTGCAAAGATCCTGAAAGTAAACCCGAAAAGCCTTACATATACCCGAGTCTGTGGTCACAGTACGCCCGTCCGGCAATGTGATGCAATCGATATGCTGGTTAACTACATTACGGGCTTCCTCTGCACGCAGTTCAGCGGCCATATTTGTTGACTCAGAAGACGTTATTTTGAACCTATCCCTAACTACCAGAGTCTGTTTCTTCTTGATAAGCAAGTAGGCCAGCTATGCCCCAGCTAAGGCTACGTCCCCACTATCACGGGACTTAATCAACTTTTTCCTCGCATGCCGTTTGTGCTGCTAAGTTAGCTACATTGAGCCGACGACTATTGTTAGCAGCAAACGACCTAAGTTTCGATTTTAAGGAAGCTCACCACATATTCTCAACCACAGCCCCCGTCAGTTCCCGCTGTAGTGCTAGTAACAGGCGATCCCGGAAATAATGATGCGCTCAATTTCCAGTAGCCAGCCAATTTAACCATAGGCTTATCTAAGTTTACACGAACCCGGACGAGGGTGTTCATTCCGATACATAGCGACAAGAGATTTTTTATCGATCTTTTTCAAGGTCAAGGACGGCATTCCAATTCCCCGCTAAGACTACCCGATGAGATCTCCCCAAGAACGACTCGATCAGCCGAAACAAAGCAGGACACTCCGCATAGACATTGAGCGCATAAACCCTATGAGCCTTATCCTTTATGGTATTATCCAAAACAAAAAGTGTTATTGTGACGTACCCATATGACACATGAACTCTTCCGAACTATATATAAGCAGTAGTTCTGCTTAGGAAAGAGCAAAGCAGAGATACGTCTATTCCACAGACAGCTCTGACAGCCGTACCAATAAAATCACGCTTGTGTTTTCCTCATGTTGTATCTGTTTGTACTATTGTTTATTTGTAATATATTTGTTTAACTCTATTTCGTCTTGTGTCTTTATTTCTGGCCCCTAACCAGATCACAACAACTTGGGGATGAAGATAAGATAAATTGTTGTGGCCTGGTTAGGGGCCATAACACAAAGCCTGTCCGCCGGATCCGCGAAGACAAGAGCACACGCCGCCTTCAGAGACTTGCTCACTAGCCAAGAAACACCTCTAGAGTGCCCATCAGAACAAGCTGAATATAGGTCAAACCCACTAGACGGAATAAGTCGCAGGTTAAAAACCAGGTTTCTTGTAAACGACATACATAAACACCGAAGCGTTGAAGATTGTAAGTGAGCCTCACTTTTCGAGACTCTGATCTCATTCAGACTTGCTAACCAGAGACCCTTGTCAGTTCTGGTTAAGGTTGCTGGAAGAATATCGACATCCTCTCCAATCGAGTCTTGGCCTATTTCAGTCTTGATAGTGCCATCTAAGAAGAGACCGTCAATATCCCCGGGAAAGGTGAGTTTTAGTACCCTATAGAGGGAGGGATGAACTAAAACTGGGACTCGTCCTGAACAAAAATCTTTTACTTTGTTTATTTTTTCTTTATCTAACATGGCGATTGGTGAGGTGATTTTGAATGACTTGATTGCCTTCTCGACCATCTCTCATATTTGCCGCACTCCCAACCTAGTGTGGATAACTGTTAGCCATCTTTTGGTTTGGTTTGGTTTGGTTTGGTTTGAATTTAACGACCCTTCAACCATTTTGGTCATTTAAGGGTCAGTCTTTGAATATTGGGATCACATAAGTTTTGTTGGTAACATTTTTCATTCAATAAAGTTTTGTTGGTAACAGTTTTTATTCAAAAAAGGTTTTGTTGGTAATATTTTTCATTCAATAAAGTTTTGTTCGTAACAGTTTTTATTGAAAAAAGGTTTTGTTGGTAATATTTTTCATTCAAAAAAGGTTTTGTTGGTAGCATTTTTCATTGAAAAAAGTTTTGTTGGTAAATACTTTCATAGCATTTTAACCCCAGTTTAGAAGTCAGCTATTTACCCATAGCTAGGACTCTAACAGGTGTTACCACTCTGAGTCAGGGTGGACCTGGGAACAATAGCAATTAAGAAGTGGTTCCATGCTCTTCACAACCTCCCAATCAGAGGTCTTGCTGCCGGATGCAGTTTAAGGTCATACACAGGAACAGCCATCTTTTGGACTTGGTAAAGTTTAGCGGGTCTTCTATGTCCTTATTCCACACGATTTTTATTAATAAATGGTATTTCAGAGATTGTATTCTATTCCCGTAATTCATGGCTCTTTCTGCTTGGGCCGGAGAAGTACGGCAGACGTCATTGCCCAGCTTCTTTCTAGATTCCTTGTCTTCAGCTGAAGAACTTCTTGTTTTTTTATTGGTGGTGGCATTTGTTTTGTTTCTTTTTTGTTGTTTTTTTTTTTTGGTGGGGGGGGTACTGAGAGAAAGACGAGTAGATTTATTTATATGAGCTGGAGTCTCTACTGAGAGGGGTATGTTTTAGGGGAGAGGACTGAGATGAATGAGATTTTGGCAGCTGTAATGTTTTTTTTCTTTTTCGGGGAGGAGGGGGTAGAGTATCGAGGGGCAAGATAGACTTGGGTGGGTTTCTGCTTTTTCGAATTTCTCCTTTAACAGTTTGATATTCTCGGGGCCCTCATTACTCTGAGTCGTATATTTTCAGCAGATCCCCAAATGATGCTGTTTTCCAAGCCGTGGAATCACCATTCGCGCTGGTAGAGAAAGTTGGGTTGGATGTGCCTTTAATTCTGGTGGTTCTAGAGGACCGAAGTACCGCTGCCTGACACTTCTCTCTGACCTTGCCAACAACCAGCCATTCCCTCTCCTTCTCTGAGGCTGCCCCAGCAGCTGGCAAAGGCTTTTCGGTGAATGTAGGCTGATCTTTTGACTCAACCGGGAGTACGACCACACCGGTTCCGGGTGTTGGCATGCTCACTACAAGCGTGGCAGATTTAGAAGACGTGGCCAGAGGAGGATTATTGTCGACAGGGGCTTAACTTCCAGAGGCTTTCTTCTCTGGACAGGAGGAGGAGGAGGGTGACTAGTCTCTTTACACCTCCAGCACTTCGTTTTTCGACTGGACACAATCATCGGCACTTTCAGCCCCCATACACCCAGGCAGTTGGGGATGGTCAGGAAGGCTTCACGGTTTATCATAATTTCGAAAGACCATCCCCCGGTCAGGCTATCACAGGAGTCATCCAATATTTGACCATAATGCGAAAAGTACGCGGCCAGTTGCTCCCCGATAACCTGAGGAACCTCAAATACTGCTACTTGGTTCTGCGACTGCCATCGTATTCGGTTTTTAGTATTAAATCTTTCGTAATTAACTCCTTGCTGGCTATTGCAACGCAGTCTTCCAGCGTAGGCAGCAGTACGTCTCACATGAAGAAGTCCGCCTTCTTGATTATTTTTTAGAGGCTTTATCCCAACCGATTGCAATGTTTTAACCACCGTCTCTTTCATGGGGTGACTAATTTTGCGCAAACGCTTGCCCAACACGAAGACTGACATTATTTTTCAATTTTCTTCAATTTTGGGGGGATCTTCCAAGAGTCCACTTTATTTTACAAGTTGAACGTAACTCTTGTCCCATTTCAAGAACTCTGCGATATTGATTATGCATTTTTGAGGGGACCTCCAAAAACAGGGCGATTTACCGGCTTTAGCATCATCTTGTTCCTTTTCTTTCATTTCAAATGATTTGTCATTCTCATTCTTTTGAGATTTTCTTAATGAATCGTTTTAGGTAAAAGACTAATGATAAGGAAGGTCACTAGACATAACATTCTCCTGAAAAAGGTCCTTGAAATTTACACCCACCTGAGGAGGGTTTTGGCGCGTGGCATCCTTATGAGAGAAGTTTTGGGATATAGTCTCATTATGGGGAAGGTCCTTGGTCGTGGCATCAATACAGAGGGGTCGTTGGAATTAAGACCCCCCTGAAAAGGGTTTTTACGAATGGCACCCTTATGGAGAGGGTCATTTTGAGTGGCACCCTTATGGGGAGAATTCTTTGGCGTGGTAACTTTATCGGGAAGGTCCTTAGCTCCAAAACGATTCTTCCGACTGTGGTCAGGCGTATTATTGATGTAAAAAGTCCCAATATTTTTTTCCTCTGTTTTCAAACTAAAAGAGTGGGAAAAAGAAAAATGCGAACAACAAAAACGAATACATAAAATGAAGCCCTGAATTGTTAAAAAGAAAATGACAAACTATTTTCAAAGCAAATAAAATAATAGTTACAAATTAAAATAAAACAAAAACTTTATTTAAAAGGTTACTTCTGGTAGTATAAAGGAAGGAAATTAAAGTAAATAACCCCGAAAAGTTTAAAAAAATTAAAATAAAAGGAAAAAAAGAAAAGGAAAAAATGTATTAAATAAATAAATAATATATTTTTTTAAATTGTATCACCCCGAGCAAGGCAGTTTAAAGTGTGTTTTTTGTTTGCTTGTGTGTGTGTTTTTGTTTGTTTGTGTGTGTTTTTGTTTGTGTGTGTGTGTTTTTTTTTATCATATCACCCCGAGCAAGACAGTAATGCCACTGACGTGCAGGGGGCTACATAAGAGCAAAAAGATTAAGTAGAAGAGAGTGAAGAGGAAGACGAACCAGTTAGAAAGGAGCAAGAGAAGGATGGGAATACAGGTGTGATGACAGTTGCAAAGGTGAAGAGAAAGGAAAGGATATACGGGGTGGTAAAAGAACTAGAGTTAAAATAAAATAAAAGAAAAGAAAAAAGGTATTAAATAAAATGATGAATTAACCTAAAAAGGCAAACAGTAGCCTCGTAAAAGGTTAACGAAAAATAAACTTTGAATAAAAATTACAAAAAAATTAAAAAATAAAAATTTATATATAAGTCGTCAGAAAAGCTCACTTCCGGTGAACTCTAAAAATAAAACAACTATAAAAAATCAATCAGCAAACAGATAAAAATAAAAATAGAAGAATTACAGAAGATTTGTAGGAAAAAAATATATAAATAACCTTCGAGAGAAAAAGGTTTTAAATTAAAACAAAAAGGGAAGTATCCTGAAACGTTTGCTTCCGGAGAACTTTAAATGTAACCTTAAAAAGTTAAAAGAAAAACAGCTGAAAAGAAAATTAAAATTAAGAATAAAATAAAGGCAGACCTATACGACCGACACCCCCCTCTGCCCCCGTTCTTACAATGGCAACTTCTTTCTTCGGTAACCCCAAGAATGGCTTTATTCAGAAATTTAAGGATTCAGTTGTTGAATACGTTCGTCATTGCTTTTTTCTCGACCCCAAAGCAAGTGTTATTGCCATGCGAATAATTGTAAATGAAAATAGAATGGTTCTTTTGTTAATACTGCACAATAGCATGTGCATCAAATGAATTTATAAATATTTAATAATTACCTATATTGCAGTTTCATCCATGAAAGTATGAAGAAAATTTAGGATGATTCGGACAAGTTCATGTTTGCTTCCTTGCCTTGTAAAATTTTGCAAATTAATAATAACAAAAGAGTCATTCTATTTTCATTTGACAATAAATACTAAAAATAGTATGAAATACATCTTTAAAAAAAACTGGGGTAGCTTATTAATTATGGCCGGTAGCATATATTTCTTATGGTGAATAAACTAAACAAAACAAGGCCAAACGAAACCATATACTCCACCATTAACTGGTGACGAACCACAAATCTACTTTCAAGTCCACAATAAAATTATAAGAAAATTAGCTGCGTATTTAGAAAGGACTTTAACTCATTCCAAATTAGTAGATGCCGCAGAAAGTGTTCAGAACAAAAAATAACCGATACTAATGGTTTATGAGAAAATTGAAGCAATAAAACCAATTATACGATTAGAGCTGTTAGAAAATCTTTCGAAAATACTGGGTTTTCTTGCTTGCAACAATACATCTAAATGTTAGATACCGTTAATGGTGGCCTACAAGTCGACCTGGCGTAAAAGGAGACCTCAAGATTTTTGCTCAAAATTCTGAGTTAGGCCTATACAGTAATTTAAACTTAGGCCTACCAGTAAATGCTACAACTTGACATGACTGACTGGGCAGGAGATTATCCCGCAGTAAGTTGCCATTGCGTTCTGCGGTATACTGGTTGCCAGACAAGGCTATAGAACACAATCTGTCTTATTTGACTTATAAGCAGAGATGTATTTTATTATTAAGTAGTAATTAGTAGGGAATCAGTTTATTACTTCATAACAATAGAAAACTGATCCCCCACTTTATGCCCAGTAGAAGCCTTAATCATGTTTTCAACTTTTGTATTCAGTCAGTTAAGTGCCATACATGATACACGCTTGGGCGATCATGTCTCGAAAGAGACATGACTGACTGGGCAGGAGATTATTCCACAGCAGGTTGCCATTGCTTTCTGCAGGAGACTGGTTGCCAGCCAAGGCTATAGAACCCAATCTGTCCTGTTATTTAACCCATAACTGGAGGGAAGATAAGGATTAATACCTTTCCCAAGGGTATTTGCGCGTAAGTAACTGTAGGGAATCTAAACTTATTTATAAATGGAACTGTGTGTGTGTGTGTGTGTGTGTGTGTGTGTGTGTGTGTGTGTGTGTGTGTGTGTGTGTCCGTTAACTATAGACTCCGAAACGGCTGAAACGATTTTCTTGAAAATTTACACAGTTGTACTATAAGCGTCTGCGAGTGTTCTTAGCTAGGTTTTGTGTCGAGGTACCCCCGATAAATATCGAAAATCGATAATAAAAAAAATCGGGTTATAGAAGGAATGGTCCGATTTTAATCAAATTTGATACACTCATAGACAAAGACATAAGAAACGGTATTCAGAAGTTTGAAGCTTGCAGTTCTTACAATAGTACATAAAATCGATGATATATATATATATATATATATATATATATATATATATATAAAAGGGAAGATGTGTGTGTGTCTCTGTGTGTGTGTGTGTCTGTTTATCTGCCTGTATGTCTGTATTTTTTCAGCCCTTTTATTTTAGTTTTTACTTCGGGTTTGGCTCTGATTAGGTATAGTTGTAGTTCTTAGTCTCAGCCATGATACCATTTACTCAGAGGACTTATTTAGCCTTCAAAATTCAGTTTACGACGAAAAAACTTATTTGATATCGATACCAGGAAATTAAAATCTGACTTACATTCATTCATTTTTCTTTCAGTCTACGGTTTCGCTTTAACTGGAAACAACTATCGCTTTTTAGTCTTTCGTGCCAACGTCCAAAGAGTCTGAGCTCCAGGACCATGGATTAGTTTTAAAGCTTTCATTGCACCCGAGCAACGCCGGGCTATACTGCTAGTTATTATTATTATTATTATTATTATTATTATTATTATTTTTATTATTATTATTATTATTATCTTATACTTTTGCCTTAGTTAGCACGACCCTTGCGTCCTATTAATGCCTCAAATTTATTTTTGATCGCAAAGTTCCTTTTGATCGCATGAAATGACGGAAATATATACATCAGACACGCTACTTGGTTTCAGTGAGAAAAAGAAAGAAGAAAAGATAGAAGTGATTAATGTCTCCTGCTAATTCATCATAACGATCTATTCCGTATAGAATTGTGCTTGGTCCTCTTTTAAATAGCACGACCATTACGCCTTGTCATAAATTATGGATAATTCCCTTTTGATTCTGCGGAAAGCCGAAAAAATACATATCAGAGAAGCTACTTGGCTTCAGTGAAATAATCTTGCTTCTTAAAATAACGAATATCTATGATCGTTATTGTAATATTTTGTTAAAGTTGCGAAGCTCAAATATTTAACGATGCGATCAAAGGATGTGAGTTGGGGTGCACTAGAAATCGGCTCAGAACGAGCAAGTGGAGAGCCGAGTTTGATTTCTAGTTGAATTCGCTGCATTCACTTCCGCGGAAAGGTATTAATCCGTATCTTCTCTATTTAGCTATGGGTTAAATAGTTTTCGCCTACCCGCATTGCCAAGTACAGCACATCCCTTGAAATGACAGACACTCCAAGGAGAGGACAGACACTCCAAGGAGAGTTTAAAAAAGCCCAGATCCCGATTAAAACAGTTTCTGCGGGTATTTTACTGTCTTAGAGCTCACCAAGATCTTATCATTAACTGAAAAATTAAGATTGATCAGAAAATTAATATAGAAAACCGTGAAATGCTAATCTATATCTATAAAAGGCAATCTGTGAGTCTGTGTGTGACTGTTCCCTATGCACGCCTACATGTTTTAAGCTACGCCATTCAAATTTTCTAGGGACACATATCTACAGAGAAGCCAGGTCGACACATACTTTTTGAATTTAAGTTCAGCAATTTTCCCTTTCGCACTTTTTGGCTAATGGAGTCGATTGTTTACATTTGCTCCGTAAAAAATCTAAGATCTAAGATGGTTGCTAAATTACGTCGCAGAAATCAAATCAGACGTGTCAAACGCAACTAAAATATTTTTTTTATTAAAAAGAAAGAGCCTTTATATTTAACTAGCAGTATAGCCCGGCGTTGCTCGAGTGTAATGAAAGCTTTAAAACTAATCCATGGTCCTGGAGCTCAGACGCTTTGGACGTTGGCACGAAAGAATAAAAGCAATAGTTGTTTCCAACCGCAGAATGAAAGAAAAATGAATGGATGTAAGTCAAATTTTGATTTCCTGGTATCAAATAAGTTTTTTCGCCATAAACTGAATTTTGAAGGCTAAATAAGTCCTCTAAGTAAATGGTATCATGGCTGAGACTAAGAACTACAATTATACCTACTTAGAGCCAAACCCGAAGCAAAAACTAAAATAAAAGGACTGAAGACATACAGGCAGATAAACAGACACACACACAAACATCTTCCCTTTTATATATATATATATATATATATATATATATATATATATATATATATATATTATCGATTTTCTGCACTATTGTAAGAACTGCAACCTTGAAACTTCTGAATATCGTTTCTTATGTCTTTGTCTACGAGTGTATAAAATTTGATTAAAATCGGACCACTCCATCTATAACCCGATTTTTTCGATTATCGATTTTCGATATTTATCAAATTATTCAAACGCGGTTTACTGGAAGACGACAATCAATGTGACTCTGCAATGGCGGAAGGTGTCTTGCACCTTTTCTTGCTACTTAATTATTCTGAGTTGCCCGAGCAACGCCGGGCTATGATGCTAGTAGTATTATAAGCCGTTTTTCTTCACTGCTAATAAGACTGTAGGAATTACATAACCGTTCATCACAACTTTCTTGGCTTCTAATGTTATATTGTAATTCTTTTTTTCTATTTTGCTCCTTCGTCTTCGATTTCCTGCATCGAACTATATATTTTCGTCTACGGCACTCTATATGTTGTACTCTAGTGGCAATAGAAGGCTGACAAGGAGAATTCGATACTTACGGTAAGTGCGGGGCGCTGTATTTAAGGAAACAGTCTTTGAACTTTCCGCTCCTTGGGTCTGTAAGTATTTCTGAGACAGCGAAAGGTAAGATGAGAGGGAAGGGAGGCGAGTATAGTAAGCCGCTTGACGTAGGTCAAGGGGGAAACTGATTACACTCCTCTCTCTCGAGTTAGTCCGTGTGGGTCTGTCTGTCTGTCTGTCTGGCGATGCTTTCTGTATCGGCTTTTTATATCTTCTTTTCGGATCGCAGCAGATCATTTGGGAATTCACATCCATATTTGATTCTGGGCTTCCCATTGGCCGATAAATAAATTCGCGTTGGCTCGCGAACTGGAATGTAATATTTAATTAATTTTTAGTTTTCAACCGGAACATCTGTGCGAATCCGGGGTGCGCACCGACGACTTTTGGTCATTTGCTTTTTGGTTGTGAGAGAGTAAACATCCGGTCCATCGCTTTTGCTCGGTCGGTATCACCGCAGTACCTCCGCACGTGTTTTTACGCATTCGCAGATATCCACCGAAAATTTTACTTATTCGTAGATTAACGCTTTTCGCCACCTTGTCTGTTAAACGTCATACGCCGTAAATTATGTAATTTCTCTCTTTGTTGATCATTGTTTTCATTATATTCTCCGCGAGATGACAAATATTTCTGCACCTGTTGGATTCGTCCGTCCCTTATTTATATCTTGCATATAGCATCCTTTTTCTGACAACCATATGTTTTTTTTTCACTATTAATGTTTCTTCCTTTCTTCTTGCTTTATCAACGACATGACGTAATAGGTCAATCGGTACAATTATTGAATCTGCCATCAGAACCGTATCATCTGCATACCATACCTTGTTAAGATTATGATAAGAGTGAAAGTAATGATAATAATAGCTGTTTCCTTATAAGGAAACACTTGGCATTCGTTGATCGAGCAGTCTGTAATACTGACGTTTGAAATCCATAAAATCTTTCTTTTAAAATAGGTTTCTCAAGTCCAGTAGCTGTTATCGATCTTTCTATTATCGATGGGGGTTTACTTCCAAGGCTTCGATTTGTCTTTCTCTTAAAACACTTTTCTTTTTCTAGGAAAATCAGCTTTCTTAAGTCCAGTAGTTATTATCGCTCTTTCCAATACCGATGGGTATTTCTTTCCAAACAATTTGTTTAAAGTAATGTACAATGGCGCGGATGAGCGTTGTGGTGCAGTGGATATCAACTCAGAACGACAATTCGGGGGAGCCGAGTTCGAATTCCAGTTGAATTCCTTGTGCTCAATTACGCGCAAATAAACCTGGGAAAGGTATTAATCCGTCTCTTCCCTCCATTCATGGGTTAAATAATAGGACAGATTGGGTTTTATAGCATTGGCTGGCAACCAGTCTACCGCAGAAAGCAATGGCAACATACTACGAGATAATCTTCGGCCCAGTCAGTCATGTCTATTTCGAGACATGATCGCCCAAAGCATGTATCACGTATGGCACTTAACTGACTGACACAAATTTAAATACCAGGGAAGTTTTCTAGCAGAGGATGGAAACTGCGAAACTAAGATCCGAGAGCGTATTGGCAACGCCAAGGATGCATTCCAAAAATTGAGCAAAGTATTGAGAGACAAGAAAATGTCGTTGGATTGTAATGTGATGTCTGTTCTTCAATATGGCAGAGACTGCTGGATAATCTCACCAGAAATGAAGAAGAAACTTGAAGTAACCGAAATGTTATTCTACAGAAGGATGTTGAGGATACCATAGACCGAACATGTGAACCACGACGAGGCTTTGGAGAGGATGGAAACGAAAAGGAAACTTATACTTAACGTCCGGAAAAGATAGCTGTAATGACATGTAATGAGAAAGGAAGGCTTGTCGAATCGGATACTCACTGGAGAGATAGAGAAAAAGTGAGAAAGGCGCAAGCAATGCCTGATATATTTGATCGGCTCGAGCAGATGGATGGCAGAGCAGGGTTTGAGAGGGTAACAATAAAGAGGGTCTTAAGAGATAAAAGGGATAGGGAGATGTGGAAGGCCATGATTGCTTATGTCCTGAAGAGACACGGCAGATAAAGAAGAAGAAGAAGAAGAAGAAGAAGAAGAAGAAGAAGAAGAAGAAGTGGAAAAATAATGGAAATCTTTTTTTTCTTTTTCTTTTTTTTTTTTTTGCTATTTCATTGACCATTTGTTTTATTCATGACTCCTGATAGACGCGCTTGACCTAATGTCGAATGAAATCATTGGCTTGTTTCCGATAATCTTTTATGGGAAAGATAATCTTTTATGGGATAATCTTTTATGGGAAAGATAATCTTTTATGGGATAATCTTTTATGGGAAAGATAATCTTTTATGGGATAATCTTTTATGGGAAAGATAATCTTTTGTGGGGTTTCGTGTTTACTTTTTTGGCGATAATAATGATTTTACAAAGAGATTGTAAAATACCGGTTCAGATTACCCTATTTTTATCGTAAAATTTTGTTAAAGTAGTTAAACTCAAATATTTATTTGAGCATAAGAACTTTTAGAAAATATGGAAATGACAATCACAAGCCGGAATGTAGGCCATTATTTAAAGAAGTAAGGGAGTACAAATGGAAAGATTTTAAACTTTTCCAATTCACTGGAACAGACGTTAAATACATGACAGCGTTATTGCCTACACTATTTTCTTTCTTTCTTGATCACACTGAAATCAAATAGCATCTCTGATATATCTTTCTCATCTTTCCATACGATCTAACCGGAATAGTTCATTATTTGTGAGTTATCGGCAGTGTGCAACGTACGTGATAACGTAGAACCAACAACAACAACAACAACAATAATAATAATAATAATAATAATAATAATAAGAAGAAGAAGAAGAAGAAGAAGAAGAAGCTCCGAGAAACTTAGGTCACTGGTGCCACCTCACAAGAATTCACTCAGTTAACCAGACTGGCATCAAGGTCCCACCCTTTTTCAGTTAAATCAACCAAATGCAGGCGTCAATTCTACTCCAGAAGCTTCTTTTCTCGCACTTCCCGCCTGTGGAATTCCCTTCCATATACTTGCTTTCCTGACGGCTATAACCTCCAAGAATTTAAATGCAAAGTCAATTCCCATCTCTTATCCACTTAATTCTAGCGCTTTCCACATCACCCAGTGTATCTTGTTCTTTTTCTTTCTCTCTACCTTCGCAACTGTCTTCACTCCTGTGTTCATACCTTTCTATTGCCTTTTCGCTTTCTCCCCATGTAGTTGGTACGTCTTTATCTTCACTCTTTTCCTGTCTAAAACTTTAACTCTCTTATGTAACCCTTTGTACATCAGTGGCGGTATCGCCTTGCTTGGGGTGAAATGATTGAAAAAAAAAAAGAAAGAAGATTATAACTACCTTGACGACAGTATAATTCAAATTAGTAAAGATATTGCAGAGACCGCTGAAGCAGAGGACACTTTCTATCACTTGATCTCTAATTACACAAGCCCCTGAGATACTATTTTGTTCGAAAGCTCAATGACTACAGATAATAAGATGAGTGCGTAGAGAATAGGAAAACGATAATGGTGATAGGCGTGAGCCACTACTTTGGTTTTCTGTTAAATCTGCAAAGGAACACGATAATGGCGCCATCGACTGACCATGTTATTAGAGTAAAGCGAGGAAGACTAATAAAAACGATAACGAGGCTGGTTGGAAGGCAAAGCTGATGGAGGGAAAGAAAACGATGATGAT